>JAOXJM010000007.1:12231796-12259293 GCA_026413425.1 Tringa solitaria | reverse complement strand
TGGAGCAACCTGGTCTGGTGGGAGGTGTCCCTGCCCAGGGCAGGGGGTGGCACTGAGAGGGTGGCACTGAAGGGGCTTTAAGGTCCCTTCCAACCCAAACCATTCTGTGATTCAGATAAAGCGAAGGCATTCGGTACCCATCTCCATGCACTATTGACAACACAGTTTCATAGAGAGGACAACTCTGGAGCTATCAAGGAAGTGCACAAATTTAAAGAGAAAGTATCTTATCTGCCTTCCATAAAACACACCACACTCCTCTGCCCAGGGGAGCAGTTGGGGCACAGACTGAGCCCTCTGTGGAGCAGGTTGATTTATATCAAATTCTACCATAACTTAAATCAGCAAAGAAGGTTTAAGTAATTTTGATTTTGTGTATTTATAAGATCAAGTGACTCATAGTAGCTGATAACCTTTACCATGCTAATTTACTGGAAGATACATTCTTGACATTTAAGGGCTTTTATGATCATTTCAGCTAATTTACTGCTTCCAAGGCATTTAGATTCTTCATGTTTACCTTTGTCATTGTGTTAAGAGCTTGGACTGATCCATATTTCCTTTGCTAGGTAATTTTTATTCATTATATTCATTAGCTCTAAGCAGATGGAAACTTGACTTCAATTAACATGTATACAAAGAATTATGAAGTCATTAGTTAACTCTAATTGCCTTTATTGTGGTATACAGACAACAAAATTTCAGTAAAACATGCTATACATATTTAGCCTTGCTACACTAAACAGAAGAACTACTAATCACGATTTTAGAAGTAATTCTAGCTTTTAGAATTCAAATTCTAGATTTTAGAATTCAAGATTCAAGAAACTCAAAATTTTCAAAGATATTTCATCCTTCTATGTTATTCATACAGTGGAAGCAAAAATGAGACAAGAGAGAAATTTTTCTGCTTCCTTGTCCTCAGTTTCCTAAGATGAATGAAATAAATGCTGAGCAAATTAGCTAAATAAACAGAGACAGAAGGGCCACTGCTCTCCAATGCTCACCTTAGGCACTTAGATAATAGCTTTTATTAAACAAATGCTTTGCTGTTTCTCTTACTTTGGCAGCAAGACACATACCAGAGTTGTATTTATTTCAGTTTTCACAGATTAGAGGAAATTAAGAACTTGGATTTAATTACAGGAGAGTTGCATTTAATTTTGTAAAAATTCATCACTAAAAATGGACTTCCAAATACTTAAAAAATAAATTCTATTTTACCATGCTGGTATTAAAATATTAAACGAAACAGCTTATTTTTAGCAATGACCCAAAAGAAGGGAATAAATCATGTGCTAGAGCCCAACGCTTTGGCTGACTGCCACTTCCAAGGGCTTCCTGGGCAGAGGCAGTTTCAGCTGTCTGCGGAGCTGTGTCTCCTTCCAGCGCAGCAGCCAGAGATCCGGGCTCACCTGGCCCCATTTGCACATTTTGTGGGCCACCAGCTCAGCAGAAGCGCACCCTTGGGTCTGACCATCCTTCCCCTGGAAAGGAACTGATAAATAATGGAAGAGCCCGGGCTGCTGAAAGGAACCTACTCTAAACAAGGGGTATGGATTTCAGCCACCGCATTCTTTATGAAAAATACATGAATGGAAGCTGAACAGGAAAATGTGCAACTTAAAACCACCACTCCCGACACCAGCTCCACAAAAGGGCAGTGTGGAACCTCACGTACGGCTGAACAACTGCCCTTCCCCGTGGGAGCTGCAGGAGGCTGGGCTGAGGAACACAGAGAAACCCCAGAGACCAACTGAAACCAATTAAATGATACATGTATTTAATACCTGCTGACATTCTTCTTTAACCCTGCTTTGCATCAAAGTGCCAGGGAAATTACTCCTTTCTGGAGCCTGTTACTGGCAACTCTCTCTGTAGGTATTAAGCAGAATCTTTAGAAATTAAGTCTGGCTCTGATTTTCCTACAAATGTTACCGTCATGCTGCAGGTGGTGAATCAGGCCCAGTGGGGCCCACCTTGGCTCCTCATGTCCCCAAAGGCTCCTCATCGGTTTCTGGGAGCAGAGAATGCCCAGAGCCACCAGCAGCAGCCCCTGTGGAGCAGCACCAAGCTCTTCTAATAAACCTGCAGCATAAAGGCGAGTGGCATTGGAAAAACTAAGTGTAGCACATCTCAGCTGAAGTTTGACACCAAGTAAAGCCCCAAAGCCTGAGTGGAAGCACCCAAAAGCCTCCACATTTGCAGTGTCACCTGCCTCAGCACAGATTGGCAAGGCCAGGAATCTCCTGCACACAAGTAGGAAATGCAAGAAGCCTTCTCCGCATAGGGTCCTACATTGTGACTTCTATCAGAAAGCACAGAGAAGCATCTGCCTGCAATCCCTGCATGAGCACTGACCTACAGGAATTAGTTTTGGCCTTGCTTTTTTGAAGGAAAAGCCAGGCAGCTACGGCCTGAGCACCTTCTCCTTGAACGACGTGCACAGGACAACCTCCTCCACTGCCACCTTCTGCACTGAGGTACATAGAACAGAGCAAACATTATTTAAAAGCACAGTTCACATGTGTCCTTCCAAATCTCCTCCTGCGCATCTGGGGAACTACACTGCAATAAGAAGTCTTTTTAGGTTTGTTTCTGCAGTTTTGAATTACTGTTTTACTTTACATAGAAAACACAGGACTTGGGACTCTGAGCACCTGCGGCTTTTGGACTGCTCCCAGCAGCACCCTGAGCCCACTGAGCCAGAGATCACCCCATTTCCAACACCGTTCCCAAGCAATCGTCCCAAACATTGGAATCCCCAAACAACTAAAGGTTATATCAGATTTTTTTCTTTTTCCCTGAAAACTAAGATTTGTCCAAGAAGTTCTCTGGCTTTGGGGACAATTACCTTATCTGTATGTCCTAATTGCCTTCAGTCTCAGATTAACAGATCACGTTTACTTATACACAGCACATTCAGACGAAAGGTACCCTAAGACTTGCATCCTAAAGCTGCTTCCAAGCAAACCTGATACTACAAATGCTTCAGTATTTCCTGCTTTATAACCATGGCTAGGGAAGTTACTGTAAATACTGATTATTAACAGTATCGTTACAAGCAGCTTCCAGAAACAAATGTGGCAGGAAGGCTGTACTAATGTCCTTGCCTCTTATCAACATCTATTTGAGAAAAAAAGGAGAGATCTACAAAACTGACAAAAGTAACCTGGGAACTAATTATTCCGCCTGATTTCCACAAGACACCACTGTACCATAGAGCTGAGGTTATAAAACCAAACATTTAACCAACACTATACTGGTAGAGTTCAATCTTTTCCACTGAGCAGCAAGTTGGGTTTATATCTCAGATTCCTACAATTTCCTCCTCAAAAATTTATTGTTTGACTTGTTTTACTGGGTTTTTATATATTCAGTTTTCTTATCCCAGTCCCATCTGCTGTGTAGCCTGAGGACATGGAAACATCCACTAATATATCCAAGCTTCTTCTGAACTAGCATTTCAGTGGGGATTATTTGTATAAAAATACACACAGACATTTCAGCTACTGGTGAAAGATAATCAAGATCAACCACCTGTTTTTTTCCATCCAAAAGAGAACAATGATACAACATCATATGTACCCCCAAAAAGTGTATGATGTTGATCCCAAAGGACCCCTGTATGACCACCCCAAAAGGTCCTCTTCTAAAGGACCTCAGCTGAGAATTTCACCCTTCCATTCCCATCCAGCCTTTGCTTGTCCCCTCAGTCCACCCAAGAAACCTCAGTTATGAAGGAAATAGGAGACTTTGATCTATGGGCAGAGGATCCCAGTAGATCAGTTACCAGTAGGGCAAAGACAGTTGTCCCTGGACTGTTTGTTCAATGACCAAATCTCTTCTCATCTGAGTTTTAACTGAACAGAATTTAAATACAAAGTTTACAAATGTGCGTATGTGACATTTTTGTCTGTAACTACACCATGGGATGCAATTTTCTTGCCAGGGTTATTTGTCACCTGGGATCCTATCTCCAGAGGTAAGCATTTGCACACAGAGAAGAGTCCTCTTGCAAGCAGAGACATGTTTAAGTCACAGCCACCAATGTACTTACATAACTTTGTTAACAACTTACAAAACTAAAAATCTACTCGGGATCCTTTAATAACAAAAGAAACCCGAAATACCAAATTCCTGCGTTAGAGACAGTGAAATCTGTCCCACCCAGCACATCAGGGAAATGCCCTCAATCTTACCTGCAGCTGCAAGAAGGGGATGTTGAAGAACTTGTGCAGGTACTTGAGGCCAAAGCTGTTCTTCATGGAAGACTCAGCATAGCGAAAATATGAGGAGCCAGGAGGCCTGTCTCAACCAGAGAGAGAGAGAGAGAGAGAAGAAAACTGGGCAAAGGCCAGGGACTGCATAGACACAGGAGCGGCACTTACTGAACTACACACCACAAGCAGCCCTCATTTACAAGCCAACCCCTCAACCCCCAAATGTAGGCCAGCAGGTCACTCTGCGAGGGATTCGCTATTTTGTTTACAGACCATATTCACACTTTATTCCAGAAAAACCCCACACTTTGTCACAGAACCCAGCTGTTGTTGTGTTGCAGTGTCATGGGGCTGCCAGACTAAGGAATCCTATGTCAGGACACAGGGCCATGGGTTCACTAAACCACGGGTTTCACAGCTGCACAAACCATTCAGTTCTCAGTGAAGGTTTTGTTTTAAAAGCACAAACAGACCTACATTAAATCACAAGCATCAGCAGTTAGCATGAAAGTCAGTTAAGTCACATTCAGAGATGAACTTGTAAAGAAATGATTACATTATAGAATGAGGCCTTAAAACTGATGCCCTCTCTGTGTGCCTGACACAGGTACAAAAAAGTAAGAGACTAGGAAAATGAAAAAATGCCTTAAAACCACACAAAAAGGTACAATCTATTGAATCCTGAACAACAAATAACATTTTATATTAAATAACAGAGTGCCTCACACCTCTGCATAAGGGAAAATCTTGCCTAACTGGCCAAGGCACGAAGCTTAGCTGGGCCCAGTAAATGCTGTTGGGAATGCTCTTGGAGGAAGAGCACAGAAGGTGGCTGCACTACTTACTTCTCTTCTAGCAGAATTATTTGGAGAACATTGTGCTGCAGGAAGAGGATTCTTTCACAAGAGAAGGACTACGCAGAAAAAGGACAACTTCTTTGGAAAAGCACTTCTGAAAGGCAGATGCCGACAGGCACTCGCTGTTTCCAGGAATATTGCTAACAACCTGCCCGGTACAGGCTCCTCATGCAAAATGAAGTCACTGTATGAGACACTCAGAGCTCTGAAGTCCCAAAAGCTGGGCACAGGGTCAGAGGATGAACGTGACGTGCATCTCAAACACGGCAGCAATATGGTTACCTACAGTTGATGAGAGAGAAGTCGAGGTCTGCTCCCCTCCTGGTGACTATGGTGCCACCCTACCTGTTTAGATTGTCAATGAGGTCCCGCACATCGCCAGGCAGAATGACCCGGTGCTCCCCCATGTCTCGGTAATTCCCAAGCACACACACTGGAACGTGGGTCGGCACTTTAGGAAGCTCCCTCAGAATATAGTTAAATGTCCTTCACCACAGAAGAGAGATAAAGCCAGGTGAGTGGGAAACATCATTCTGTGAGCAGTTTCATGCACAAATTACAGGGGGAAAAAAGAAAACAAGAATTTTTTTTCCAAAATCCTTCCAAGACTGTGGCTTCTTTACCCCCCACAGGGAAACACATTAACTGTAAATATATTTGTATCATTCCTTATTCATAAAAATTTGACAAGTTCAATAATCCACTTCCACCACCAACCTCACGTCTCCTACAGCAATATTTCCCTCAGTTCTACAAAACTCAGAGGGGTCAGCAGAAGAAAAGGTTTCTCTCCGTCCAGCTGTCACAGACTCAATGACCCACACCAAACATGTAAAATACAGGCTGAAATACAAAGCAGGAATTCTTACCACCTCCTCTTTCCACTCTGGCTTCCATATACGTCTCACCCTCCTCAGCAGATGTGTAAAGTGAACAGTTAATTATTTCTTTACATTACCGCAGCCCAGGGCCTCTGAATAATCCTTACTAATATCAATCTTCCTGGGAATTTCTCAGGAGCACTCCCCTTTCCCTCGTGCTCTGGAAAGCAGGGCTTTGTAACATGCCCAGCGTACTCTGCACCGGTGACAGCACTAATTACCAAGCCTCAGACAGGCCTGTATCAGAAACTGCAGCACGCAAGGCCCCAGGGACACTGCTTGTTTGAAACAAGCCCAGGAGAGGAGTGTATTAGAAGACATGTCAGAAGATAAAGCTATTATTTTAAGGGATACAAGCTTGGTTCAACTCATTAGGCTGGTTATCAGCTCTAGAGTCCATCTGGGAATCGAGAAGCCTAGAAGTCATTTGTTTTCACCAAACCCACAAGAATGCCGTGGTGCATGCTGCTGGAGATGTCTCACCACTGCTTGGTGATGTCGAACATCATCACTACGCCGTTGCAGTTTTTATAGACGTCCAGGAACTCCGCATCCAGAGCCATTTCTGACTCTGCCTGAGGAAATCAAGGCAAAAGACACAGTAAATAACCTGATTTAACTTCAGGCTTGTACAGAACACAGCCTATACAGTGCTGAACAGGCAAACTTTCTAATGTGACAGTCACTGTAAGAAGTATCTATGGATTTCACATTGTCATCATTTAAGCAAGACGCCTGGTGGTTCACAGCTTCCACTGCCCACAGGAGCAGGACCAGAAGCACCTCACCGTCTCTGAAAAAAACACGTCCAATGGCAAATGCTAAAACCCAGCCCTCCCCTCTTTCCCCTGTGCCCCCAAATCCTGCGTTGACAAGATAACTCCATATGAGCTACAGGATGGAGGACAGAGGACACAGCTCCCATTCCATCTTTTTGTGACCAAGATATTGACTGTGCTTCTAATGCTTCTGGTGCATAAAGCCAGGGTGTTGTTTCTACTGAGTTTCTCCTCTGCAGGGCTGAAAGTACTTATTAGTACCTGATTTTTCATCATTTGGACTCTGCACACTGTAAAGTGTAGCACTGGTACTGTACTCAGTCTCCAAGGCTCCTGCTGGAATTTGGTGCCTATGGAATAATTCTATCTCATTTCCCAGGATGGAAAATGCACTGATGTTTGTGAAGGAAGAAGCAGCTGCAATAGCTGTTCTTATAGAGGATTTTTCCCCACAGGAGAAAGTTTTTAAAGAAAATTCCCCTAATCTGACCACACAGATTTGAGTAGGACTGGCACCCTGGGGAAAGAGGCAACTCTTCACAGTCCTGACTCACCCCCAGACCTCAGCTCTCCGCGCATCAGTGCTGCTGCCCTTCCCATCAACTTCAACAAAGCCGTTATTGAGCAAGTCCCAGGACACCGTCCATGTGCTCAGCCCCAAAGGGCACTGACACAGAACCAGGAGTAATAAAGCTCTTTAAGAGCTGCAGCAGAGATCATGGGATTAAGGGCCTTTAAACTGTTTTTTTTTCCTGAGGATAAAATTGTATGTGTTTTGAAAGAGGTGCCATGGAAGTGCACTTGGAAAGTTGCAGTGTGGTCTCCCATAGGGCATTTGGATCTTCTGCTGTAGAACAAAAGGACACCGTTTGTGCAAGAGCCTTGAGGAAGCCACTGTTTATTTTTACACACCAGGTAGTACTTCCACCGCCCCCTCCTCTGCTGCACTTCAAAGGGTGTCAAAAGGTAACTGTTAGCCAGGCTTTAAGGAGCAGCCAGAGAGCATGGCACCAAGTGACCTCTTCAGGTCTCACAAGAAGTCCATTACAAAAGGACTTCCTGCCACTGACGATGTGTAGACAGGTACAAAGCTACTGACTAAACATCTGGGGCACAGTCACTCCCAAAAGACAGAAGGGAAAACAGCAGGAAAGTTGTGGTGAGGGCACGGACAAGGATCAAATACACAGGCAAAAGAGTGAAGAGCATCAGGGATCACACTACCCATCATCTATGGCCGGGCCAGTGGAAACAAATATAGAACTTACTCTGCATGGACCAAAGGTGGACCAGAGGCCTCCTGTTAAAGGTGACTCACCTCCTGAGGGTCATTTTCCAGTTTCAAACCGTCTCCTCGTTTTTTGCATTTTCCTTGAAAAGAATTGTAAAAAAAAAAAGGCAAAAAAAAAAAAGCATTACATGGGGCAGAGAACTCCAGGATGGATCTGGGCAGGACCACAGCATTTTGAATATGACCTTAAAGCAGATCCAACTTCTACTAGAAGCATGGGGAACGAGGAAGGGTGGGACAGGCATGCCTTGCTGAAAAATACCAGCTACCCTGTTGAAGAACACCAGCTAGAATTACTCAAAGATGAATAGGAAGAAAGCTTGGGGCAGCTTAAACCTTGCTCTTCACAGCATAAAGTCACAATAACTGAATAACATAAGGTTTGGTGCACACCCTGACCAGAAAGGGAAGCCTCTTTGTTGCACTTTCTGTTGCATTATTGTTAAGAAGCAGAAAATGGGGGGTTTGCTGTGACTGACCAGCATGACTCCATACGCAGCCTTCCTGAGATGCCATGGCATTGTTGCCCTGTGTCACCAACCTGAAGCCAGCAGTTTTGTCAATAAATGTCATCTCAGAGCCCAGCGGGTGCTTTGGGCTGACTTGTGACCAAGAAAATTCTCATACTGCCACACTTTTAACAGCCAAAAGACAGACAGAACCTACACAAGAGGAAATCTAAGCAAAAGCAAATAAACTATGGTGAGGGGGTGGTGGAGAAGTGAAGAAGAGAGAGCCTACGTGTGGGTGAGAGGCAGAGCCAGAGGGTCAGGTCTGGTCATCACCAGCAACGGTGCAGAAAGGAAATCTCCAGAGGCACCATCCAAAGCCACACATTCCAGAGACATGTACAGAAATAAGCTAGAGGACAGGTAAAACGCTGATGAAGCTCACAGGGAAGTGCAAGAGGCACGAGCTAATCACCTGGAAAAGACACTAAAAACCCATTACAGAGACTTGCCCTGCAGTGCCATGGTCATTCTCCCATCGGGAGGGATCCACAGGTTTCTCTCCCAAACATCTGCTTCTGCTAAGGCATACGCTGAAGTACAGCCCTTATGCACAAAGGGCAGGTTTCCTGAGACTTCTCCTTTTTCTTACAGCTTCATTAAGTGCTGGATAAGTTCACTAACTGACATTTTACAGCATCGCTGGCATTTCACTCTGCAGCCCTAGAAAAGGAGTTGGTGTTTTTGAACCTCAGGCTCCCTGAAAATTTTGCCTTACACCACTTACAATGCCATCCTGTTTCCAAATCTTAAAGCCTGCAATCACAGCAGCCACTGAGGATGACACCATGTACCCATACCTTGGATTAGCAGGGGGCATCAGCTAACAATGATATTCTGGTGTAGACACTCAGCACTAAGAATTGCTGGGACATCTTTTGCCTTGTGCTGAAGAAGTTCAATGTGGACACGCCATGAAAAATCTGTCCTTGCCCCTGGGTAAGGAGTTTAAACTCTATGTACAGCAGTTTCCAGAGTTTTACTAAATGATAAGCCCTGCATAATGCATAACCCTGCAAGATCTGGAGTTATGTTTTATAGACATCAAATATCTTCCAGATGTTACTGACAGCAATTAACAACTGCACTTCTGAATTAACTTTGTTCCATATTTTCCTAGTCTACAAGACAAATGAACTAAATTATAACAGCAGAGACTTGGAATTCCTTCTCATACTTTCTAGAAATTCCCTGTGTCACTGATAACAGAACGTGTTGGCAGTTCAGGTGCACCTCCAAAAACCCCTCCCATTGACTCTTTCACAGACTGCAACATGGTGACCAAAATAGCCTCTGCCAACCATTCAACATGGAGCCATGACTTGTAAAATCCGTGGTTCTGCCACATGCTACATGTGAAACAGCGTATCATTCTTTGGCACGCAGGTCAGGATAAATAGTTGTGAAATACAGAGTTATTCATGCAAGTTTTAATGCTGCAGGATACAGCAGGAGATTCAAGTCCCTCCTCCCTGACAGTGTCTGGTGGGTGCTTCTGTGCAGCATTGCAAAATGTTTGCCACCCTCGTGTCACCTTACTGTTGATATCTGAAAGCGGCAGAAACATTAATCCTGATCCTTCCCCATTCATGCAATGCGTCTCCCTGGAGGATCCAACCATGGGCTCTTTTACCCAGCTGAAGGTGTGGGATACCTAGGATGTGTATGCCTTTTCCCACTTCAATTGAATTCGAGTCAGTGGCATTCGTGTGGCTTCTCTGAATGTCAACCCATCACTATTTCTGCAGTTACTGCTAAATTATGCTTGGCATGACCTGAATTTCTACGTATTAAAACAGAAGCCCAAGCAACCACAAATACTCCTCATAGGTCCTGAGCCATCGAGGTGTCTTTCTAACCTGGACACACTTACAACCAATGCTTTGAGACCCAACGTGACACACGCCTCTCCCTGCTTATGGGAGTATCAAGAGGAATGAGTAATATCCTTATATTCTTACACGATGCTCATCACTGCTGTAAAGGAGGTCATCTACAAAGGAGTAAGAGAGCTGAAAAGCGCATGTGTGTACATATTCATGCATAGTGTCTATTTTTGGAACCAAAACTACAGGATGAGCCAGATAAAGATATGGTGTAGTGAAAAGATGTAATTTAGCTTGTAAAGGCAAGTTGACAATGAAGATGGCGTTGTTACATGAACGAGGTCCTATCTTTAAGGTTGCACTGATGTGTGGTCTAGGAGCCTCAATTAGAAAGCGAGGGTCTTCATGTTGCAATTGGTTCAGCTTCTCTACCTGGAATGATGACTGCTCCTTACTTACAGACACAATAGTGACACTCTAACCAAGCAACCTCCCAGCACTACCCTCACGTCTACACAACAGTTCTTCCTGAACACCAGAAGATGGGGTTCACGGCCAGTACCCGAGAGCCTCTGCCCCTCTATGTACCACCAGTTTTGTTGCAGGATAGCAAGGATTCAGCACAGTTTGCCAACAAACACTGTTGACAGCACGAGAGAGATGCTTCTGTTCACCATTCAAAAATACATGTCTAGAATATTTGCATCCCCAGTGTTATCTAACTTATGACATCTGAAAATAACAGAAATATTAACTGTGATCTTTCCTCCTTCTTGCAGCACACCTCTGGGAGGGAGAGGGGTGAAGGGCCAGGGAAAGCAATCTCCAATATGGGGGAAAGAGTTTATGTTAGTTTGGGGGCCACAGAAAAAAATACGATTTGATTCCCTTCACTTTAGTGCATGGGAAAAGATGCAGGAACCAAAGTAGCAGGAGTTCCAAGGCAGGAGATCAGAACTGCTCTTGAATCACCTGCATTCAAGCAGTTTCTTTGCATTCAGGATCTGTCACAGCTTTATGACCTGCAGTAGTTACACAACTTGCTGCACAGTCAGAAGGATGAGTCAGGATGGGGACTTTTGCTGAGAGATATCTTTTTCTGCGTTCTGTTAGTTCCAAGGGCAGCAAAGGAGATGGTATTTACTACACACACCACACAAAATTCAATGCAATCCATAGCTGGGGGCAAGCAGTATTTGTTAAGATTTTAACAAATGGCATTGTTACACAGACGGGCCCTGCTATCTGAGGAGAACCCAGCAGGCTCCGGTGAGGCTGCACGTTAAAAATAAGAAATCCCAGAGTCAAGCAGAAGCTAAGAGGAGCAGCACAGTGCTGTGGCTACCATCTCCCCCCGCTTCAGCACACTAGCCAGCCACACAGGCTTTAAGCTTTTGCAACAAATCTCCCCCCACTTCCAAATTAACATCTGTCCACTAAATAGATGACACTAAGGCACCAGCCAGGCAGGGCCCACAGAGCTGCCTCCTGCGGTCCTAGAATGGCCTGGAGGGAAAAATCAGAGCATGCTGCTGACCTAAGGAGGACGGGGAGGCCCGCTGCTGGTAACCCACATTAACTTCAGTGCAAAAACATACATGAACTTTTTCAGGGTGCAACTGACGAAGTTTCCCCAAATCCTCCTGCGCACCTTCACCTCAGGACATGAAGAATGGCAGCAAGGCATAGCAGAGAAGAGGCTGAAGCTGCTTTACAAGACTAAAGTTGGAAACTGCAGTTCATGGATACATCTTTTAGACAGTCTAGTTACATCAGGCTTTCAATACATTTTCAAACATCTTAATTTAAATGAAGGTCTCTTAATTTTCTCTACTAAGGAACAATTCTTTCAAAAATGGGGAAACACTAGCAAAAAAATTTAGCCTGGAAAACAACATATGCTGAAATGTACATTCAGAACGTGGATTTTTCAGCAGTTTCAAATCCAGCCTAATAAATGCAGCATTCTGCACAATGCTAAATGTGCACATTAGCCAAGATCTGGTAGGCAAGGGAAAAAAGGAGGATCAGGCCTTGTCAGCACTTGCTGCAGCAGCACTGGATACTCCACTACTAAAAGTTTACAGTCTAGAACAGTGTCGCTCTCACCAAAAGCATCACGCAGGAGGATTTTTTGTCCTAAGCACATGGAAGGAAGAACAAAAATGTCATGAGATAACATTAAGATGAAAGTTAGACACGAGCAAGTTCTTAAAGGTTAATATGCACATTTTCCTAAAGTTGGACTTATCAAGAACCTGCAATGTTATGGCAATAGGAAAGGATTTGATTTTGTTACATCATAAAATTACAGGATTGTCTAGGCTGGAAGGGACCTTTCAGAACATTGAGTCCAACCATCGTGAGGATGAATTTTTACTCTGCATTGATTAAGTATGTTTGATTACATACAAATATATATCTGTGGTCCATAGGGAGGGATCTTAACAGAATGGGTTATATTTTAAAAGAATATAAAGGGGAGAGAAGAGAGTCCCTTGAGATTTCTCACACATGCTCCACTGTCAGAAATGAAAGCAGTACCAGAAGAGCTGTTATCAACATCTGCACATATCAAATCCAATTCTTTTTGCCAAAAAAATGACAAATCTCCAGTTAAGAAGATGACTCTGCTCAGAGAAGCTATTCACAGAAATAAATGCTGGAACCACAAGAGTCCCAAATTAACTGTCTATCTATTCATACCAAAGTTGCAAGGCAGCGAGAAAGCAGATGTTTTGCTCAGGCTCTAGCCCTGCACATGTCATCCTAGGATCTGAAAGCCAAACTGCAATCAGACTGACTTCAGCTGTAACTCTGACCAAAGAAGGTTTTGCCTACACTGTGAAAACTGGCATTTAAGAGAATAAAAACATAAGTTGCCCAGGATTTTAATTTAAAGTTACTGGCTCAAGTTTAACCTAAAGGCTCCATTATGCACCTGAACTAGAGCTGTTATCTTCAATTACCTTTTCTTTTGTACTATTTTAAATACAATTTAGGTAACATGAAAAATTAAATTTCTCCCCTTCCCACTCCCTGTTGTACTTATCTTCTTATGTACTTATTGCATGTGCAAGCTGCAGAGGGGAGGCAGTGCCCCTCAGAACGTGTGCCAGCAGAGGTTCTAGCGAAGGCTGCGGGGAAGGCAGCAGCAGCCAAACTGTAAGAGTTTAAGTTTCAATGACTGTGGTCAACAGACCTGATCAACAGGAACATGCAAACAAGGAGCACAACCCACAGAGCAAGAGATGCTCACTTGTAGAGCTGCTTTCCTGACCATACTCGCACTTTGCAGTGGGAGCCTGGCTGGTACAAAACACCTCTTTAAAGCAACACAATATTTACATTCAGGGCTGCAGAGTGGGCTGTTAAGATTTACATCTAATCCTCAACTCCTTCTAGCAACAGATTCCACTGCATCCAGATTGTGTCTTCATGTATGTTTTGGGGATATGTTATTATTTTTTATAAAATAGAACTTTATATTCTGACAAAAATTGAAAACCAATTAAAAATGTATTTATACACCATAATACTTTCCTTGGCTAAGCATTTAGAAAAGATTTTGGATTAAATATATTGCATTTTCTGTCCCAAGTGAATGTAAGTAATTGGCTGCATATAATATTCACTGCAGATAACATTTTATCAATTTAACAATAGCATTCCTTTACAAAACCAGCTCAGGACCAACTTTTATAAACAGAACAAAGAGCTCAGTAGCTGTCTAAACATACATAAAACTATAAAGGAGAGACCATGAAGTTTATTATAAAGTCAAGTGAATCTGGATACACTAAGCAGCAATCACTCAGCACATGAAACAACTGCTTCCGAATACTGGGTTTGAGTCGAAGTTCAGATTGTGCATAATGGGCTCTAGCACTGGAGACTCCTCTCTCCAGAGTTTTTTTTCAGGAAGTAGCATCCATGCACATGAAAAAGTAAGTACAGGTGTTTTTCTAGAGTAGAAGTAAGTAGGTATTTCTGAATTCCATGTAAGTTTTCAACTAAAATTGAAAAAGAACACTGAATCTCCATTGGAAAGGAAGTTACAATTCTTACCTTTGTCAACTACATCCCAGACTTCGACTTTAACAATATCGTCAGTGGCTGAAAGCACAAGAAGAACACAAAGGGTTAGAAGGGGTTTGAGTAAAATGACCAACAGTCAACACTCCCCATGAGAGCCCAACTCAAAGCCAACACTGGCAAAGCAGGAGGTGAATGGCAGAAGAAAAGTCATTATTGAGTCAGTTCAAAGAAAAACCAAACGAAACAAGAATGCCTGCTGTTGAAGGTCTGAGCTGTACACCAAAACCATGCTATCTAAAGAACTTCTTAAAGACCCTGAGTCACATAAGTGATAGCCAGATTTCCTTGATGTTTTATCACAGATTTGAAGTATGTTACAAGCATTTTGTCTAGATTCTTTTCATAACATGCAGAGCTTTCCATATGCTTTTTAAAAAAAGATATAAATTTAATTTGGACAATAAAGTCTGGTCTGTAAGCAAGGCGCACAACCAGAAAAAAAAAAAAGAATATACACATTTAAGAAAGATCAATTTTACTAACAGCATCTTCATTTGAACATGACAAACAGTGTGGACAGTCCTGTGGCTCCAGAAATCCATTCTGCAAATTTCAAGTAGCATTTTGTGAAAAATAAGATTATTACTAGCAATTTCACCTCTTACCAAGCTGCAGTACCAGTAAATTATAAGCAGCAATATATATTTGAGTTACTAAAATCTGAAGCAAGACAACCAAAATTCTAATTCCAGACACCCCCGTCAGTACGGACACTTGGCAGCAAAGCTTCCAGCTGGCAGGAGGGATGGGCAGCTCTGCTTAGATGGTTCTAATGAATCCAAATAAGCAGCCCCATCTTCAAGAAGTTGTTCCAAGAAATGGTTGCTTTTTGGAAATGCTACAGGCTACAAAGCAAAAGCTTGTACTTGAAGCAGCTCTGAACATAAAAAGCAACGGAATAGGAGGATAATGTCTCAGAGTAGAAAATAATCTCATAGGATGGCAGGAGAGTTCAGCTAAACCTCATTGTCAAGCCAGGGAACATTTTCTCTACAGAATTCACTGCTGGCTAAACTTCAGTGTTTCAAAATATTGCAAAGACAGATTATAAGTAAATGATCCTCTGCTTCTGGAGAAAGATCCTATTTTACATTTATGCATGAAGCAAAATCAGCCTCTGTTTTTCCTCACAGCAACTCCCGCTTACATTCCACTTTGCCAGCAGGGCCGTGGGGCACAGGCGGAACAGGAGACCTGCCCAGGCTCAGACGGGACTGAAAATACAGCGGGTGCACAGCAGTCTGCGGTCCTGAGACCTCTGCCCAAACCACTGCACTCTCCAAATTAGTATCACAGAATCATAGAATTGCCTGGGCTGGAAGGGATCTTTCAGACCACTGAGTCCAACCATCAACGTAACACTAACAAACCCAGCACTAACCCATGTCCTTCAGCACCACATCTACCCGGCTTTTAAATACCTCCAGGGATGATGACTCAGCCACTTCCCTGGGCAGCCTTTTCCAATGCTTGACAACCCTTTCAGTGTAAAAATCTTTCCTAATATCCATCCTAAACCTCCCCTGGTGCAAACTACTTCTGTCCCTCAATATTTCTACAGACCATCAGGGCAGGCACGGCTGAAGTCCAACCACTCCCCATCACTCACTCTCCTGGTACCCAGCTGTAGGGCTGGCTACTTATGCCCAGGCACCGGCAGCCCCTGCACAGGGGCTGATGAGTCCGTGGCCCACTCGGGATGTACCATGACCCTGCAGGTGCTGGGACACAGTGCAGCTAGTGGAGGTCAGTCCCTAGAGTCACACCCTGCAGCTGGAACTGGCAGTGCTGCTGCTGCTGCCGCTGAAGGACAAGGGGATGGATGGACCGGCAAAGTCAACCTTGGCAACAGTCAAGACTTTCTGCAAAAGAAAAACATCTCCTGGCCTTTCTCAGACAGCAAACTTTGCAGGGGCACAGGCAGAGGCCAGTGTCACTTGTTCTTTCCAGCAGCACCATGTGAAGCAGGACCTAAACACTAACAAGGGGCTTTCATCGAGAAGCTGGAACCCCATTCCAGCCCATGGGGTGACGTGTAGGAGGTGACCCAGTACCCGAGACTTTGCTCCCAAGCTCCAGAGATCTCCACCTCCTCACCCTAAAGCCAGACGCACCCTCAGTCAAGATTTGTTCTGCTGCCAAGTGATTTCTGCATCACTAATGTCCTGCTGAGCAGCAGCACCCCTAGAATCTGAGGAGTTGAATCATTTGACCCAGAAGACCTGCTCTATACCCTTTTATCTGAGGGGAAGCACAGAATTTCACAAAGGACCCGACTGCACAAGATCCAAGAAAACCATTTTTCCACGTGGGTTTTTTTCCTGTTAGCACCAGTGCTCCCATAACTTCCTCCTTTTCATCACCAGCTTCATTCCTGATTATCCTGAACACACAAGAGGGTAATTACTTTAGTGCCGCTGTGTTGGCTTTGGTATGACTCACTCACAGCCGCATTTCACCTTAACGACTTTGGAAGGCATGTCACAGCAAAAGAGAGTGCCAATTCATCCTTTTAACTTGCATTATCAGAAACCATGGATCAAACCAGTCAAAAGATCTGTACTTAGCTGCGATTTGGCTAAGGACTCTGTAGCTGGTGACATTGCTTCCCCAAAAAACGGTGGAGAGGTATGAAAGAGTCCAACTGCAAGAAAGCTCATTTAAAAATGCGAATCATTGCTCTGTGGGTGGGTTCATAACCAGGAATTCACAGACCCTTGGACATATTTACTCTCATGCAATTACATGATTCACTTTGTATGCTTTGGATCACAAATCCTGCAGAGCAGAACAGCTCTGGCCTTCCTCTCACACAATCATAAACCATTCAAAGTATCTGAAGAAAAGCATTTACCAATTTTTTTTCAGACTCCCTTCCTGAGACTGCCAAACAGAGAATAAAATTAGTGACTTGCAGAATCTAAACAAGCATTCATTAAGAGTCAGGAATGGCAACTCCTTACTTGGACACAAAAATGACAAATATCCATTGCAGAGACAATTGGAACAGAAAAGTAATTTTGTTCATTCAGAGTAGGAAGAAACAACTCAAAGTATTCTACCTTTATTAATTCCTCCAGTATAAAATTTCTGAAGATCTGACAAGGTGGTACATTCCACATCTAGAATGTAAATCTTCTAATACCAGACAATGTAAGAATCCTTCAATATTTGACAGTGATTTAATTAACATTTGTAAATATTTCCTGCCAGCTACCTCATAATGTTTATTCAAGGTAGCTTGAGAGCATGATCACAGGAAAAACAAACTTCGTTCTTCTTCTACAGATTAACTCAGCCAATAGGGCGGTCATCAGATCTGAGCCAATTTCTCAGAATGCCCACATCACCCACCTTGGACGGAAAGTTTTCACAGCAGGAAACAAACAAACTTAAAAAACTTACAAAGTTTTTTAAAAAGGGGGTTATTTTTTAAAACAAGTTTTAAGAAGGTCAATGGAGAATTTCCTATACTGCTGGGAATTATTACTAAGAAAATAATACAATGTTTTACAATGTAAAAGAAACACAAATACAAGGCACAATTTCATGTATAGCCTTCCAGATACTCAAACTAGTTCGGCAACACTCCACCTTGAAAAATATGTACACATTGCTATCAACTCTAACCAGCAAACTCTACAGAAACATATCATGTAAGCACTAGAAATAACAAATACACCTGTGGTTACCAATATACAGCAAAACCAGTCTCTCATGTAGCTGTTCTTTACCCCAGGATTGCATCCACATTGAAAAAGACAGTGCCTAAGCCTCAGCTCGGTAACAGAGCACACAGTCCCTGAAATATGCAGAAACGCGTGAGATAACTGTATCTCTCTACAGCCTCTAAACACCATTTTGCATGTACACAAAAACCCGTATAGGTGCAGTTTGTATACCTGTTCATGTACACAAAAATAAATAGGAATGAATAAGGCTCTTAGAAATCAAATGCCAGACTCCCAGGCTGCACTTACAGATGCACTTGTATGACCTGTGCTGATCAGAGAGGAAACTGAACTCTGAAATTTTTACCTATGATATCACAGAAAACTACAATTAATGTTCAGTGCACTCTTTAGATATGGATACCTAAGAAAGAGGTATTTCCTTTCTTATTCTAAGTCCGTTTAGGCTGAAGCACTCAAGTTTGGTTTTGGAGATAGTTTCCATCATCCAGACAACCTGTAAACTCTATGTTCCCACACCAATAACCGCTTCCTCTGAGAGAGGAAGAGGAGTGTGGGAGAAGGAAGCCACAGCTGAAATACATCATGGCACAGGTTTTGCTGCAGATGGGGAACACTGCTGCAAGAGCTCTGCAGATCCATCAGCGCCTTGGGCCAGCTCATAGGCATCAGGAAGATGGTACCCAAAATAAAGATACTTTATGAAGAAATGTAGAAGCCAACAGGCACACCTCTACATCACTGTCACATGTAGAGTGCCCATGAAAGAATATGAAAACCTGTGACATCGGGTTTAGCTCAACATCAGATCCTGAACAAGAGAAAACTGCTAGCTGTGCTGAGCAGGGATGACCTGTTTATCTCACACATCCAAGGCAAATTACAACTGTCCAACCTTATAAACCTCTTCAATCTTTCCCAAGAGAGAGCTGCCTCACGCGGAAGTCTGTCTCCATAAGGGCACGAGGGTCTCCAGAATGCTGGCTACCAGCTCCCCCTGAGCGGACACGCGCAGTGTCTGCTCACCCTCCTCGTGCGGAAGCCTGTGAAGCTAAAAGAGACCAAGAGGGCTGTCCCCCCGCTGGCTGCTGGTGAACACTCCTTATGGCTCCGTGGTCGTTATAACAAGACTTGGGCATCACGATCCCATCCAGCATGACAGATTTGATTGGTAAATTAGCTGAAGCGCCCAGTTTGGCGTTTACCTAAAACTGCACGGGTTTTTTCCCATCTGTGAGGAGACAGAGAGTACCCGATTCAACCCAAGGTCAGAGCGGCACAGATGGACAATGTTCGATAATGACAAACTGCTGACCTTTTTTTTTTTTAAAGCAAATCTGTCTTACAGAACAAGTTCATCTTGAAACAGTGGTTCACCAGACTAGCATTTTTGATCACGAACCTGAAAGCTGGGCTTAATGCACTGTTGGATCAATTTCAATGTCTGCAGTTCTTCTCCAGGCAAGATCCAGGGCTGTCAAAGCCCCTTTATGCCATCAGAGCAGATAGGGAAAATAAAAAAAAACTCGCACCTCATCTCTCAGATTCAAAAAATGCTTAAAAAAAAAAAAAGCTACTGAAGCACAGATATATCTTATCAGTAAGTCACCTTGAGTTATCTGTACTACTACCGTTTCTAAAACATCACCTTCACCAGTTACAGGATGCTCTTTATATTTTAATCGGTAAAAAACTACTTTGCACCACGCTATGCACTTCTGGGCAATAGTAAGACTAAGAGGAGGGTTAGCCTCAGAGACAGATTCCCATAATAAACCTGTTTTTATTAACAAGTCAAGCATATCACAAATATTTCAAATCTTTTGTATCACCTATTAAACACTTTCCTTGAATTGCAGCTTCCAAAGACCTATCCTTTAGCACTTATAACATAGTTTCTGAGTAAATGTTTTAAAAACACGACCAAGAAACTGTGAATAATAAATTAAAATAACAAGAGCGATGAGAGACCATTTTATCTCCCAAGCAGATGTAGAAGAAAGAAGCAAAGGAGACTGCAGTGGAATTTCTGCCCCGGAGGCACTGTCCCATGACCGTCACTCCCTCCACCCTCTTCCATCTTACTTTTATAATTCCAGTGGATGCTGGTGACTTGGATCTCCTGAGTTGGAATATATTCCTCAATAAATTTCTTTCCCTGCAGTCGGTGCCAGAGTGTGGTTTTCCCAGTGTTCCTGTCCCCTCGGATGACAATTTTCACTGGGGAAAAGAGCAAGCAGACAAATAAAGTTGATTAAAAACAAATCAAAGAATGCTGTGAAAAGCATGTTAATTTTTTGCAAGCATTATTCAGACATAATTAGTTCTCCCATATTACATAGGCATAGATGGGGTTTGTTAAAACACATGAGCCTCAGTCATTAAAATCAGTGTTTAATGAGCTGCTCACACTAACTCAGCAGAAAGAACCAACATCAAGATTGAATCTTCAAACTCTGCACAACTTCAGCCAGCTGAGTCTCCACTCCTTCCACCCTCCTGCCTTCTCTACCTCCACCCAGTCCTAACTCCCACTCGGCCACACTCCAGCCTTTGCCAGCTTTACCTCCTCTGTCATTCTCACTTTTCCTTAAACATTTCTCTTCCCTTGAGAAAATACTCACTTCCTAGACCCAGCTGCCCCAAGTCCCTGAAAGCTCAAGGACGGGTTCTCAGGGTCCTCAGTTCAGAGGTGCTGCTCCCCATATCCCGCAGGGGTGCAACTCTGAAACCCGGCACCGGTGAAACCCGTTCTTCTGGGATGGTGCTGGAGAGCTGAGGCAGCTTCTGGTGAACATCACTGCAGAATTAAGCTGTCATTGCTCTCAGCTGTCCCCAGCTTTCTCGCACTGGGGCAGCATCCCCTTTTCCAGGGGAAGTGGAACAAGGCAGTGTATTGCTCACAGCCCGGATGGTCTCAGATGAGGGCACAATCCCTGGCAGGGAGAAGGGGCAAGGCAGTGAACGTTCACAAGTGTCTATCTTAAACTGCCTCCAATAAATTCACCAAACTGCCTCTGTTTATGGCCACAGTTTGATTCAAATTAAATCAAAATCAGTCTACCTTATATGCATTAGAAAGAAGCTAAACTGAACCAAAACAATCATGCCCTGTCGGGGACATAAACTCATTTAAACAACAGGGAAATTAACCCAAGAGAAATTGCATCTCTGAGAGTCCTCTGCGTGTCGGAGGGACAGTCTCCACCCCAAGAGCCAGCCCTTGGCTGGTTTCAGGTGCAGGAATACTGACGGCACTCGGCATTCTCAGAATCTGCACCCTTGTGTAGAGGCACTACAGCCCCAGTTCCAGCGACCAGCCTTGCATCTGGCTCATCTCCCACCACGTCCACATCTCTGCTTCTGCACGTGCTTGCACCCACCACGGCAAGCCCATGTCAGCCCATGGAAAACCCATTCAGACCCTCCCAAAGAAGTATCCAATGTATCACCAAGTGTACACAGCCCGGCAAAGTAACCTCTGTAGCAATTAATATCATGAACTTTCCAGTCTACCCTAATGTTACTGTGCTCTTTCTGAAAACAGTTACATTATAGGATTTTTTTTTTAAATGCTATCCTTGTTTTAAGTGGCAACCACAAGACTATTAGGAAAGGTAAGCTGACTTGAACAGAATTTTTATGCTTGCGTTTTGAATAGGAGCTATTATCCCCTAGAAAATGGGCCATTCAGAGACATCTAATGGCAGATTCAGGTGATTTGCATTAGGTTGTGCATCATAATTTGGGCACGGAAACCTCAGGCTGAAGGCTGCCTTCTGTTGTAACTCAGGAGCTATTGCAGCCATTGCAGAGAAAAGTTTAAGAGGTAAACTTAAAGGTATGTGCTGGATTTGGCTGAGATAGAGGTAATTTATCTACCTTAGAGAGCCATTTTAAAATGCACATTCCCCCAGAAAGTGCAGCATGAGATACCAAAACAGTGAGTTTTAAGGGATGAACATACCCTTCTTTAAAAAGTTATGCTGCTCTCAAGGTGCCCTCTCAGGATCGCTGCCAGACGACTTGCCTGTGAACTCTCCCCAGAAGGGGCAATTTTACCTCCCCTGGGACTGTCCCGAGTGCCAACAGCGTTATTTACACACCTACACATTGAGCTGGATCAAGGAACTGACTGGCTGAAAACTAACCCCAAAATTATTCCTTTTCAGCTTTCTGAAAACTGTTTCCTGTGCAGGAGGCAGCCCACGGGAGGCACAGCTGGAAGGGCAAGGAGACCAACCCTGCCCCAACCAGCCCCCATTTACACCAACATAGGGTG
Organism: Tringa solitaria; assembly: GCA_026413425.1. Lineage (NCBI taxonomy): Eukaryota > Metazoa > Chordata > Aves > Charadriiformes > Scolopacidae > Tringa > Tringa solitaria. Next base: position 12,236,855 of record JAOXJM010000007.1, on the reverse strand, counting down.
TTCGTGGCACCACATGCTCAGTTTGAACAGGTCCAATGGCCCTTTCCAGCTAAAGCAGTCTCCGTGTTAGGATTTCTTTCCTCCTACACAATGAGTTTTCACTGACTTTTCTCCTGAAGAAAGAAAAAGTCTTTAAAAACAGAACAGGAAGAAGGCAGGTGTGTAGCAACACAAAATCTGTACTTGGGACTTTGGCTGGGGCAAGTCTATTCAATGACAGGCATCTGCAAGACAAGAGGAGCCAAGTGAGCTTCAGGGTCAGGCCAGACAGGTCCATCACAGACCTGGGCCGTGTCTGAATGTGGAAAGAGAACCAATAATTACGGGTGAGGTAAATTCTGTTACCTATGGACAGGAACAATCACTGCCTTATTTTGATTTCAAGTTAAATCAGTACTTACTGCAACAGTCATAGGTTTGAGGAGACAGGAGAATTAGCTGGAGGAAGAATGGTGGGGATGGGGAATAGATCAAGATGTGAGGAAAAAGCTAAACAAATCATTTCATTCATATTGTCACTGTAATAGGAATAACAGAGGGATTTCCACTCTCCAGCTGGGGAAATGGAAGCAGAGCAGTCTCAGACGGGCTCAGTTCAGTGAGGAACTCCCAGCTCTGCCCATACTCCTCAGGTCACTGCAGCAACTAAGGCTCTCACATCCCACAGCTGATCCCCAAACTTCCCTGCTAAGAATCCCCATACGGAGGGTCATAACCTTGCCCTCATCTTTGGGACTGCAACTACAAGGCTGCAATTCAAATGCTTTAAGCTGGTTCTGCTGCCAAAAGCAGTGCAGCGGATCTGCAGCCACCCCCAGGGATGCTTCCCAGGGGGCACAGCCCAGGCAGCAGCCAGAGCAGGGCTGTCACAGCGGGCACAAGCACCCACATCAGCAGGAGCAGAAAACGTGAGAAGGTGGGAAGCAGCAGGACAAGGGGAAGCCTTTCTTTTCGGAATAGTGCTGCATGAAAACGCTTAAAACTACAATCAACTACTACTCTCAAACAACACAAAAGAAGGATTGTAATGATTACCAAAAGGATACATGGTATTAATTTTAAGTTTTGTCTTTTAAAGCATGTTTTAGGCGGAGAAGTAATAAGGGGAGGGACTGGGGGGGAATTCCTGGAGGTACTGACTGTGGTATTTCAGCACAGGTGACTGTCGAGGTGACTGGTGACTGTGACATGCTTCAGGCACACACAGCGGGGGCAATTTGTCAGGTGCTGAGCACTGGGTGCAGCATTAAGAATAACGCCCAGAGCAGGCGGCGTGCTGTGTCCTGGCAACAGGATGGATGGATCTGGACTTTTAGCCCTGCCACATCTTTTGCTCCTGTCACTGATGATCCATGGATAACTCCCATGGTTGCACTCTCTTGCCAGTGCAACCCAGCCAGAGCCCTTCATTTCACCCTTGTTCACCCATTGTTGCCTTACATAAATTTTCATGTTTGAGTACCTGGTGCTGGTACTTCCTTCTGTAATTCGCCACATAACTTGTTTAAACAAGCACCCTTGCCAAAGGAACAAGATCCACCTCATGCACCCCGCTCGCTCTGGCCTGTGCCACCCTCCCTGGGCCAGTACCGCGATGCAAACGGCCATCAGTAGACCTGACCCAAGACCAGGCTATCCCAAGCAGAAAAAAAAGAGCAAGTTTCTACAAAGATTGGCTCCCCATACTCAGAACCAACCTGATCTCCAATAAACATCTGAGCTATTATATATGGGGTACCGACACATTGTTTTCATCTCTGTACCTTCCACAGCACTCAGGGAACTCTGGTGTTATTGGGGCCACCGTATGTAAAACCCGGGAGCTCTGTGCAGATGATAAACAAACCAACCAAGGAGTGTGTGTGCTGGGAATGCAATAAGAAAATGCTTTTGCTTTGAAATAGGATGCCCCATGCAGTGGATGTGACTGCTGCCAAGGGCTAATACTGGCCTTTACTCTCATCGTTTCATTAGAAATCTAAACCTACCCACCCTGCAGGTGGTAACCTGTTGCAACACTCTGCCTTTTGAAAACTTTGCTGAGTGGGAGAGAGACCATGCAAACCAATCATTTTGGTTCAACACTGAGGTGCACACCGTCCAGTGCTTGTAATCCTCAGTGCCACCAACACATCACACCATCTTCAGTATCGCCTCAAACTGGGGGGCTGTCTGGTTACAACCTGTAGTTGCCAGCTGTGAAGGCTGGCACAGCACGTCCTGTTCCGAGCCCTGCAGCAAGGCACCGAGAGCCAGGTGATAAGGCCCACGTCTCAGCAATTTGCTGCTGGTTTTATCAGGGAGCAACTCAAGGCGTTCTCAGCACACTAAATATACTTCCAAGAGGGAAAGAGGCTTCAGTTCACAGCCAGTAATGGTCTAGGAAAGCAAGGAAACCTTTCTGTAAAACCAGTCACCACAGTGCTCTTTGGTTTAGGTTTCGGCAGCTTCAGGGGAATGGGGGACTTTCAAAGATCTCTTCAAAGATCATTTGTTAACAGTGGCTACAAACACCTCCTGCATCCTGTGTTGAATGTCATGCATTCGGTAAGAAAGGAGTCCTGGCAATGCACAGATTTGCAGCTCTGCCCTTCCTCAGCAATGGCCCTTGTAACAACATTCCTTCACAGCCCACCTTCACCCAAGACCACAGCCTCACCATGCTGGAACTGGCCCCTCTCCCCTGTGCCGTGGCTTTGTAGGAACTTTAAAGCTCTTTCATAATCCTGCCTGTGTCTCCTATAAATATTATATAAGAGTGATCCTGCAAGAGTTACTATGGAGATTGGAAAGCTTCCCTTCAGGCAGTGACTGAAAGCTGCAGTTTTATTCCAGATATGAAGGCAGTAACTAGAACACAAATCCTGATAAAGCAGGGCGCAAATGAAAAAGCTTTCCTGAGGCTTTCAGCAACATGACAAAAAGCAGCCAAGCTACTGTTGGCAGCTCAGCTGTTGGCATTTTTGGCCTTGCTGCATTAATGGCAAGCAGGTATACACAGCCATGCAGGTCTGTCCACACTGCAGACAATCAACACGTCCCCGTCGGCCGCTGTGCCAGCAGGATGCAGCTGATCCAGACTGTCCGCAGCGCAAACATTCACTCTCTGAAAAGTCAACTCCTTTCTCCTACATAATTCACACACTGGTAAGAGCTATCTGATCTCCACACGCACCAGTGAGGCACGTGGACGTGTTCTGGTCTGTGGCTGCACGAAGCCTCTGCACAGATCAATGCTCTTTAACCAGCAGATCTCCAAGTACTTGTTTAACCCTGCAGTGCTGTATTCCAAAGCACTAGTTTCATCCTCATTCCCCAGCCTTTCACTGGAAATCAAGTCTCTTAACAACACTGTGCTTCTGTTCACACTCCTGACTGCTTGCTAAGACACTAATTTTCTAAATAAAGCCACCAAATGCTCTCCGTAGTAAAGCAGAGAGCTTCAAAATGTATCAGTTCAAAAGCATAGTCAATAGTGATAATACTAAAAAAAGAAAAAATAACCCAACCTCAAACCCCAAAGTGCAAGTTAAGATCCAACATAACCTCTATTCCTCCAACATGGGTGCCGTTGCAGAATTTATTCAGTGCCACGTTTACAAATCAGTCTCTTTCCAAAGCACCAGTCTTGGCCTTTTGCAGTCTGACCTCCCTGCCTGGATCCACACCGAGGAGCTGATGCTCACAGCGCTCTCTGGTACCATCTCTATTTTCAGCAAGGATGACATAACTACCGTCCCCCTCTCACAATTGTTATTTTGGGATGTATTTCATATACTTGCAGTGCCCTCTTGAAACACTGTATTAGAAATAACCTTTACTGAGCATCAAGGGAAAAACACAACCCTAAGGCTCAACACCAAAAGGAAAAAAATTCTGAAAATGTTCCCTGAGAGAACAGAAAACGTATCAGTCGCAGAAACAGATAGTCAGAATGAAATTACGTTCCAAGGGCACAAAAAGGCATGCATCCCTCTCCTTTTATTGAAGCCTGGCTGGGCAGAGCTTTTCAACAGACCCTTATCACATAACCACTAGAGCTTAATTATAAGCACCATTATTCTGGGCTGGAGGGAAGGTCACCCACACGCTCAGGGAAGTTAACTCTCTTGATGCTTTAACTGACAAAAATTGATTTACAAGGAATTTCTGCCAGTCAGCAGAAAGCAGGCAGTTGTTCAGGACATCTGCTGACTGGGGACATGGCCGCACCACAGGTTCCCAAGTCCCACACAGAAAGAGAAAAGTTTCCCATCCCTCACTCCTCCCACACATCTGCAAGCTCTAACATCTCACTGGAAACTTGGCTTTGGGCGAACACTGGCAAAAGTACCGCCATGCACAACCAAAGCGTACGCATGTCGCAGTCCCACCACGCTCTAGGACACCAGACAGGTCAGACCGACGCAGCTCGCCCCCCGCCAGACCCCCGAGCCTGGGCTCCGACTCACTGTTATACTGGACTCCCTTGGCAAACCTCCTCTGCAGAGCCTGGTTCATGGACTGCAGCCCCGCAGGGATATTCTTGTCTCTGACCGGAGTCTGGTCCGAGCCCACCAGCTTCTTCAGGGCCGAGAACATCTTTCCGGTCCCACACCTGCGCCACCACCTGCGGGAAAAGTGCCGCTGCGCCGGGGCTCAGGGGCAGGGCGGCCCCGGGACGGGGGGCATCGAGGGGGGGCTGTCACGGCGGCGCGGGGAAATCAGGGCTGGGCCAGGGCTGGGCCGGCCATGAGGGGCCTCTCGGGCTCGGCAGGGCGGAGGCTGTGCGGGCTCGGCCCGGCCCGGCCCGGCCCGCCGCGGCGGGGAAGGGGTTCAGCCGGGGACCCGCCGTGTGCCGGAGTAAGGGAGCGCTAACCGGGCATGGCCCGGAGCCGGGGCGACGCGGGGAGACGGGGGGCTCCTGCCAGCGGCGGCGGGGCCGGGACGGCGGCTCAGCCACGCCGGGGGCCGCCGCCGGGGGCCGGGCACGGGGAGCGGAGGCGGCAGGGGGCTCCCGCCGCCGCCGCCATCTTGCCTCTTCCGCTTCGCCGCCGGGGGCCGGGGCGCGCGCGGCGCC
>JAOXJM010000007.1:12181743-12195438 GCA_026413425.1 Tringa solitaria | reverse complement strand
AGGAGAGGAGAGGAGAGGAGAGGAGAGGAGAGGAGAGGAGAGGAGAGGAGAGGCAGCAATTCCCCGGGGAGATCCTTCCAGACCCAGTGTCCCCATATAACCAAGGTGTCGGCAGCAGGAAGCGTGGTCCCTGAGCCCTCTGTGTGTAAAGGCTGCACCATGCTGGGCACAGACATCTCTGGCATCAGTGAGGCTTCACCTGGTGACCTCCCAAACCAGACTGGGAGGAGAGAAAGAGTGGATTTAGGGCCAATCTGCAGCAGCCAGTGTCAAAATACTAACCACTGCACTGCAGCATGTCCATCACTCCACAAGCAGAGCAGTGGTGGGGGCTGGGAGGGGACCCACTGGTGCATGAGCCTGGTGTGGCAGACACTGCTGTGATGAGGATGCTGATGCTCAGCCATGGAGAAGGTTTCCTCTCCAAGCTCAGCCAAGTCAAGCACAAGAAAGGAGGGGAAATAAACCCCCAAAACCCCCTGGGAAACACAGACCCTTGTTGCTGCTTCTGGCCAGAGCCAGACTCACACCTCAGTGTGTCCTGATGGGAAGGGGCCAGCCTCAGCATCCCCCCCCACCTAAATGGGTCCTTACCTTTAATACACGCAGGGTCAGCAGTGTGTGCTTCTGCGATGACAGTCCCTGCCACCACAGTGGTGCTGGTGTCTGCCTTGACCATGTTCATCACTGGTGAAGGAGATGTCATTATTTTATGCTTTCACTTGAAAGAAATGGGGCTCCTCAAACGAGGGGTGATGGGTGGCCCTGGCAGGGCTGCGAGGGAGGTGGGGATGGAGGGGAGGGCATGGGGTGGCCACATGGGTCTTGTTCCCCTCTGCCATCTTCTCATGGAAATTGGGGCAAAATGGCACACTGTGACTATGGAAAGTCTCACCAGGGATGCTATGCTGTGGGGTCTGAGAGTCGCATCTGTGGCTGGGGCTCGACAGAGATTGCTGGAGAGAGAAGATGGGCACATCATGGGGACAGCCACCTTTTAGGGTTACTTGTATTAATGCCCAGGCAGGGGCTCATGGAAAGAGGGATGTTTAAAGTGGGAAAAGGGCTTTTTTTTTTTTTTTTTGCCAAAGGGCTGAGCTAGGGAGTGAGATGTCCCTGGGGGGCAAGGAGCTGGGGACCACATGGCCAGGAGCGCTCGGAGAAGGAATGTGAGCTTTGCACTGCAGCATGAGCTGCCCAGGCAGGCATTGCATTGGCCCGTAAATGTCACACTTCAGCCAAGAGCCCTTCAGGTCCTCTTAGCAATAACGTCAGGGCCTGGCAGCTAACTTGGATTAGAGGAGGAACTTTGCAAATGCTCCTCAGTTGCAGGGTGGAGTGATTTAAGCCTGTCCCTGGGCCAGAAGGGATCGGACGACAGGGCCTGGAGCTGTGGGACCAACCTGGCTGGGCTCCTCCCCTGGCCTGGACCCCCCAGCCTCCTCTGGACACCGGCTACTCTCGCCGGTGGCCCGAGTTCCTGTAATGGTGGAACCATGCGCTTTGCTGCCGCTCCTGTGCATGCCCTACAGAGCCCTGGGCACGGGGGGTGGCTTGATGCACCAGCCGGGGGGAGGTGAGTAAGTGGGTGTTGCTGACCCCCCCGGACTGGCAGGCAGATGTGGTAGCAATGGGAGCCCCCCTGGACTAGTCGGCTCTTCTGGGGCATCCCGGCTCCAACATGGGGTGATGTGGGAGCCAGCGGGCATCATGGTGTACCCAGAGGTTTTCCTGTGGCCGCCCAGCAGTGCTCACCCCCCCAGAGCCCCAAGCCTCTGCCTACCCATTGCCTCTGAGAAATGCCAAGAGAGCTGCTGGGAGAGCAGGACGGGGTGAGAGGGGGTACTGGGGGTGGGTCATGGCGTGAGATGTGTCCCACAGGCTGGGGAGTGCTCTGGGCGCAGAGATGCCCTCTCCCCTGGGCTGCTGTTGGGGACATGGCTCCTGGCTCCCCAACACGAGCAACCTGGCAGAGGGGTACTGGGGCGAGGGTGCTGGGCCCTGATGGGTGCCATGGGCCAGCACTGCCGGAGTGGCATTTTGGGAAGCTCTGCCACCTTCTTGCCATGCCCAGCCTGGAGGGAGGCAGACATAAAGCAAAGGGTCTGTTCCCCCCACCTCTGATTTAATGATCTCACGGATGCCACGTATTTTTAGCCTGTCATGAACCATCAGTGCAAATGTCCCCTTCACTGCGGACCCCAAAACAAGAGCCTTCCCCCTCCCCCCCCACCCTTCCAGCCTCACACCACAAACCCACAGCCCAAAATCTGCTGAGGTTCCCCAGGGATCACATCTTCTGCAGTCCCTGTCCTGCTGCAGAGCTGTCCCATGCCCCCATGTGCCTCCTCAGCTCAGGTCATAGAAGCTCTGCTCGTCCCCGGTGGCAACAAGAATATCCTGAAACTGGGAGACAACGCGTCCAAAATGGGACCCTTCCCAAAACACTTTCCCGCAGCGGGTGCAGCAGTAGAAGTCGGTGAGCTCGGTTCTGTCCAGCACCCCAGGGGGGATGGCGGCCACCTGCAGGACTGTGCCCCCCGCCAGCGTCACGGATGCTCTGGGCTGCTCTGGCCTCTCCAGCCACTCTCCGTGCAGGGTGGAACCTGGGCGCTCAGCGTTGCAGGCTGGCACGGCGGCATCACAGCCCAGGCTGGGCTTCTCCTTGCTCCTCGCCAGGCAGCCTGCGGGGAGAGGAGACAGCAGATAAACTATCAGGCACTGGTGTGATGAGCGCGGCTTGTGCTCAGTCACGCAAACGACCCTTGTGAGGGGCCCGTCATCCCTACGGGAAGTCCAGGCTCTGCCCTGCATGCCAAGAAGGGGCGTCCCATGAATTTGGGAGAAGATGGCCACCAGCATCCACCAAATGCCTGCCCTGAGCATGCTACCCGTGCAGCCTTCTGCTCGCCAGCAGCTCCTTTGCCATGTCCCAGTGCGGCCTGGGCAGCAGCAGGGTCTGCGGTTGTCTTGGGAGCTATTCCAGTCTGAGTCACTGCACCAGTGCTGCTGCTGTACTGGGTGCAGTGGTTTTGCCTCCCTGTCGCAGTTTGGGTAAGGCTGGTCTCCAAGACTGGCTGTGCCCCCTGGGCTGCATTACAGTGCAAGCAAACAGCAAGGGAAGCCTTCACTGCTGCTTTAATTAAGAAAAAGCACCATTAATAGCTGTCTGCAATGCCCATGACGCTCACAACTTTCCTGGCCTGCCCAGGGACACCGGGCATTGGGGTGTGACACCCACCTCCCATCACACAGCCTGGGCAGTGGGCACCGTGGGGTCCTTGAGCCCTGGCGCCATGCAGCCAGATCGGTGCCATCACAAACCCCACGGCATTTTTGGCAGCTCAGTGCAGGCTCTTGCTGCCTGTGGCCGCAGCACAGCAGGTCTTTGGACCTGGGCAGCGGAAGCCTAGGGCTGAGCTGCTCCCATCCATCAGGACTCCTGGCAGCCAGGGACACCAGCCCCAGTTACTGCTGTGGGATTACTCATTTTTGGCAAGGGGCCAAATTGATGCCCAGGCATCAATTAAGACAACAAAAGGCATCCTGCATTGCTCCAGCGGCACCTCTGGCGTGTCCAGCCTGCCCTTTTCCAGGATGAGAGGGAGCCTGCTCAGGAGCCAGCTGTGCTGGAGAGGGACACCAGTATTCCCTGCTTCCCAGTGTCAGCAGGAGCTGGGACACGCTGGGGTTTATCGTAGGGGCAAGCAAGGCTGAGGACAGCCCTGGAACGGCCACCCAGTCCTAGCAGAGCCACCCCACATGGCACAGCAGGGCCTGGACCCGCCACTGCACAAGCAGAAAGAGCCATAGGCAGGGAGAGGCGTGGGAGGCTCAGCTCACACCAGCCCCTGGTTCCAGCCAGCCCTAAGACCTTCCACACCTCCCCAAAGGAGACAATCCCACACCTCCCCAAAGGAGACAACCAGCCCAAGCTGGCAGGGCATAGCCAACCCCCACATTCCCAGCAGAAAAACAGCCATGCTCAGGGTCAAGGCTGTCCCTGGGGATGTTCTCAGGGTGGTTTTGCAGACCAGCCCTGGGCCACCATGCAAGCCAGGAGTGGCAGAAGTTTGGGGTCTGCTGCTGCAACACGAGGGGAAGCAGCCCCAGTCCCAGCCACTGGCCGAGAGCTGGGCTCACCATTGCTCTGCCCTTGGCGAGTGCCCCACAGCCCTGCTCACAGCCGTGCCTTTCCTTCATCCTCTGTCTGCTTGGGACACCAACAACTGTTCTTGGAGAAAAAACAGTGACCTCAATTTCACATTTGTTCCAAATTTTGGCATGTGTTGAAGCACCTGGGCTGCTCTCAGGAGATCCCTGAGCCAGCCAGAGCAGGGATATGGAGGAAGAGCCCCATTCCCAGGGGATATGGAGGAAGAGCTCCATTCCCACGGGACAGAGCCTGTCAGCGGGTGGCAGATCCCCGTGGCAGGAGGCAGGCGTTCTGCCCTCACCCTGGCTCTCCCTGTGCTACACAATGGCGTGGGGTGGCCTCAGCCTGGGCATACAAGGACTGTTTTGCAGAGGAGGCCAAGCTGCAGGATTGCGCCCTCAAGCACCTGAACCACAGACTCCCTGCAAAACCCTGGGCCACCACTTGCTTTTCTTCAGTTTCTAACATGTGGACACAAATCTGCCTTTTTTCACCCTTTTCTTTTCACCGTGCCTGCTCTCAAGCAACAGACTTCTGCCTCCAGGACCCCAATGGGAGAGAGGACCTGCACCTTGGCTGGGACTTTTAGATCCAACCCTAAGTGAAACGATGCTGCCAGCAGCCAGCACTGATGGCCAACACCTTTCACCACCATGGACCCTAAAAAATTCCCCATCCTGACCTTGCAGCTCCCCAGCCCTATATGGGGGGGCAGGGACACTCAATGCTCCTGCAGCAATCCTGGGCAATCTGTTCTTCCTTCTGACATGCTCCATCGGCCGCCCTGCTGCTGGTGGGCAAAGCAAACTGCACACACACACACCCCCCCCACCCTGCACGGAGCGGGGATGAAACCACCAGCTCCCCCAAACACCCCAATCCCACCCCCCAGGCTCGTGAGAAAAAGGCAGGCAGGGAGGAAAAGTTCACCCCTTAAAAGCCCTGGGAGAGAAAGGCCGTAATGGTCACCCAGTCGTTTTGCCTTTCGCTTGCACCAGCCCCCTCCTAATTGTGGCTCTTCAAAGGGTTGAAAATGCTACATCACTTCAAAGTGACCATTTCTGAATGGGAGCTTGTAAAACCCCTTCCACCCCTCCCACCAAATTCTTCCCAAGGCTTTTGAAGATGCCTGCGCCCCCCTTGCTGCCGCGGTGAAAGGGCCACTGGGTGCCAGGCACAGGGTGCCAGCCGGGCACGCAGTGAAAGCTGCACCAGGAGAAGGTCAGATCCCCCAGGAAAAAAGGGGTTTCCTGAAGAAAAGGGGGGATTTTTTGAAGGAGGAGGTTTTTTTCTCTCCCTTGAGATGGGCAGAGTCCTCCACAGCAAAGCCACTGCTCCCACCGGACTGCAGCCCAGCTCACCCAGGCGCTGCAAAGGGCAGTTATGCCGGAGATAGAGTGAAAGGCGTGTGTGGGAAGTGTGGGGCCGAGGGGAGCTGAGCCCATCCTTCCAACGTGCCAGGAGTTTTTCAGACCTACAGCTTCCAGAGCTCTGCGACGGTTCGCACCAAAGGCTGGATTCCCACCGCTTCTCTGCGGAGGAGAAATGAAAGCGATTCCTTACCAAATCAATTTGAAACACCTCTTGGGAACTAATAATCCCATTATAAAACATCTTGAAAATAAAAAGCCCTTTTGCCTCTTGCTCACCTCTCCCCCTCTTGCCTGGGTCACCCTGGGGATGACGGAGCCCGAAGGGGGGCTGAGCCCTGAAGCGCCCCAGCACCGTGGGGCTGAGCACCCACACGCGTTAGTGCTGCAGAGCTCCCCAGGCAGCCAGGACTGTCCCCATTCTGCAGTGCTGTCTCAGCACAGAGGTCTCTTCCTGCCCCCCCCTCCTCCCCCCCCATGAGCTGTGGTGGTGCCCTGCCCTCGCACGTGCTGCCCACATCATCCCCAGCTCCTGCCCACCCCTGGGAGTTAATATCCCATGGGAATGGCACAAAACACTGCTGTTCCTACCTCCCAGCGAGTGCTGCCATGCCCAGGGAAAAGGGGATGCTGCAGGACCCCAATTCTGCTTATTTTGCATCAGATTCCTCCCCAGGCTGGGGAAGGCCATCCTCAGTGGTGGGATCCCACCTCTGCAGTCCAGGACATGTCCCTGTCACCCCTGCAGCAGCCCCACTTTGTGCCCAAGCCACTGCCATGCACCCCAGAGCTTGTCTGGTCCCACAGTCCACAAGGCGGGGAGCAGCAGCCCGGGAGGGATCCCATTCCTTCAGCTTCTGGCCACTGCACCGAGATGGTGGGGAAGACCCATGGGAAAACCACATCTCATGCCCTGGGGCACTGCATGGTTCCTGGTGCCCAAAACCAGGTGGCTTTTGTGTGTCCCACTGCTGGGTCCTGCTCATAGATGCTGGGGCTGAGCCTGGCAGAGGGGATGGAGGGCACGGCACGGGCTGCCCGCAGTGGGCAGGGGGATGTTCACACTCCCCTTCCCACAGAGATGCCCTTAGTGGTGTGGGGGTCATACTGAAAGGCCACTGTGACAGTGACACTGATGACCTGTAGTCCCTACAGCCTATTCTGTCGGCTACAATGCAGGAGTCCTGGGCAGCGTTACTGGGACCCCCCACTGTGGAACAGGGGGCACGGGAGGGCCTGGGAAGCTGGGAGAGAGCAGGATCAGGGCAAACGTCCTTTGAACCCGTGCCCATTCTTCTTTCCCAGACCACACAGCCCTGATTTGGCTGGAAACAACCCGTTTCTGCGTGTGAGCCCTGGGCACCCTCTGGGTTTCAGTGTTGAGGCACTATTGGATAACCCAAACTCCCTGGGGGAGCCAGGGACTTCTGCACAAAATCCTGCCCCCCGGGCCCCGTTTCTAGCCCAGGTCCCTCTGTGTCACCCCAGTTAAGACCAGGGCCTTGGGGCGAGGAGCTGGGTGCTTGTCCTGGCTGGCTGCGGCGGCTCCATGGCGGGAACCAAGAGGTGCTCGAGTCTGGCAGCGCTTGTGCAAGCTGAAAGCCCTTCTCCCAGCCCAGCAGCCGCACCCAGCTGTCATCGCAACCACACACACGAGAGACTTGTCTGTAATTAGGCAATTAAGGCTGAGGTGTTTTGGAGAAAGCGCACATCGTAAAGGCTTTGCACAAGGCTGAAAGCAGACCTGGGAGCATTCTTGGAGTACAAAGGTGCATGGGAAACCTCGCCGTGGTGAGAGATCGAACCCGATAAGAGGAGTTACGAGCCTGAGAAACGCACTCGATTGCAGGGCACTGAGGATGCCTGGTTATCTTTTCCTCCTCGATAAGGCAGATAAGCAAAGGACAAAGGACCAGGGATTGTGCAACCTGGGCTGCAGCAGCCCAGCCACGGTCTTAAGATATTCCCAGGGTGGAGGAGGGAGGATGAGCTCAAGGCAAGAGGCACCTTCAGTTACCATCATCTCCCCGTGCCGCTGTGGGAAAAAACCCTGCCAGTTCCCATGTCCCTGGCTCCTTCCTGGGGAGCGTTTGACACCGCACCGCACTCAGTGGGTACATGCAGAGCTCTGCCAACCCACAGCCACCAAAATGTCACCGGCTTCCCAGCCCGGCAGTGGTTTTTCGTATGAGCAAATGAAATTCTTCTGAAGAGGGGGAGCTGGCAGAGCATGATCCAGCCAAGCCCAGGGGGTGTTTCTGGCCAGTCTCACCACTGCAGCCCCCAGTCCCAGCACTGTGCTGCAGCTCCTTGGTCCCCATACCTGCCCCGCTCCGAGACAGATGTGAGAATGATCCTGTTACTCTCCTGCTACTTCTCATCGCAGAGGAAAGAGAGCCAAAATGCATGGACTTGCCAGGTCTGAGGGTGAAGGGGGCTGGGGAGCCCCTCATTCATGGGTACAGGCCCTTGGGAACCCATCCCCTTCCCTGCAGAAATGTCCAGAGCAGCCCTAGGCTCCCGGGGTGCCTTGGCCTTTCCTGCACACTGGCTGTGGAGCCGAAGCAGTGACGGTGTGAGAGCCCTCCTGGGACAGCACAGGGATTGCCCACCCTTCCCATGTGGCAGTAAGATGGGTGTGATGCTCACAGCAAAGCCAAATGCCATACGATAGGGAAGCATGGCAGGAATAAACTGCATCCCGCCACAAGGCTTTGGACACGCAGTGGCCTCTTCCCACTGTGCATGGAGCCCCTGGCTAAGGGAAGCAGGTCTCACCAGCCCATGCCCTCAGCTGTCCCAGCGTGGCGGCCATAGAGGAGGGACTCAGCACCGTACTGGTGTCACCCTGGCTCGGAGCCTCAGCACATCCTCCCTGCACTGCCCTCTTGCAGCTCTTCCTCCCGCCTGCCCACACGCTGCCTCTGATGGCTCTCACCCAGGCTCTGCCGTGGAGCTGAGGGCCAGGAAGGGAAAGGAACCCCGAGTCACAGCTCAGGTCAGTGAGGGCCAGGCAGGTGGCCCAGGCGGGCTGCTTGGAGCTCCACCAGCCCCAGACCATCCTGCCATACAGTGCAGGGTTGTCCTGACTGCTCCTGGGGCTGGCCAGGGCTTATCCTGCACCTGCGGGATGTGATGTTGGAGGAGAAGATGGGTAGTGCAGGTCTCAGTGGTCTCAAGTACCAGCTTTGGCTCATCAGGAAGGATGCTAACCCAGCTTGGGGTGTTGCCTCGGGCTCCCTGAGCACCCCCAGCCACTGTGCCTGCTCCTCTCCAGAGGAGCTCCTCCAGAGCGGAGGCTCCGGTGTGCCTGGTTGGCAGCGCAGCCCAAAGAAAAGCAGGACCAGTTGTTTTCATGTTTTGCAAAATGTTTCAGATGGCAAGTGGTGATTTTATAATTAAAGCAGCCTTTTCTGTTTGGCAAATCCTAACCAGATCGAATGTGCTCCATCCTCATCTTTCCCAGGGACTGGATTTCTTCTGGCAGAGCATTTACCGAGCACTGGGCCCCGGTGCCAGCTGGTTTTACCACACTGAGTAAGCAAGATGCTTCCGCCAGCCAGACAAGAGCCCATGACACATCCCATTCCCCTGGGCCATTTGGGAGCCTACACACTGCCAACAGCAAGATCCTGTGCCCCGTGGACAGCACTGCCACCTCTCTCTGCCCCGTCCCCTACCCACTCCAGGCACCTGAGTGGCTCAGAGCATCCCGCTGGGAAAAGGCATTGCAGGGCAAAGCTGTCTGGGCTTGAAACTATTTCCAACACTTCCATCAAAGACCTCGTGCAGGGCAAATGCAGCTGTGTCAGGGAAAATCTTCCCTAAAACCTGGGAAAGTCCTAGGTCCAAGTTGGAGTGAGCTATTACAGGATGAATAATTTGCCTTTCAGCACTTGGAAGCCCTGCCATAAAAATCCAGGAGCCAAACGGAGTGGCACTAGCCCAAGTTTTGCAGCCAAAACATGAGCAGCCCTGGGCTGTCTGCAGGACCCCGGGACTCGGGAGCACCTGGGCAGGTGCAGCCTTATGCCAAGGGCTGGTCCTGCGGGATCCATCCCCATCCACACCTGAAGGGTGCCCCACCAGCATGGCTCTCACTGCGCCTGCCTGCTGCAGAGAGGTGATACGCTGAGAGGATTTCTTGCCGAGTAGCAGCATCTGGCCACGGTCCTGGGGGTTAATCCATGCGTGGTGGCGTGAATGAGGTGACATGGCCTGGGCTGGAGTCATGGAGCAGGGGCCAGTCCTGGTGTGGGTGAGCAGCTGAGAGCTGTGGGTGCTGAACCCCCCATGCCACACGTTGGGCCACGTCCGAGGGCAGAGCAGGTCCCTGCCACCGTCGCCCTCCAGAAGGAAAATGTTAAGGAAACTGAGATTTTCCTTACAAACCCCCTTCTGTGGCTGCCCAGCCTGTCCCACCACCACCTCTGTTCCCACCAAGCAACAGCAGGACATTGTCATCACACCCTTCTCCTGTTTCTCTTCCACAGAACTTGACTCAAAGTGGGACATGTTGAGGACAACCTAATTGAGCTCACGCTGATGCTCACCATCCCAGTAGACCCTGGCAGAATCTAAATAGAAACACAAACCCCAGGATGCCTGAAGCCCCAGGCATAGGGGACCTCCGTGGCAAGTGCTCAGAGGTCTTCACTTTGGGTTGAGTGCCACCTGCCCAGCTATGCCTACTTGCACAGGAATCACAGCTTCTATTTTATATTTCCATTGCAGCAAAACATCAATTCTCTGAGGATGTTGTGGCATCTTTTGTCCCTTGACCGCCCTGTGTTGGAGGATGCTCCCCATCAGAGGATGCTCCCTGACAAGGTCATGCCCAATGTGGCTGGTGCAGCTCCCACCCGGCCCAGCAGACAGGGGTCCTGCCCCACAAGACCCCCCCCAGGGACACTCAGGACCTGGCGAGAGGCTGCATGGCACAATGGGGACACGGGGTGTTGCAGATGTGGTGTAAAGGGTAGAACAAGGTGGTCCCTGAAGTTTGTGTGGAGGAGCCACGGTGCTGTGTGAGACGCCCCCAGCTCCATCATCCCCATCCTGAGGGAGGATGGGGAAACCGCTCACACGGCTGAATGCAAACCACAGCATTTCTATTTCCCATACTCTAAAACTGGCTGAACAGGCCCAGCTGGTCACTGGGTACACACACAGCGAGTGCCCTCACCAGAGAAATCGCTGGGGAGGATGCCCTGGCATTTTGGGAAGCACAGTGCTCCCAAGCTGCCAGCACCATGGGAAAAGCCACCCCACCACGTCCCTCATCCCCAGAGCCACACATTGGGTTCCCAGCAAAGCCACAGGAGCACTTGGCAGCCACCACTTGGCACTGCTCTCTCCTGTCAAGCAGTTGGGGAAACTGAGGCACATCAGGTGATGCAGGTGAGGGCTGCCAGCAGAGCCCGGGCTGGGCTGCAGCAGTGAGAAGAACACATTTCCATCCTGGTGCGCCAGCTGTGGGTGTCACCACCAAAACGTGGCTCCCCGCGGGGAGGAGTTAGGGGGGTCAGTGCAGCTCAGGGCAGGGCATGGAGGAGCCTTTTCCCCTCTGGATCCCACCGGATCCCTCCTGCAGCCCGCTGTGATTCAGGAACCACTGTGCAGGTGACACAGGCACCACAGGCACCACTGCAAAACACCTGGAGGCGTTTTGCAGCCCAAGCTGAGCTTTCCATGTCAGGCGGTGGTGGCCTTAGGCTGTCACTTGAGCCCCTGCTGCCATGTCACCAAGACACCCAAGGCTGAACAATCCTATGCGTGACCCATTAACACAAAGGGCAGCACAGGGCAGTCGGGGGAGTGGGCTGAGAGCCGTGCTCGGGGTCCACAAGCTCAACCAGGCACAAAGTGGGCTTGGAAGAGCTCTGCAGGTCCACATCCAGGGGCAGGATGGTGGCAGGGCATCCCATTCCCCCTCTGAGCAACCCCCAGGCAGTCTCTGTCTGCCCAGGGCAGTGAGTGTCAGGCAGGAGCCAGGGTGGGAGCATCTCTCCCAGCCCACACACTTACCTGTGCCACTGTCCCCTGGTGCCTGCCTGCTGCCCTCCACCAGCTGCTTCATCCTCTCCCTCGAGACCTTCAGGTACTTGTCGCAGTTGCACACCTGGAAGAAGAGAGAGGGGGAGGTCGGTGAGAAGGCGGCTGTGCTCCCTGGGCATGTCTTGCCTGCTTGGAGCACACAGCACCCCTGGCAGAGCTGGGCACCCCCAGTTGTGTTCATCATGGAAGGGGGAAACTTGGGCAAGGACCGTCGCACTGAAGGGGGGTGGGAGAATGGCACTAGACACAAATCTTGGGGTACACAAGCCACAGGAACCTCCTCTCCAGAGGCACTCCATCTTTGCAGTGCTTAGCCACATCTTCATGCCAGGCTGACAGTGCCACTGCCTGACCCTGGCAGACCTCACCTCCCAGCCCTATGCCATGCCAGAAAAGACCAGAAGCTGAGGCTGCATTAAAAAACCAAGCAGACACCCGAAGTTTGGGCAGTGGCTTCAAGATTTGTTCTCTCTTGTCTCATAGGAGCTTTGGAGGATGACCATGGATGCTGAGACAGGCTGGGCTCTTGGCTGGCTCTACTCAACCTGTCTCTGCCACGGCACCACAAGCAACAAGTCACAGTTTCTGACCCCACCTTTGGTTTGCCAGAACGCATCCAGAGAGGTCTTGGAGCACCTGCACACACCAGGTTCTGGTCTTTAGGGAGCCAACCCCCTCAAGGAGCCCCCGAACCTCTCAAGTGCCTCCAAACTTCCCTACTGAGGGAGCACCTGCAGCAGGTGCCTTGGCTGAGCCCCAGGTACAGCCGCAGCCGAAGGTGCTCTCCCCGAAGCCACTGGCACTAAACCTCCCTGGGAGCATCGCAGCCTCTCCCCGACACCTTCGCTCTCCTCTCCTCCTCCCTGCCTGGATGGGAGCTGGGTGCCTGGATGTGCTGCAACACCTTTTGTCAGCTATTTGTTTTTAGGGGCTGTTTTCTGCTTGTGGAGCATTTCAAGCAGGCTGCACCCAAGGCGAGCAAGGAGAGAGGTGCATAACTTCACCCACCAGAACAAGTTCCCTGCCTGGGGCTTTGCTCCGAAGCCTGTTGAAACCAGAAAGGTTTTTGCACCTCCTGACCGGGCTCTGGTGGGGCCCGCGGCGGCTCTGCTGGTTTGCGGCGTCTTCACTGGAGCGGTGCTGGGTTCACAGCGAGGTGCAACGATGCCCCTTCTTCCCACACAGCTGCCTGAAGGAGGCCGGGGGAAGGATGATTTGTTTGAAAATGAGCTCGCCATCATGTCCCAGCTCTGCCCTGCAGCAGGAGGAGGTTATTTCCACCTGCAGCCTCCACAAAACTAGCACATGCTCCCCAGCCCGGGTGCAATTTGGCCGTAAAAGGATGCCCGGCCTTTGGTCCCTGAAGCCATGTTGCTCCAGCCCCACGGAGCCACAGGACAGACAGACAGAGATGGACAAGGTGCAATCCTGAAAGCGCAAAAATGATGTGGAACCTATTGCATCACTTTTAAAAGGGAATTTTGCAGCAATCCCCTGGATTTGAATGATGGACCACTGGGTGGATAAGGAACTGGCTGGATGGTCGCACGCAAAAAGTTGCTGTCAATGGCTCGATGTCCAAGTGGTGAGCAATGACTAGTGTTCCTCAGGGGCTGGTACTGGAAACAGCACTATTTAACGTCTTTGTTGGAGAAATGGACAGTGGGACAGAGTGTTCCCTCAGCAAGTTTGCTGGTGACACCAAACTGTGTGGCGCGGTCAACAGGCTAGAGGGAAGGGCTGCCATTCAGAGGAACCTGGACAGGCTGGAGAAGTGGGTCTGTGTGAACCTCATGAAGTTCAACCAGGCCAAGTGCAAGGTCCTACACCTGGGTCGGGGCAATCTCAGGCACAGATACAGGTTGGGCGGAGAATGGATTGAGAGCAGACCTGAGGAGAAGGACTTGGGGGTGCTGGTTGATGAGAAGCTCAACATGAGCTGGCAACGTGTGCTGGCAGCCCGGAAAGCCCCCTGCACCCTGGGCTGCATCCCCAGCAGTGTGGCCAGCAGGGCAAGGGGGGGAGGATTCTGCCCCTCTGCTCCGCTCTGGGGAGACCCCCCCCCCCAGTGCTGCCTCCAGCTCTGGGGCCACCAACATCAGAAGGACATGG
>JAOXJM010000007.1:12155095-12169999 GCA_026413425.1 Tringa solitaria | reverse complement strand
CCCGGCTGCCCCCACTGCTGCCTGCCCTGCTGCCCCCACAGCTGCCCCTCCGGCTGCCCCCACAGCTGCCCCCACCGCTGCCCCCCCGGCTGCCCCCACTGCTCCCTGCAGCTTTGGGGGCAAAACCCCAAACCCTGGGCGTGCATCCTGCAGGTGGGCTGGGCTGTCACCCACCCCACAGGGCCGGCCAGAGCCAGGCACAGCAATTTCCCCACGGGCTGGGTCTGGTGGGGCTCAGCCCTGGGCTGCGTTTATGCTTGAACTGGGCTCAGCACCCTGGTTTAACTCAGCTGGGATCAGCACCCAAACTGGGATGAGCAACTGGCCTGAGGTTGCGGGGGATGGGATTAGACTCCATCCTGAGATTAGCCCCCAGGCTAAAATCACTCCCATACTAAGAGCACCCCCAGACTAAGCCCACCCCCAGGAAAGGCTCACCCCCAGACTAAGTGCACCCCCAGGTTGGGTTACCACCAGAGTGCCCCCCCCCCAGACTACATGTACCCCCAGACTAAACCCACCCCCAGGCTGGGTTTCAAGGGCAGCTGAGCTGGGCTGTGCCAGCAGCCTGGGTCCCTGGGACCCAGCCCAAGTGGGACATGTGTCCCAGGCAGGAGCTGGCGGGGAAGCAGTGCTGCTGCCAGCCTGGCCATGGTGGGGAGAGGAAGGGAAGACGGGATTTTACAGAGGTAACAAACCATTTCCCTGCCCAGCCACCCCACTGTAAACATGGGCCCTTGCGGAAATGGCCATGGATGCACCTTCTCACCTCCCCAGATCCCACCCATGGGATGTCTGTCTGTCCCTCCTGGGCAGCACACCCTGGCAGGCATCCCTCGGGCTGCTGGATGGATTGGGTGAAGGCAAGGAAAGCCCAGGTAGATAAACCAGCTCCACCATGGCCCAGTGTCCGATCTCCTGCCTTGGACACAGCCACAGGTGCTGGATCCAGCCCCTCAGCTGTGTGGTGGTGGTTGGGACATTCCAGGGTGTTGTGCTCCCCACTGGATACTTTCATTTTGAAGCAGAAGCTTAAACTCTGCTAAAATCAAAACAACCGTCACGCTCCTCACCATGAGCTGAAGGGACAGTCCTGCACCTGAGGATTTCCATTCCTTCCAGCCCCGGCTCTGCAGATGAGTGCAAGAGCCCCCAGATCTGCTCCCCACGGTACCCCCAGGGGACAAAGGGGGCTGAGAGGGCTGAGTGTGCTTGCAACCCTCTGCCATGGAGCACAGCCAGGGGAGCAGGCAGGGCTCCATGAGCTGAACAGTTCTCAGCACTCCCCACATACAGTATCACAGAATCACAGGCTGGTGGGGGTTGGAAGGGACCTCTGGAGATCATCTCCTCCAACCCCCTGCCAAATCAGGGTCACCCAGAGCAGGTAGGACATGAACACAGCCAGGTGGGTTTCCTATGTTCCAGTCTGTGCCTATTGCCTCTTCTCCTGTCCCTGGGCACCACTGAGAAGAGTCTGGCCCCATCTTCTTAACACCTGCCCTTTAGATATTGCTCGGTATTGATGAGATCCCCTCTCAGTCTTCTCCAGGCTGAACGGCCCCAGGTCTCTCAGCCTTTCCTCAGCACAGAGATGCTCCAGAGAGGGAGGGCAAAGCTGTTCCCAGCACATTTTTCTGCTTTGACACACTTGTGAGCCCTCAGAGCGCTGCAGCTGGGCTCCCAGCACCCCGTTAGTCTCCAGCCTGCACCCCTCCACCAGCGCCACATGGGCCCGGGTTCCTCAGATACCTGCGCGGGAGCAGCACAGGACAACTGCACAGGGAAGAAGGAGGTTTCGGGGCTGAAGTCGCAGGCCAGGGGTGTCTTGCCAGCCCTGACGTGTGGAGCAGTCAAAGCTGCCCTAGAGTCCCACGTGTGCCTATCGTGGCACTTATCAAGGTCTCACAACTGGCTCAGGCTCTTGGTGCTGCCTGTAAAAATCAGCGGTTGGTGCAACTGCCTCGGCCACGGGCGAGATGAGCCCTGGGCCCCCAACACCCAAGACCAGCCTTTAGTTTAATAAAGAAAGAAAAGCTCCTAAGGCAGAGACCACATTCGCAACTGCAGCCTGATGGAGGGACACACATTGCGTCTTGGTCTCTGTGTTACTGTCCAAGTCCAAGAGGAACCCAGCCAGGCCTGGTGCTCATGTGGCCCACCACCATGCATGGCTGTGTGGCCCATGACGTGGTGGTGGATCTGGAACTCCTTCCCCAGGGTGGCCCCTTCCCCAGCAGGCAGGACCATGGGTGGCAGGACCCCCATGCCCAGCTCCTCCTCCTCACTCTCTGAGAAGAAAATGCTGAAGGGCAGCAGCATCCCTGGCAGTGTGGGAAGGGAGGTCCTGGAGGACCTGGGAGGCTCCAGGCATTTGCTGGCTCTTGCCTGTGCTTTGGAGGGTCCCCTTGCAGAGTGGCTGCTCCTCTTGCCTAGGCAGCCCCAAGCCCCTGGTGGAGCCTTGGTCTTCTAATCCCACTGCCTCCCACCTGGTGACCCCACTCCCACCATATCCAGTCTGGTTGTACCACTCTCATCACCTCCACACCATCCACCTCCAGTCTGGCCACCACACACGGACCAGCCCCACATCCATCAGCCCTCCTCCCATCACCCCACTTCCATCACTCCCACACTGATCACCCCCTCTCCAACCACTTCCACATACGTTCAACTCCAAGATCTTCCCAGCTCTTTTATTTCCCCTGTGCTCTACTGTGCTCCGCCTCAGGAGGCATTTCTAGTGAGACGCTCCCCAGTTCATTCCCTTCTCGCTCCGCTCAGTGTTCTCTCTGGACTCTCTTCCCCTGCCAACACCCACCCTGCACCCCAGGACCAAGACCATTTCCCTGCCTAACCCTTCTCAGAGCTCATCAGCAGCCACCTCGCAGAGAAGTCACTTCTACCTGCAGCCCCCTTCCAAGTCCCATTGTCACTCCCAGCCATGTTCTTCAAAACCCATCCAGTCCTTTTGATTCCTTCTTTTTCCCCTCAACCAAAGGGTTTGCAATGTTTGGTTTTTTACCATGAGTGTGGGGCTGCTCCGAAAACTGTCACCGCCAAGCACCAAGGGGTAGGGCAGTAGTGGGGTGTGGAAGCAAGATCCTGCGCACCCTGGCAAGGGACAAAAGGGCTGCACAACCTTTGCTTGGGCAAGGGGGCGGTGGGGATGAGCTGTGCCATGGGACATGCTGCAGGGCTGGCAGGGAACGTGCAGCCTTTGCACTGCCCACCAGCCCCGGTGGGGATGACACCGAGGTCCCCCTGACAAACGTCACCCCTGAACCCAGTCTGTCCCCTCCTGGGCATGCTGGCTGTCACCAGATGGGCAAGGTGGCCAGCAGCCAGATGGGCAGGGGGATGGTGGCATGTGAGGCAACACATGTCACAACATAGCCAGACTCAGCAGGTCTCTGCCTAACACCTCGGGGGTGTCAGGAGGGCTGCCACAGGGCAGTAGCAGTCTCGGGGTGGTGGGCAGGAGCTGGGGGGCAGGCAGCACACAGGCAGGGAAGGAGGAGTGCGGGGAGGGTGTGGGCAGCCCCTGCCTACAGATCCCACGCTGCGTTGGGTTTGTTTGCTCAGTGTCTCTCTGCAAGCATGCCGGGAGCCAGGAGCCACCCCAGTGTGCATGGCCCAGCCCTGCGGATGTGGCTTCTCACTCGCAGGCAGCCACTGCTCTGGCAGCAGCCACCCTCCGTGGGGAGCTCCCTGGTGCCCCCATGGTGGCTCTGTCTTTGGGCTCTGGCCTCTGTGCTGGGATGCCTTCGGGCTGGATGCTGCCCCTTCCCTCAGAGCTGGGCACCTTCCATCCTCCCTGGGCTTATCCACACACCTCAGCACTGGCTGGTAGCTGCCTGTGGTGGGCAGCCAGGGGGACCTGTCCACATGGCCCTGGTGCCCAGCATCCCACGGAGTGGGGGGCTGCTCAGCAGTTCCAGAAAATGAAACTGTGACCCCATCTCGGGCAGAGCCTGCCACGACCCCAGGCTGGGGGCTTCGGGAGCAGAGCAGAGTGAGGGGCCCACATTTCCCTTTGTTTCACTTGGCTACCATCCCCAGGTGGGACAGGATGGACACTGTGCACTCCACTCCGGTGGGAAGCTGGTGGTGGCAGGGCTGCCCTTTGCGGGCTCTGCAGTGGCTGGGGGTGTGGAGATGGAGCAGACATTTGTCTTTGCTGTTGTTGCCGTTACTGTTATGATGAAGCCGGAACATACTCTCCATCACACGTAAATCTCTCAGGGCCCAGGTCGATTCATCTCTCCTGAGGTCACCCTATTTCCCAAGTGTCACTCCCACTGTGCTGTCCCCCCAGGGTCTTTGTGGAGGCACCAGCCACCCAGATGTTCCAGATGTGAAGGGCCACCATGTCACCAGAGGCTCCAACTCAGGAGCAGGCCTACCCATGAGCCGTCTGTTGTTGCTAACAGCCTCTGCTGATAGAGACACTCGGCCTCCACAGGCTTTGCCCTCCTCACAGCTCAAGATCTCACTTGGCTCCTTCCCTGCTGTGAGCCAAGACTTGTCCTCATCCTCACGGAGAGCATAAAAATCCCACACTCTCACCTGAGCATTAGCTCAACCACAGGACAAGGCTGTACAGGAGACAGTCGATCTCGGTGCAGACCCCACTCATCTCTCAGGGAAGCATCCTGAGAAATGGAGCAGCAATGGAGGGGACACAGATCATACAACTCGGATGGGATGTCACACAACTTGGATGGGATATCACACAACTTGGACAGGATGTCACTGTGGAAATGGCATCTCCTGCCAGTGAATTCTGTCGGTCCCTCTGCACAATCTTCCCAGGCAGTCTGGGGTGGTCCCTGCTGCAGATCATCCCTGTCACCATGCCTGGAGGAGGAGCGGGAGGTCCCCACAGCTCCTCCATGGCATCACCTAAGAACCTCTGAGCAAAGGCGTCAGTCTCTGCCCACACTGCCTGCATGTCCAGAGGAAAATATTAGTGATAGGGAATGATTTCAACACCCAGAACCATGTTCCCAAATCCATCCTGCCAGTGTCCTTCTCTCTAGACAGCCCCTCTCTAGAGAGGGGCCAAGGCTGGTCACCTCTCGGACCAAAGCTGGACCAGTATGGCTGCGGGACATACTAAATGAAGGTGTATGGGCTGTGTGCTGCCAACAGGGGCCCCAAACTGACTGAGAAACCTTTGGCAGAACAAGGGTGGAAAAAGCAAGGATTTTGGTGAAAACCAGGCTGGTGCCAAGCACCTTTGGAAGGCTCTCACCATCCAGACCAGTGGTTGGCCGTGGTGGTAGAGCTCACCCCATGGGAGAGCAGAGTGTGAAGCCACGCAGCTAGGCTCTGCCAGCATTTCCAGGCCAGAGGAGCTCACAGGGAGCATCATCTCCTTTTAGAACTACCATGTGAGTCTCATCTCGAGGGTAAAGACCAGCTTTTGCAGGACTTCTCCGAAAGGATCCCCAGAAGCAGTCCCAGAACGGAGCCGTGCAAACTGCTGACTGGGACCTACAAGGGGGAAGTGTCCAGCACCAGCCCAGGGGATGAGCTGCTGCTGCTGGAACGAGGAGAAACCCCCAGAGACCTCATGCACTGATTCCTGGTGTTCCCAACCCGACACCTCCCAGACGTGCTAATGTGACCCCAGCATGCTGGTGACATGTGAGGTCACTGCGTTGAGACAGGTATGTTCCTGGGGGGCCCCAACACCTCCACATCTTCCCATTGCAGTGGGGAGGCTGGGGGAGCTATCTAGAGCATCGTCTGCTTGTGTCAAGGAGTAATAATACACACATAGGCACATAGCATATTTTTAGGCTTTTGCTGAACCCAAGGTATTTGCTCTCTACTGTTTCGGTGGCCAAATAGAGGAGCAAAAGCTGGGACAGATGGCAAGAGGAGTGATCTGACCTCACCAAAACTAGTTTTGCTCTTTTGCTGACGAAGAGGACACCAGCAGGTAAGTGGCAGCAAAACTCTAATTTCACCCCACAGAAAAGAATACCTGCGAGTAGAAAATACTGATGGGCCCTTTGTGAAGTTGGGGAAGGAAGGTGTGTGCTCCGTTCCTTGCATTCCTCCCTAGCTCCCTCAGGATGGTGGCTACACTCCCCAGGTCCACCTGGGTGCCTGGGGGGTGATGGAGGTGGCTGAGGATCCTGAGGGCCTCGCTGTCCCCACCAGCCGGGCAGGGCATAGCATTTTCCTGTCTCTGTGTGGGGTGAGAGGGATGGGACTGAGCTCTGAATCCCCCTTGGGGTCCAAGAAACTAAACCTTTCATCTATGTGGGCAGCACCCTCAGAAACGCTTGGGTGAGGGTCCCACACAGGTGAACGCTGTGTCCCCAGGTGCCACATGCATGGCTGTCATGTTGCATCCCTATGGCCACACGCCAGAGCCTGCTTCAGAGACGGGCACCTTGGGCTCATCCAAACACCCGAGCCGGTGAGATGTCCTCTCCTCTGGACAACCTGCACCGTCCCCTCTCCTGCAACACCAACCCGAAAACCATTGCTGTGTGCTCCCATGGCCAGGCCGCCCCGGCTCCCTCCTGGGCACATGCGCGAGGGCACGGCGCCAACAGCTAATGGGAAAGTTCAGGGTCGGGGCGAGCCGCGGGGAGAGGCACATAAAGGGCTCATTGTGCGGCAGGTCTCCCTCGGCTCTGCTCATACAGGGCTTGCAGTTCAACAACAAAACGCAGCCCAGAAATATGACAAGACACCTTTTTCCCAGGCTGCTGTTAAACTCTAATTAAACATTTCAGCACACTCGAGCGAGGGAATGTCTGCTTCTCAGGCCCAGGCTATCTCAGCTGGAAAACATCTCCTCTGGTGCAAACAGGCTTGTGCAGGTTGACCCAGAAAGATGCCCCTTGGGCCCAGGGATGATGCAAACCTACATACCAGGGTGGGCAACCTGCTCCCATCCACTCACCTTTGGCCAGCACGGGGACCACTTGCTGCCCCCCCTCTCCAGAGGACGGGGCCAGGCTGGGACAGCCCAAGAAGTGGCTGTGCAGCTGGGCACACCGTGGGCAATGTCACCACCAGCAGCCGCTGGCACTTCTCCCCACTCCCCACTGTGGGAACAGGGAGTCCCTGCACCGAGGGCCCACAGAAGCAAGAGGCAGCATTTGCACCCATGTCAGCCCCATGCAAAGGAGAGCCAGGCTATAGCTGCTCCACGGTAACCCTAAATCTGTCCTTTACGACCCAGAAATTGCCCCGCTGATGAAGAGGGACCGTGACTCTTGCCCACGTGTCTGTGCAGAGCCAAGGTCAGTGCCTCTCCAGCCCATTGTCCCAGAAATATTTAATGTGATGCCTGACAGCAGCCATACAGTACAGCCCACAAGCTCTGTCTTCAGACCTGGTAAGATTTTGGACCCCAAAGCCCCTGTTTCAGTAAAGTAAATTCTTTGCTCTCGTGGCCAGTCCCTCCCCAGGCCTGGACCACAGTTTGGCTCCCCCGCTCCCGAGGTTTGGATATTTAAAAGCAACCCAACAGACAAGCAAAATGCTGGATTCTCATTCTTTGGGTGCTTTGTGATGCTGACCTGCAGGCACTGACCATCTTCACACATCATTGTGACATTTTGGTTGGTCTAAAGTACCTGCTTTCCCAAGCTCCTCCATCCCATCCCCACTGCAGCCTCCTCTATGTCTGGGCAGTAAATTGGGCTTCAGCCCCTTTTCTGTCCCCCCAGGAAAGCAGAGATGTTCCCACACTTTCATTTGACCCAGAAATCCCCAAAGCTCTGCAGGCTGGAGGAGATGACTAGCCTTGGGATGCAGGGGTTCCTGCGGAAAGCTATACCCCTCTCCTTCCAAAATCCCACCCTTTGCTTTCCTCTGGGTTTTCTGGGGAGCAGAGGAACAGCCTGGCCCTATGAGCAGCTGTGAGCCCAGTCCCGATCCTCCGAGAGGGCTTTGCTGCTGGCACAGCGTGCCTGTGGGAACGTGCACCATGGGGGAGGACAGGGAGGCACTGCCACCAGCTTCATGTCACCACAAACCCAGACACGGGAACCAGAGCACACACTCTCCGAGCGAGGCGGGAGCTGGCGTCCTGCTATTTCAAAGAATAAAGGAGAAAGAAAATAGCACAAAGGAGGTGAGCAGCGAAACCAGGCGCTTCTGGGAGCGAGGAGGGGCACAGAGACTCAGCCTCCCTAAGTGAGCAAAGATGGGTACGGCAGCTTGAAGACCCCCCTTATACATCACCTGTATGGCCAGGACGGGTACAACGGCAAAACCTGGCAAGTGCTGCAAGAGCCAGCCCTCTCCGTGTTATTAAACACTGACCTTGGCCATTAGTTCCGAAATTCCTCAGCACCTCGTTTCTAGCAGACACAGACCGTACTCCCCAAAAAGCCCCACTCGCTCTGATGCTCTGATGTCTGACCCAGCCATGTGGAGGGGACCCGGGGTTCGGAGCTGCTGGCACCGCTGCAGTTCAGCCTCTGCCCTGCAGCACCCCTCGTCCCACCTGAGCACCACCCGGCGGGAGCAGCAAACCCAGGACAGGTGGCTCTTGCTCACGGGGACTTGCAGGCGGGTGGTTTTCCACAGCAAGAAACAGGTCACCCGAGAAAGGGTTACTATAAAAATCTGCCATTTCTAAGACTGCTAAGTAGTGGGAAGGTGTCTTGCCCCAAAAGGCTCAGACCAGAGTGACAGCCCATGGATGACACTTGTAATTTGGCATCCCATGGGGGTGGAATTTGGCGAAACTGGTCTCTCCTGCTCCGAGGACATTCCAGCTCCACGCATGGGCAGTCCGAATTGAACTCCCTCAATAAATACAGCAGTTGTGGGTTTGATCCAGCTCGGACCCCCGCAGTTACAGAAGCAGCAGCAGCATGCTCCTCGAGGAGGCTCCCATCCCGCCCGGTGAGGGTCCGTGTCCCCAGTCACCACTGGCACTGTGGTTCCTGCCACCGGGCAGGCCATCGCCCCTGAGAAACCTCACCCTGGCATCTGGGCTGCCCTCTCTGGACACTGTTACCCTGAGAAAATGGCAATAGAGACCTGTATCTGGGATTTCTGACCCCCCTCCCCCTGATAGCGGGTGGCTGCGGATGGCTGACAGCTCTGGAGGGGGCCACAGCCACACGCACGGTTGTCCCCAGGTGCCGCACGCTCACAGGGCTTCTCCCCCTCCTAAGTCACTGCAGCAGGACAGAGAGGGGGAAGCTCGATTTAGGAAGGAATCTTGATTTTTCTAGGAAAAGCAAAGCAGGGCAGCAAGGCCCTTAAGTCCTCCCCACGCGGCACCCAGGCAGTGCTGGCTGCCCGGGCTTTGTGGGACACGTCTGGCCCTGAACCCTGGCCACCGAGGATGCCCCAGGTGCCACTGGGAGCCCCAGCCTGGTACAGGCACAGCCACAAGGCAGCGAGGGAGCTGACAGCAGACCAAGGGCACCCACCATGGGGGCAGTGCACACACCAAGGGGGCTCACCCCCAGCCCTGGGGAACGTGTCCCCCAGCCCTGGGGAAGGTGTCCCACAGCCCCCCCATGCTGCCCATAGTCAGGGACATTTTGACACTGTGAGCCAGTGACAGGGCAGCCAGATCCTGCGTTATGGAAGGATCGCTTCCCAGGCTTTTCCCCTAGATGCCCCCGCTGCGAGGACGTGTGTGCTGAGGGAATGGGATCTGGGCGCAAGAGGGAAGCGGGGACAAAAGTGCTGCACTGCGCTCCTCCTCCTCCTCCCTGCTCTTGGCAGGGCTGGGGGGACTCTGGCTGCAAAGGGAAAAGGTTCCCAGGGCGAAGGTGTTAAATACCCTTCTCCCGTGCTGCTGTCACCTCACGGTCCCCAGGGTGTGAGAATCAGACTCTATTATCCCCTCATTAAGAACTAACATACTGTACTAACCTTTTCACATGAAAGCTACGGTCTGCTCGCCAACAAAAGCTGGTGCTTGGTTCCCAGGAGTGGAAAAAAACCCAAGCCCACAAGCACTTAGCGGGGGCTCTGGGGCCAGCCGTCCCCACCAGCTCTGCCGTGCCCTGGTGGCTGCCCTGGGGGGAGGAAGGGGAGTGTGGAGCCAGCCGGGCATGTAGCCCCGGTAGAGAAGAGCAGGGGAAGCCCTTCTGGGGCTTCTTCCAGACCCCGAGGTGGCTGGGGTCCCCCTTGCCTGTTCCCCCTGGGGAGGGATGGATAGGGCTGTGGGTAGGGGTGCTAGGGGGACTCCCTCCCCTGGGGTTTATGCTGCAGAGAGCCCTTGCCCATCAGGGCACGCTGCTCCTGCTGTCCCCTAGAGAGGGGTCCCAGGGCTGGCAGACCCCCTTTGGCCCCAGAGATGCTACAGCTCACCTCTGGCTCCCCCTCAGCAGTTTGCCCGGCTTGGGCTGGTTCTTCCCACACCATTGACCAAAGCACATTGGGATTTGCAAGGTCTGAAACTCCCACTCCTCTTCAGACTACCCTGCAAGTGGAAAGCAAGGCTGGGAAAGTGTCACCACACCATGGAAAAACCCATCTGCACAACACCTGGGGCCAGGATTTAATGCTGCCAGGTTTTCAGAGCGCTGAGCATGGAGGGTGATGGCCTCCCTAGGAAAAACGGGAACAGCAGGGATGGGATATGGATCGCCATAGACCACATCTCCTTGCCCCAGATATTGGCAGGCATCACCTGAGAAGATAAACAGTTGGGGTAACATCCTCCTTGCTCAGGCTTTGAATTAAATGAGACCTGCCTGGGGCAACAGTTTGAGCTTCTGTCCATCACAATTGTTCAATGCTGAGATAAAGATGGGGCTACAGGAGGAATCATGAAATGAAAAGAGTTCTCCTGGTTTCTTCACTTTAAAAATATCTGCTCTGCCCCATCTTGGCTGGAGACCTTTGAGCTCAGGGAACCAGGCTTGAGAGGTGCCCAGGGCCACAGTGGGTGCTGAATGCCTGAAGAGCTCCAGCCCTGGGGACATATCCCTGCCTTCCCACATGGCTGCAAGACCTCACTAAGTCCAGATTCACTTGCCACCTTGCAGCCTCGACTAGCTCCACACTGCTAATGAGGAAAGCAGGAGGAAGGAGGGATGCATGCCCATTTTTTTTCCTTCCCTCCCACCATCACTTCCTTTCCTGCCTCCACCTGCGGTCGGCTGTGAAGGCAGCTCCCCCCTGACCCCACCACCTGCCTGTCCCTAAGACTGGGGAAGTTTTCCAGGTTCCCCAACAAGCTGCTGGCAGGGATAGGGTGATCCTCTGCTCCCCCAGCTCTGTCGGCAGGTCCCATTGCAAAGAGACAGGTGGTTTTTGCATTGCAAACACATGTTTATTAGATCCTGGCCCAAGCCCACTAAGCTGTTTCACACAGGCCACCGGCTACACGCTGTTTTACAAAGTAATTGAATTAAAACCGGTGAAACGTTTCGGTGCTGCCTGGCTGCTCCTCTCCGTGCCGTGGCTGGGTGCAGTGGCCCGGGGTGGCCTGAAGCACATGCGGCTGCTCTCCCGGGCTGCTCTTTTCAGAAGGTCACTTTTCTTCTCCGTTGCCGCAGTCAGATTTGGGTCACCAGGTTTGATCTAAACATGTCAGCGGACTGGAATTCAGGGGGAAGCAGAAGCACGATAAACACAGGCTGCCTCCCGGTGCATTGCTGGGCTGGTTTCAATAAACTCTGGGTTGACTGGGGGTGTCCAGTGGTGCTGGGAGAGCCAGCGGCAGGGTTAGCTCACGGCCCGGCACAGGTGCCCACCCGCCGGCACTGACTGCGGCGGCCCCTCTGCACACACGTGTCCGTGTACCGGAGATGAGCTTGCGGGCAGGTTATCACTGCCTGTCCGCGATAAATCGAGCCACAAAGCGAGCCAAGGCCACAGGCGTTAGGTTTTGTGCAAGGTGAGAAGTGATCCTTACCCAGCAGCCGGGGCGGGAGAGGCAGGGGGGAGAGCCAGCGCAGAGGAGAGGCACAGAGCTGAGTCGGGATCCTCGTCCCCCCGGCCATCGTCCCCGGGCTTCCCGGTGCCGACCGAATCCCACGGGTCCTGAAGAGACTGGTGGTCGCCAGGGAGGGGCAGGCAGAGCACTGTCAAACTCACTGCAGCTGTGAGAGAGGAGCAGCCAGGAGGGTTTGCCTGGCGCCTCCAGCCCAGCCCGGATCCCTGGAGCTCCTCCACGGCTCCACACGTGGAGAGGGTCCTGCGTGGGACACGCGCAGTGTTGTCCGAGCAAGCACGGACGGCAGCCCCGGACCTGCCAGGAGAGCAGCCGGGAGACACAAATGGAGAGATGGGTTTAGAGGACGGTAGCGGATTTTCCACCCCAGCTGAGCTCTGCCTGAACCAAATCATGCCAAAGAGGTTCAGAACCAACGAAGTCACCCTGAGGCAATAAAAATTATTAAGCTGAAACAAGTGATGTTTCACTGCATGGACTCAGCTCAGTCCATGCAGTGATGAGCACATTGCAGTTGAGGTCATGCAGACACCAAGCCAGAGACCTTTTTGTCTCCATCAGCATCCTCCCCCAACACTCTCTGTGGGTCTCCAAAGCCTTGCTGATCCTCACCTGACATGTCAAGGGACTCAGTGCCTTTTTCCTCACTGTCCTTTGCTTGTGCTCACTGTCCTTTGCTTGTGGCCATGGCCGGTTGGGGCCTCTGGCCATCTATCAGAAGGTCTTGCAGAGCTCTGGGACACACAGGGCCAGAGCTAGAGGATAAAATCCTCTGAGCTCTGCCTGAGCAGCCTGGGGTGAGTAGACTCAGTATTCGTCCTGGGGGGGGAGAGCTTGAGGGAGCAGCTGAGTGGGAGCTTGTCCTGCTCAGCCCCATTTCATGGGTACCTGCAAGGTTGAGGCTCCTCAAAGCAATAGTCCAGGCCCTACAAAAAGCTCTTACATTAAAAACTGATACATAGAAATGAGAAATGGGCCTTCTTCAGGTACCTGGGTAGAATCTTTGGGGGTAAGTAGTTTGCCAGTTGGTCTTGGAGGCTCAACCTTAAAGCCCAAGGCAAGTCAAACTCCAAACCTCCAAGTCCCAGCCCATCTGCCAGAGCACCGGCCTCTGCTCTCACTGCTCTGCATGAGCCATTGGGGTCAAACCGCACCAAGACAGAAGGGTGCAAGGACGTCTGAAGCAGAACATCCACAGCAGCCCAGCAGACACCACCTCAGCTCATGATGGCTCTGACTGCCCCTAGGACTCCTGCTCCTCCAGCTTTAGTCTCAGGCAAAGGCAAGGCTAAAGAGACATTAGCATCCCTTCATGATAAACAGGGACCTGCCTGGGTGCTGCCTGTGTCCTGCTGAAAAACAGTTTGAGTGGTGATGGCAGAAGAGGCACTGAAGGACCAGCCCGACACAGAATCACCCCCTGGAGAGACCCAGATGGTTCCAGTGTGGCCAAATCTGCACCTGCACCCAAAGGCTGAGCTAAAGGCAGCAGGGTGCACGATAGCAGCATGGCACAGGGCAGGGCACCAGTCACGCCGAGCTCCCACCTCATGAGCACCGCGACAGTGTGACATGGGAATGCTCTTGCCTGAGGACACGAGTCCCAGGGACTGGGGACACTGAGTTTCCCATTCTTCTGCCACCCTCAGACAAGCCACCAAGTCCTGTCCCCGGCCTCACCATGCACAAACCAGAGACGGAGACTGCTGACACCACTGCGCAATGGCACCTGACGCTCCATGACAGGGATGACCCCGTGCAGCCGGCACAGTCCCGGGAAGGACCAGGAGTGGCTGCCTCCATGTGAGAACACCCCCTCGCACCCCTTCTCCTTCAGCAAACACCCCCAGAGCCTTCCTGTCTCCACGCAACATCCTGACAGATGCTCAGCGTGTCCCACTGCCACTTCGGCATCTCAGCTGGGAAGGGACCATGGGGCTGTGGCGTGGGGCTGGGCACGGGGACCCGCTCGGCTGCGGCCCTGGGAAAGCCCAGTGCTGGCTGCCGCCGTCCTGCTGCGCAGCAGAGATGAGAAAAAAAACAACTCGTGGGGCTTCCCCTCACCTCCCGTCCTGGCCCCGCGCCGCGGCCCCAACGGCTCTTTCATCTCCGAGGGCCAGCGGCTCTTTCATCTCCTGCCCGAGGTGCAAATCGCTCCCCTCTCCCAGCAGCCGCCCCCGCCACCGGCGCTCGGTCCAACACGGCTGGGACCAAATGGCCGGTAACCCTGCTGCCCTGCAAGGCCCTGCGGGCCGAGAGGGGTAGCGGGTGAGCACCAGTCACCTCTGTTGCCTCTGCGGTCACCGGCAAAGCGCTCAGGATCCCCAAAATCTGGCTGCCTGGTGCCTGCAGAGAAATTGAGGCACGAGGATTTCTTCTGGTTCGCCCTGCAAATACGAGGATGCTGGGCTTGCACCTAGTCTCACTCCTGTTTGCTCAAATGCAGCTCATCTTTGTTAACCGGTGCCGATGCAAAGCCAGCCTGTGGGGATGGAAGCCATCTCCCCCACTGGGCAGACGTCTGAGTCACCCTGGCCTTCCCAACTGGGGATGATAAGGTGGCTCCCCAGCAGGAACCATCCTGGCCACTTTGCCCAACTGCCTGCCCAGGGCAGCTCACCATCACCCTGGCAGACAGCCCTGCAATCTGTGGTCCAGCTATGGCTTATCTTTGGATTCTGGTATAGAGGTGACAAGGCTTCATCATCACAATATTGGTCAGGGTGTGTGGGCATGGCAATAGCTCTGCCAAAGAGTTGTGAAGCCTTACAAGCAGCACTAAACAAGGTGCTCGATGGGTAAGAACTGCAAGGAGAGCAGAGGCGGGTGAAAGGCACAGTACGAACACAGTATGAAAAGCTGGGAGAGAGTGAGAACAAGGAGAGAAAGAAAGAAAAATAGAAATAAAAAGAAAAAATAAAAACAAAAGAGAAAAATAAAAAAGAAAAGAGAAAAAGAAAAAGAAAAAGAAAAAGAAAAAGAAAAAGAAAAAGAAAAAG
>JAOXJM010000007.1:12135631-12154995 GCA_026413425.1 Tringa solitaria | reverse complement strand
AAAAAGAAAAAGAAAAAGAAAAAGAAAAAGAAAAAGAAAAAGAAAAAGAAAAAAGGGAAGCACCAGGCTCCTGTGAAGAACCCTGACACCAGGACTGCCATGAGCCTGGACTGAGAGCTGCCCCACAGCAACTGGGCACAGCCAGTGTCAGCTGCAGGCGGCTCCAGCTCCGCACCCCGGGGGCAGCTGTGACCTGAGCCCGTGCTGGGAACCCCCCACCCATGGGGACCATCCCAGTGGCAGCACTGGAAGGGACCATGGCCTGAACCAGGCTTGTGCCGAGCAGCTTCACTGTGTGCTCCAGCTCTGCCAGGGAGCGGTAACGGGGCCATCGGGGCCACCGGGCCCGGGGACAGCAGGGCTGTGGCGGCAGTCTGCCCTGCCCCAGGGAGCCAAGTTGATTCCCAACCAAATCCTACAGAACAGATGAAGAGTTTCCTGGTGCTTCAGCTGCCGGCTCTGGAGCTGGCAGTGCCACGGCCGCGGGATGAGGGCACCACACGGGCACATAGTGTCAGGACACGTCAGCATCGCCACATCACATAACTGCAACCAAAAAGCCAGTAATTAACACCAAAGAGTCTTCACACCACCAAACGGCTCCTCTGAAAAGAGCCAAAGGGATGAGCCGTGGGAACGGTGATGCTCGCAGGCTCTGAACTGAGGGGGTGCAGGCGGCAGAGCCCCTGTGGCTCCCGGCACACGGGGGCTGCCACCAGTGGGCATCGGGAGCTGCAAACCTGCCTGCGGCAGGCACGGGGAGAGGGGAGCCCTGGCAGGATGGCAATCGCTGGCCTGACCCAAGGAAGGTGTCCGTACGGAGCAGAGTGTCCTGGCTTGACACCTCCCTCACGGGGACATTTACAAGTCCCGGGGAGTTGGTCCCATGTGCCTTCCCCGGTCAGAGCAAGGCACCTCAGAGACACCCGGTTTTTAAGGCTGCTCGCTGACGGGTCGAACACTGAACATCAGTTAAAGGGAAGCGATAAGCACCTGTGGTTAATAGAATTGTTTTGCTCTGTTGCAGCAACCAAAAGGTTAATATCCATCGCCATTGAATCTAACCCTGCGAAACAGTCACAAAACTCAACCTGCAAAACCTGACAGTCTGTCTTACACACGCTAAGGCTCCCAGCCTGCCTTCCCTCGCTGTCCCAGCCATCCCGGCTTCTGCCTCTTCTCACACTTGCTATTTATGCTTCTGACTCATCGCAGACAGACTGACTTGAGGTATTTCTTCTCCTCCAGGACACACAAGTTTGCAGAGCTGTGTGAGGGGCACGTGCGCTCAGTGTCCCACTGATGGAGAGGAGAGGTCTGATCCTCAGGTGTCCCATACAAATGCCCCTCCAGCCAGAGAAATGTGGTCTTCTGGGACCAGGGGACGATTGCCCTTGGTGCTCTCTGGTACCAGAATAAAGGAATAAAACAGACCACTGGCAGCACCTCTACAAGTGCCTTCTCCCTGTCCCACCACGGTGGCAGAGGGGACCCCGAAGGGGACCGAAGGCTCAACATGGCAGCGGGGGCACTGCAGGGGTGCAGAGGGTTCAGGGCTGGAGAGGTCCAGGCGTCCGGCGCTGTTTGTTTCGCTCCGGATTTCCGGATCTTACCTATTTAAATAAACCATCCAGGAGGATGGCGGAGCATCACGCCTGTTGTTGAGCGCACAGGAAACAGCTGCATTCAATTAGGCAGCGCTAAGTTGGTGACTCTGATAGCCTGGGAATAATAATGCTAATAAAAAAGTCCCCTCCTGTTGCAGGACTCTTTATTTTCTGTAGAAAAATCCAACAGCAGCCCATCATAGGCAGCCAGTGACTGGCTGGGTCTCTTCAGCAAATCTGCAGGAGTGAGCCATGGTGGGAGAGGCTGGAGAGAACGTTTGGTGGGGGGCTCATCCAAGCACCCCAGGGGGGCTCACCCTGGCCCAGGTGGGTGATGCTCTCCCCCACAGGGCTGGGGGTGGGTGCTGGGCTGATGGAGGGTGAAGGAGATGCTTTTGCAGCAGGTCAAGCACCTACAGGGCAGTGGCTGGAAGGAGCTTCCTCACTCAGAGCAACATCCCCTTCCTGGTGCTGGGGCCCACAGCATGTGCTGTAGCCAGGCACGCACCAGCACTGCAGGACCACTCTGTGATGTGCAGGACTTGGCTGTCTCAGGCTGGTCCCACCCCAGCTTCCTCCAGCCCTGCAGGTCTCTGCACCCCCAGGAGAGGAGGAGGAGGAGGAGGTGGGCAAGTGGGGTGTAGGGCAGCTGTCCAGAGGAGCCCAGGCAACACGGGCGGTTTTGTGCAGGGACCTGACCAAGAGTGGTGAATCTGAAAGCCTCCGATTTGTTCCGAGCAGGAGAGCATCCCAGTCCCCATCCCTGTCCCCATCCTCATCCTCATTCCCATCCCCATCATTATCCTTGCCCCACATTTGTGCATGCTCCCAGGCTCACCAGGAACATCTCAGGCTCGCCAAGCGCTGACTCATCACTTGGGCACCAGTGAGCAGTGGCACTGACACGAGGCACAGCGGGTCCTTGCTCTCTGGCAGGCCTGGGGCCGGGGGGCCATTTCCGGCAAGATCCCAAAAACATGGCCAGGTGATGACTTGCTCCTTCCACCCACGAGGAAGGACCCAGATCAGCACGTGCTGAAAATCCTCCTTCTGGGAAGTTGTTCCCATTTTTTTTCACGGCTCTTTAAAAAAAAAAAAAACAAACTTGGCTGTTGCGTGGCCCTAACAGAGCTCTGCTGCGCCTCCAGCTCCTAGACTCCCAAATGACCTCCAGGAATATTTCTGCAGCTGCCCACACAGATTTCCCAGGAAGGGCAGCGTACATCCTCGGCGGCCGCGCAGCCACGTTCCCACTGTCCCGCTCGGGCTGCCCCATTTCTCCAGGGTAACCCCAGCTCACAGAGGAGGCTTTTGTTTTGCCTTCCAACGTGGCAGGACACAGCCGGAGGACCCGGTGACAGTAAATATATTTGTTGTTTTCCCCTGTTTGCCTCCCTGCCGGGCACAGAGCCTGGGGGTCCGACTCGGATGGGGCTGTTCAGACCGTTTGGCTCCAGCTCATTTGAGCTTTCAGGGGCAGCTCTGGAGTCACCCCCACCCTGGTGGTCCCTGCACAGACTCCAAAGCACAGGGTGCTGGAGCCTCAGCTCTTGGCGAGCCTTTGGCAGCAAAATCAGGCTTCAGGAGGAGAAGCAAGTCCCAGGCTTGGTGCTCAGCTCAGAGACGAGGGGTGAAACACGCAGAGCCCCGACCAGGACGGGGCAGCTTGCCAGGTTCAAGGTCACCTGCAGCTCCTCACTGTCAGGTCACAGGGGGAAAAGCCGGAGGTGGGATGGATGGATTTTCCCAGCAGGCTCCCTCCCTGGCATGCCGCCTGTCCCCAG
Organism: Tringa solitaria; assembly: GCA_026413425.1. NCBI lineage: Eukaryota > Metazoa > Chordata > Aves > Charadriiformes > Scolopacidae > Tringa > Tringa solitaria. The sequence goes on along the minus strand of JAOXJM010000007.1, from coordinate 12,151,604 downwards.
ATGCTCTGCGATGCTGCAGTGAGCCTCAGCACCAGCTGCAGAGCAGCTGAGCTTCATCTAGCTGCTCAGGGCAGCTCTACTGCACACCCCGCAGCGCTCCATCAGGGAAATTCCCTGCCTGTCCTCTTCCCAAAAAGAAGCTGGAGCAGGAGCTGGAGCCAGGGGTGCATCAGACCCAGCCTTGGGACCTCCTCCCATCTCTCCGAGGGTCTCCAGGTGGAGATTAGAACCATGTCAGCAAATAAGAGCCTGAGGATGAGGAAGACACTCAACCCATCAGCAGGTGTCCAGGTGGGGCAAAAGGTGACACTGCAGACACCCCTGGGATTTGCAGGGCTGGGCGACCGCACTCTAGTCCAGCAGCCGTTTCCCAGCATGAATTTTTGGCACGATTCTGCCTCATCCCCTCCCTCTGGGAAGTTTCACTGATAATGCTGGGGCTGAGATGAAGAAAACACCCTCCATATTCCCACCCAACTGCCTGCTGGACCATCTGTCCTGCCTGGCCCTGGCTCTCCTGGTAGCACCAGGATGGCTTGCAAGGGGCAAAACACAGGTCCCGGCCCCACAGATGATGCTTAGCTCCTGAAGACCCCTTGAGCATCTCTTCTTGCCTTGCGAGTGGGCCAGCAGACATGGAGCATCGGCGGGACCACTCATCCCGGTCCGGGCTGGCCGCTTGGGTTCCCACGTACTGCCTTGACGTCACCCCGAGTGCAGAGTGAAAGGGGGGCCCTCGGGCGCCTGACAATAGCGCTTTCCTTCCCCATCAATAGCAGCGAGAGACACGCTGGGCTGACACGGAACTGTGCACAACAAAAGCCAGTGTCCGAACAAATCTTCTCAGGCGCTGGGTCCCCCGGGTGACCCAGGGTTAGCCCGGACTTTTGCTCCCGCCCGGCCCTCTGGAGCAGGAATGTCCCTCCGCGCTGCGCCATGGCTGGTTCCCACGCTTCCAACCTGCTTTGCTATTTATCAGCAACCGGCCTCTAATCCCCTTTGTGAAGGTCTGATTCAAGCTCAGCACAATGTGGTGAAAAGGGAGGGGGCAGGCGGGAGATGAGGGAGGGGAGAACAGTCCCAAAGAATGAAAATCAGACCCTTTACCTTTTCTTCCCCTCCCTGACTGACTATTTCCTGGGGATTCTTTCGACTGTCACCTCTCTGGGCAGTGCCAGGCTGCTGCGGGAACCCAGGTGGCTTGGCCCACAGGAAGGGGCTTGTGGTGGGACGTGATGGTGTTTAGGAACAAGCACCACATACAAAAAAAAGCACTTGTGTGCCCTCGCAGGTTAATTCGGCTTCAATACTCACTGTTCCTTCATGATCCTCCTCCTGCCACAGCTCCATCCATCACCTCCGGGATGAGCCTGTGCTCCCCATGCTTTCCCAAGAGGGATAGATGGAGGTGTGCAGTGAGACATCACTGGAAGGTGTTTATGGGGGAACAGGGAACAAGAATCCTGACTCCCTCCTGTTCCAACCACCCCACAGCAGCCTCTCCGTGCTACTGTAAACCGCCTTGGGGGGAATAACCCAACAGAATTTCCCCAAGCCCCCAGTGGGCAGAGCTGGGTGCAGGTGCCCCATGCTGGGCTCTCACTCCATCCTCCCGAGGGCTGAGCCCCTTGGCTGACTCCTGTTTGCTTTAGGGGAGGATTCGCAAGCCCTTTCCCCAGATAACTTTGGAACAAAACAGCTTCCAAAGGCTGCACTACTTACAAATGAGGGGTTTCAAGCTTTTGTCCTAAATCCAATGCTGTTTTCTTTGCAAACGGCGGGAGAAAAAAAGTAAAAGAAGAAGAGATGACCTCAAATGCTAATCTTGTTAGGTTAAACTGTTCACTAAACAGACAGAGGTGCAAGGCAATGGGATTTTTGTCTTTTCGAGGAAGGGGTTAGGTTTGTAGGGCATAGAGGTCATTCCGGGCAAACTGGCAGCTTTGCTCTTTGTGTCACAAGAGCAAGGAGAACGTAAAGTGGCAAAAGTGCTCCCGGCTGAGCTGGTATGGTGGGGTTTAACCCTCAGGTATTCTGGTGGTCTCACAGGATGAAGCCCCCGAGCCTCAGTCCAGATGTGAGGGTTACTCGGAGCCAGCGCAAGGCCAAGGCACTCCAAAAGGGACATGCTAGACAAAGACCCCATCGCTCCCTGATGCCACAATACCTCAGCATCCCCCAAGGAAGACCCTCCCAAAAGCCACGCTCGGCTGCTCCAGTGCTCGACCCATCTGGGGAGGATGCTGGAGACGGCAGCCTCTGCCATGGCCACCTGGTCCCGGGGATCGGGACCTGCTCCAAAGCTGCCTTCACGTAAGGGCTGTTGGGCTGCCAGGAAGTTTTGTGTCCTGGGCTGTGAATGGGACCAGTGCCCTGAAATCCCTTGGGAGACAGAAACTGTTCCAGCAGGAGGGTCCAGACCTCCAGGGGAACAGGCAGTGGTGGCCACAGCACAGCCCTTCTTGCTCCAGCTTGGCCGCTGGAGAGATGGCAAGGTTAGTGTTGTCGCTTCTGGTCGGGATAAAGAGCTGAGAAAGTGTCACTGTGGCCTGGGGACAGGCAGTCTGCATTAACACAAACCACTTTCCTGGCGTTGTCCCCCACGGCCAGGCAGGGAGCTGCCCTGATGCAGAGGGCCTGAGGTGGCATGGCTGCTGTCACCCCCCTGCCTGGCATCAATTCCTAATGGTTGACTTTCGCACCTCTTGGGCCAAAACACCCCATGCCCTGGCTGAGCTGGGGGATCACCAGGCTCTGGCAGGACACAGCACCCAGGCTGTGGCTGTCTGCACCCTCTGGTACCCCATGGGCATCAGCAGCAAGGGAGGTCACCCTGGAGGAGTGCACTGCCACCTCATCGGGGTACATCAGGGTGCAGAGGGGTTCCAGACACCCGGGATCACGCAGAGAGCGGTGAATAGCTGCTGGCTTTATTCCAAATCCCTTCAGGTTTTCCTCAGCTTAACTGGGGCCATTCCCATTTTCCTGCAAGCTCCACCAAACCCAATGAAACGTATTTTCCAGCCTCACGCTTTGCTGCAGCCTGGCCCCGTCCTTCTTCCCCTAAATCCAGGGAGTCAGGAGATACCAGCCTGGGTGCTCCTGCCAGCTTGGGGTGCTGGGGCCTGTCCAGATGTTTTACTCCAGCCTGGGAGCCAATATCAGGCTGGGTGCTACCACCAGCCTGGGCGCTAATGCCACTTTGGGTGTTTAGGCCAGTCCCGGTGCTTAACGTCAGCCTGGGTGGTGATGCTGGCCTGGGTGCTCAGGCACAGGGTGCTCAGCCCAGTGGCTCCCGCTGTGCCCACACTCTGTCAAACACACCCCGGCTGAGTTCCAGTCCCATGGGGAAGGCACAGCTGGGACCTGACCTGTGCCACTCTCACAGGCACGGGTGACCCTGCTTCACCAGGTACCTGCTGACATCTGCTTGGGGACAAATGCTGGAAAATGAGTCCAGCTCGCTTGCTGCATCTCTGCAGATACAAGCCTCACCTTCCCTCGAGCTTTCTCCAGGAAGCACAGGACAGCCAGGCTCCCTGCTGGAGGCTCTGGCAGAGATGGAGCCTGATGTGACCCCATCCTGCTGACCCTGTGCTCCAGGGGATGGACCTGGCAGGGAGCGTGGGCCCGTCTCTGCCAGCCCAGTGCCAAAGGCTCCGATGTGGGCACCGTGCCGTGCCACCGGGCAGCGGTCACACCCGGCTTCCTGCCCTCCCTGCACGTCCTCAGCCCGCCTTTACCCCACCGCTGGGCTGCTCCGGGGGCACCTGGGGCCAAGCAGCAACAGAAATGAAAACACAGAAGTATGAAGAATCGGTCAAAAAAAACCAACAACCCCGACTGGATCTGACAAACCGGCAGCAAGAAACAAGGAACTGCCCAGTGGGTGAAACCCTCAGGGGTCCACCACGAACAGGATCTGCTCCCGAAGGGCAGGGGAGGATGTGGGAAGGAAAGGGAGGAGGTCCTGAGCATGGTCAAGGAGAGGCCAGCTGGGAGAGGTGGGATGGCTGCCACGGCTGAGGCTGGCCAGGATGCATGGAGATCCCCTCTGGGCAGCGCGCCCAGCCCTGGAGCAGTGACCTCGGAGGCAGAGGGCAAAGCCAGACATCCCTGGGAACCCAAAAGTGCTCTAATTTTTGGGGCTGCATTGGTGCTGAAACACAGGACAGCCATGTGCTGGAGCTGCTGAGGCTGGCATGAAACTCCCTGTGAGTTGTTTTAAAATGAAGGCCTTGGAGAGGGAGCTGGTGGGGCTTCCTGGTGGGATGTGCACCCCCAAGTTCCACTAGCCTAAGCATCATCCAGAACTGGAGCCCAAGAAAATCCCGTGGGATGACTCAGGACAACTGAATCCCTGCTCAAGGCGGCTGCTTCCAGCCAACATCCGCAAAGGCACAGCCAGCAGTGCCCGCAGCCCGTCCCTGCTGAGCTCCCTTCTCTGCCAACCGCAGCCCAACACTCTCTGTGAGCCAGAGCCGGGGCTTGCTGGGGGAGAAGGGTCCCTCCCGCACTGGCCCAGCCGTCACCCAGCCCAAATCCCCATCCAGACAGGTTTGCTGGCAATGAACCGCAGGAACTGAGCAGCCTCAGGGCCATGGTGGGCTGGAGGAAACGTCCTCCCGAACCGCTGCAGATGAAACACCCGATTCCTCCCTCTGTGTCCAGCCACGGGATCCCCCTGGAATGCGGCAGCCGGGTCCTGCCGGAGCTGTGGGCACCTGCCCACACGTGTCAGAGCGGGGGCTCAGCCTTTGCCTCCCTCCCCCAGGGGCCACAGCCACCGTGACCACACGAAGAGCTGGGGGCTGCGGGCGCCTGGTTTGGCTGTTCCAAGGCGAGCACGGTCTCAGCAGGCGCTTTCACACCCCCCTGCCCCGTGTCCCGCAGGCGGCAGACACAGCATGATCTGGGCTGGGAATTCGCCGCTGTGTGTCCGTTCCCTGCCCCTGGCGTTCCAAACAAACAGGAGATGTGAAAACACAGCATCCAGAAAAATGTGTGAAGAAGGAAACAAAAAGACAAAGTGGCCAGAGTGCCAGGAGGCTTGGCTGGGGACCATCGGGGCTGTGACAGTAAATAAATGACAGTCCTGGTGTCCAGGTACTTGTCACCTGGCTCAGCCCATGGCTGCAGCTCGGGGCCGCGGGCAGCGCTGGGAGAGACGCGCCAGGAGCGGGATCTCACCAAAGCCAGCAACGTGAGAAAAGGAAAGCAGGGATGGCAGCCTGCTGCCTGGCATGAGCTCAGATACACCCAAGTGGGGGTTTTTGCTCCGTCAGGCCAGGCATCCCGGCTGTGCCAGTCCCCACGCTGAGGCTGGCACCTGGCGCTGGCATCCGGAGCGAGGTGCGGTGCCACCCATCCCAGTGGGGATGAGCCCGTGGTCAGGAACATGAGTGAATCCCTGCCATGGCAGCGGCACTGAAACCCCCCCACCAGCAAAAGGCAAATGGCAAAACATGCCCTTGGCTCTGCAGCTCTGGGGTTGGGGGCCGATGTCTCCCCGGTGGGCACTGCTGCTCCGCCAGCCAGCGAGCTGGTGACGGGGGCTGCATTTATGTTGTGGGCAGAAGTGACTGATTCCCTCCTTCTCTCCCCGTATTGCCCCCATGGAAGCAGCCCGGCAGAGGCCGAGGGGAGCACAGGGACATGTGCTCTCCTGCAGGACACACCAGCTCAGGCATCTGCCCCATCTCGCTGGTTCCCCGCTGCCTTGCGCACAGCAGAGGCCCCAGGGACAGGACTCAAACTGCCCCAAGTCCTGTGTTCAACTGCATTCTGCCCACGGGAGCCCTTCCTTGGCCCTGGGGAGAAAGAGACAAGCTGAGGACAACTCTCCCCGTCAGCATTTAGGGACATTGGGTACGAAGACCTATTCCTCTCCAAACCCCTGCAGCCGATGAAGAGCACAGAGTGAAGCAGCCGACATTTCGAAGTGTCCAGGGAGGAGAAATGAATCTCCCTGAACTGCAGACCTGTCAAGGAGCTGGTTCCCCAAAAGCAGGGCCCATGATGGGATCGTGATGCCAAACAGAGCTGGCAAAGGGGGCTGGCATCTGTTGGCCACCACTGTGGGTCCCAGCAAGCAGCTGGACCCATTGGTAAACTGAGGCTTCTCTGGGGTGCCCGTAGCCCCTGGGCACGTAGCTCACCCCAACACACAAGCCCAGCGTATGTGTCCTGCTCCCCGGTGTCTTCAGACCCTCTATTCATATGAAATGAATATTAGGTGTGTTTTTCCAGCCACAGGCACTCTGCAACCACTTTGAAGCCGGGATGGACAATCAGGCAGGAAAGGGGGGATTTGTGCTGCAGGAGAGGCAGAAGCAGCCTTCAAAGGTCCCTGCTGTCAAAAGGCATTTAGAAAATGGTCTGGGAGGTGGGGCTTGAGGTGGGCCCACCACAGAGTGAGAGCCAGACAAGTGTTCAGAGGCACCATGGGTACAGGATTTGTGCTGAGCCCATTTCTGGGCCCTATTTCCAGATTCTCTTTCACTCCATGTGAGCTGTCAGAGGCCTTGGAGATGAGGGACTTGGGAGCAAACCAGGTGTGGTTTCTTCCACACAGTCAATGTCCTCATTAGCTTTAAGAGACACAGCTCCAGCTTCTTCCATGAAAGAAAATACTGTGTCTTTTAAAATTTATTATTTTTTGTTCTCTGAACATTCTACCAGAGGAGAAAGGAGAAGTGAGGAACCTCCCATGCCAAGCAGCACCATAAATGTCTCCTGATATGCTTCAAAGCCAAAAAGGAAAATACTCTCACCTGAGCCACTGGGGCCATCATGTGTACTGGGGCCAAAGCTGCTGTCCTGAGAAGCTGTCACCCAGCTCTGAAAACCAGGGCTGGGGTCTCCTGAGGACATGAGTCCAGGAAAGGAGCTGGATGAGAATCCTCTGGCTCAGGGGTCTTAAATGTACTTCATACCTGAGCATCCAAGTGCTGTGCAAGCGCCACCCAGTGACACCCACCAAGCCTGGACCAGTCCTGCTAACCCACACCCCACCATAGCACCTCTGATCTGCAGGAGCAGGAGACCCAAAGCTCACCAGACTTCAAGTACATGTCCAGTGCCTCCAGGGCTGCCATGCCATGCTTGGCAGAGCCAGGGCTCCCAGACCATCCTTTCTTATCAGGGCCCCCCAAGGGGCAGGAGCTGAGGGGGGTCCCAGGGCTGGCCTCTGCATTAGGACTACCCCACTGCCCTACACAAGGTGAGTGGGCAGAGCCAGGGCTCTGCCAGGATCCACCATGGCCAGCTTGTCAGTGCCTAATTATCACAACAGTGGAAACCTCTCTGTGACCATCCAACACACGGCCACAGACTCCTGCTCAGCCTGCACCTCCCCGTGGAGCCCAGCTGCTTCCTAACAGGCTGGGCTGTGACCGGATCCCCCTTTCCTTCCCCTGGGCAATCTAGATGTGAGATGTTCAAAAGATTTTGTGGAACATCAGGGGGTTGTTAAAGAAGGCTGGAACGGGCTTTCCATGGATTAAGACAGGGCGACCATCTCATTGCAGACACACTGAAGAAGAGAGGGACACCTGCCAAGTCCAAACCAGAGGAGAGCATTTGTAAAATAAGGTGGTAAGAAGTTCTCACATGCTGTGAGCAACCATCCTCACCTGTCAGGCAAGAGGAAGCTGGCTGTGTGGGAAAAATGTTTGACTGTCAGAAGAGGAGAGAAATATTGGAAAGAACATCCTGAAATTAGAAATCACGTTGGTGGCAGCTATAAACATTTCAGTAGGGTCAACAAATAAAACACCCAATTTGGCAGTTCATTCTGCACAACCCAACCCCCAACTGCAAAAGCTTCTGGTTACCCTGAGCAGGAAGAAAATCTCTACATCTCTGTGCTCCCCACAGCCCGGAGCTCAGTTTCCAGCTCCAGTGCTATTACCCTCCTCCACGCTAATGGAGATAAAATGGTCCTGGATGACAATCACAGCTTGGGGCATTCCCTGCCTGAATGAATCAACCTGAACAACTACTGCTATTGCCAAAGAAAGGGCTGTGCTCCATGCTTCCTGACTTACAGCAGCCCGTAACCTCCCAGACAATATTTCTTTCAGCTCCATCAGTTCCTCATTGACTTTTCCACTGTATCTGAGTGAGGGTATCACACGAATGTTCGTGCACCAGTGATTGCATGGGATGGTTTATATTGAGGAAGTTTAAGCCGCGCTGTAATTTTTCCCTACAGGGCTAGTTCTTCCTCACAGAAGCAAAAAGACCATTTTGATAAGTTTATACAGCTCCCACAGCCACCACTGAGAAGCCTTTCCACAGGGTGGAGAACAGGACCCTTCCCCACCAAGTTGACTGCACTTGAAGACCCTCGGATGAGGACATTTTAAATGGCCATTTTTACTGAATTCCTTAGCCTGGCTCCCTGTGAAGAGAATTTTAATCAGGAAGACAGAGCTTCCCCAACCTCTGCAAAGCAGCCAAATGCCCCAGTGCCGCAGAGGCCAGAGCTCACGGACGCGACGCAGAAGTGGCTGAGACAGCGACTTGCGTGGGAGTGGTGTGCTCTGATTTCACCCAGCCCACAAAATACTCCCTTCTCCTTCATGACAGTCCCAACTTCTTATTTCTGACTGTGGAACAGGGCATTCAAGGGACTTTCTGGCTACGGCTGGGGAGTGACAAAACAGGGAGTTCAGTTGCCCTGCAGTACTCCCTGGGTTTTCCAGGTTACTTGTGCTCATGTAAGGTGATGAGCCATACAGCCCTATTGCATCTGCACCCTCCTAAAGGGACAGTGAGGCAAACCAGTGTCCCCTCCCAGGGACAAGGGTGGACACAGTACATGTATGGGATTTCAGCAGCACCCCCTGATGCCCATATTCTGCCCTCACTACCTTGACAAGACCCAAGAGCAGTGTCGAGGACTTTGCAAGATCTCTCCCCCCGCACAGTGGGGGTGTGAGATGGACAGAGGGCAGGAGAACAGGGCGGGCTGCAGTCCGTGTGTGCTCTTAAGTGCAAGCAAATCCTGCTAAATGAACACAATTGTCAAAGGCAGAAAAAAAAAAGTCATATCTTAGGGTATATAAAACAAAGAATAAAAATGCATGGACTGGACTGAAAAAGCCAGGGCAGAGAAAAGTCAGAGTTTAATACCTTCTCATGTGGGCAGAAGCACGATGCAGTGGGCAGTGAGGATGGGTAATGGGAAGGGCTGCAGCCCTCCATGGTCCTCCCCCTGCCCCCCCAAAGCCATCCTCGTGGGGAGCGACACTGCCAAATCCTCCTACACATTAGCAGGTACTAAAGGGCATGAGAAGGAAGAGCCGGCAGGAGCAGAGCCAGAGGGGCTGCCGGAGAGCTGGGTGCATCGGGGATGTCAGTGGGGACGGGCTCTGCAAATATCGTCACAGGCAGCTATGGGAAAAGTGTTATTTTTTGCTTTAAAGCAGTTTATCTCCATCCAGGCATCTGCAACTTTTTTCATGATTTTGAAGTTTTTCACCTATCTTTAGAGTCGGTTGAAAACCAAGATGGGTTTCCCAGGATTTTTGTAGTGGAGAGGGTAAAACCCATCATTCTTAACCCTGAGATCTGGCTGAAAGACCACAAATTGAAATAAATGCCTATTTGGGGGTTTCCCTCTGCAGCGCATCTCAGGAAAACTGTGCAACACCTGTGCCAGAGTTAGGGTTAGGAGGGACTGGGAAGGGGTCAGGGGCTCCCCAGGAGCACTTGCTTGCACCCCAGCCCCAGCTCGGGCTGCCCAGCCCCACCTGAGACCCTGCTTAGGACCCTGCTGAGCACCCACAGGGACATTTGTTGGCCCCATTCTGTAACACCCGCAGCCGCAGGCAGCCACGATGCTATGGCCCTACAGACCCCAAAAACCCGTGGGGGCAGGCAGGTGAGCAGCCAGCACTGGGGGATGTCTTGCTGTGTCCCAGCTGCCCTGTCCCCGCAGGGGGCACCTCCAGGAGCCCCCATTGCACACCATAAAGCAAAACCCCAACCAGCCCACAGACATGCTCCACTCACTACTGGTTTTTATCCAGTGCAACAAAATCTCCCCGGAGCAGGGACCAAGGAGGTCTCAAAGCCCAAAGGTTTTCCCCAGCTATGGTGAGGGGTGGGCGATAACCCCGGCCCCCTCCCCAGCCCCCCAGCAGGCAGGCTCCCTGCCTGCGATAAGGGCAGAAAGAGCCGAAAACAAACAAACAGTTCGAGTTAATGGGGCGGCAGTTATTTTTGGCCTAGAGGGAGTTCACACACTGTGTTGTTTCAGTAAATAACTGTAAATGGAGCTTGCGGTGCGGGGAGCGGGCTGGGAACCGACGCGCTCCGGGCGGCGGAGAAGAGCCATGTCTTGTCGCTCTGGTGCTAACAGGAAACCAAGCGCCTCACCTACCTTAGCACCTCTCCGCACTCACACTTTTATTGTTGCCACATCCTTCGGCAGCCACATCAGAGGGACGCTGAGGGGGCAGGGCGGGGGGCAGACGGCATCGGGCCGTGGGAAGAGGGCTCGGGGGCTGGTCCCCCCCCATGGCGAGGAGCGGTGGCAGAGGGGGGGGACAGCCCGCGCAGCCCCACGTCCTTGCCAACAGACGCGCAGGGAGGAGACGTTGCAGCATGAGTTGCCACCGTGACAGGGACAATGCAAAAGCCAAGTTGTCGTTGCTGGCTGCCACCCCAGGACGGGGCGAGGGGGTGCAGGATGGACCCAACCACCATTGCACCCAGCGCCAATGGGGGCTCGCTGCTCTCCTGCCCCCACCAGCCCCTCCAGGGCAGCACATATGCCTGGCCGTGCCTCGCAAATCCACCATGGCATCAGCATCACCCTGGCTCAACAGGTCTCAGAAAAAGGCAGTTTCCTATGGAGATGCATCCTGCGGGGGGGGGGCAGGGTTGCCTCATGCCCTGGCCCAGAGACTGGAGCCTTTACATGTGCTGAGATGCAAAAATAAACATTTCTTCACTCCCTTTTTTTGGGACCAGTGATTACACTCTTGGGTTTCTGGGATAAGGACGCCGGGTGCCTGCGGAGAATCTGAGTGGCGTTGGCTGAATTGGCCTGACTCCATAAAACAGATGCAAGGCTTTTCACAGGTAGAAAGCACAACCCATCAGGAAAACACACATAAAATCAAGTGACACATCATCTCAGTAGGAGAAGGATGGTTAGAACCAACCCCCTTGCACGGCCCGTCATCTCAAAGCAATAAAACCTGAAAATAAAAGGCAGCCAGTGGCTGCTGCTGGAGCAGAAGCAGCGGATGGGGACACAGGGCGAGCTCCAAGTGGTGATGTCAGGCTCACATCTGAATTTCTGTGCCGCTGTCAGCTTAAATCATGCTACTGGTGACATTTGCTTGAGGAACCACTCCCCAACCCCAGGGCTGGAGGGTGTGGGGTAATTGGGGGAGACAGCTCCAGCCCGGCTGCATCCCCAGGAGCTGCGGCCATGGCCATGTGCCCAGACCACGGGAGCTGGGCTCCCTGTGTCCGAGACTGTGCTGCTCCTACCAACCCACCTCTGGCTCACAAAATTCCAGCTAGAAAGGAATAAAAAACACCCTGAAGAATGCCAGGAAGCCACCAGGTTTAGGCAAAAAAAATATAACTAAAATCAGACAATAAAATCACTGCCATTTCAGCAGGGAGAGGTGAGAAATAACCCAGCTTTCCCTTCCTCAAAACTGCAGGACCATTGGGAATTAAAACTCTTGGAGCATCTCTTAGACAGAGCATGCAGATGCCAAAGCTTGGGATCTTTCTGCTCAATGTCTGTTATATTTTACATGCAGCTTGGTAGGTGAATACAGATAATCAAATGCCACGGAGCCACAACACCAAAGGCCCTCGGGAAATCTCTCTCTGAAAGCTGACCAAGGGCCTGCAGTGCCCGGGGCCGGCAGGAGATACTGGAGGGTTCATGCACTGCAAGGCACCAGCCCGTCCCCTCTCCGTGCCCCCTGGGAGGGTGGGCAGGGAAGGTCCACCCTGTGGTGCCGGAGCAGAGGATGCTCGTCCCTCCTGCAGCACCCTGGGGTGAAGGAGGGCTCTGAGGATCCTTACCAGCCCCAGCCCAGCCCACAGCTGGTGCAGCCACAGCTGCTCAGCTCCCAGCAAGCTCAGGGCTGCACCCATCCTGCCCAGCAGCCCCTGAGCCAAAGCAGCCACTAATTAAACACTTGGAGTAATAAGCAAAGTGACTCTCCAGGAGCTGCTGTTGTGACCGGTGCTTGTTGGGCTCCCAGCCCAGGGTGGCTCCATGCTGGGATGGGGGGAAGCCATGCAGCCACTCGCCCCATGCCCCAAAACACAAGGGTGTTTTGATTAAGGAGGAAAGATCTCCTGAGCTTGAGACCATCAGTTTGTTCTGTTCTCTGTGTCACCAGCAGGGAAGCAACCCTGCATCAGCAGCTCGCAGGCTAAAAAGTGTCTTTCATCCATTTCAAGGTTTCAGGGTTTTTTTTTTGCAGTGGGGAAATGCCTGAGAAGGGTGGCTGGGGAATGCTTTTGTTGCAGGTTTTTAAGGCACCCTGGGGAACTGGGCCTCGGAACAAGTCTGGGCTGGGGACCCAGCTGTTCCCCTGGAGCTGCAGCCAAACGTCAGGGAGGGGGTCAGCACCTGCACGAGGCTTTTCGTTAACAGCTCAGAAAAGCGACCTCGGCTGCGCGGGCGGCCCTTGAACCACACACACCCAGACCCAAAGCTCTAGGTGGGAATGCCCCTTCCTTCTGGGCTCCGTGCAGCCTTGGTGACAACTGCAGCGGTGGCTCCTGGAGATGCGAGACAGGAGCTGACGGTCTCAGAGCCTGTCCCAGGGGATTCATCTGCTCCCCAGGAAGGATCTGCTGCTCCCTGATTGCTGCCATGGGGAACAGAGGGTCGCTTTTGTTGGATGCTCCCGGCAAACTTTGGTTATATCTGCAATACAAATCCTGAAAACGCTGTGTTTGTAGACCCATAAAAGGCTTCCCTGGGGGGAGATAAGAATTGAAGACAACTGGCCTTAATGATGTTGGAGAGATTTATGGGATCACCTTAAAAGGATTTATTGGAGGGCTTTTTAAATGAGCAAATAATTAGTAGATTTATCTGCTTTTCGCTGCCTTGCTGTTTTACGGCCTTAGCAAAATCGCTTTCTAGGATTTTTAATAAAGCCCGATTCTGCCCTACTTCCCAGGGTCCAACCCGGCGTCATGTCCCCTGGGCACAGCGAGCTGGGGAAAGCAGCTCCATGGGAGCTGGAAGGCAGGGCTGGGAGCGCCACCCTTATTTTTAGGGACAAATCATACAGAAAAGGAGCAGAAAAGGAGGAAGAAGCCAGGGAAAGCTGCTGGTGAAATGCAGGGCTCTGAGAAATTCATGTACAACCGCGGTGAAGCCCAAAGCCCTAGAGGGAGTAACACGGGAGCAATTCCTCGAGTCCTGGTAAGGGAATGGGCTGCCGCATCCTCTCTGCAGCCGTTCGTGGCTTTAAAGATCTGGGGAAGAAAAGCAGCTGAAAAGCACGGCCTGAAGGTCAGGAGAGCTGGCTGCGCAGGCAGGGCCAGGCAGGCTGCTGCAGGGCCAGCGCTTTAATGGGGAGAGCAGTGCATCCAGTTCCCCCAGTGTGCACAGGTCCAGCAATGCCAGCTCCCACAAGGAAAACCTCCCGTCCAGCCCCTTTGCCAAGAAATCCCCTTCTCCGGCTAGCTGCCCCCTGCCGGAGCCGGGGATTGCGCTGAGCTGGCATCTCCAGCTGCCAGAACAGCCCCTGTGTCCCCTCCCAGGAGCGGTTCCAACCCAGAGGTAGAGGGGACTTGGGCAGAGCCACCACGGGACAGACTCCGAAAATCCCTCTGGCAGCCCCTCCACAGAGCACCCCACACCCCTGCACCACCTCTGAGCTGCGCTGACCCAGCATTTCTGTTCCCAGACACTCATAATGGTATTTAACTTAAATAAGCTCCCCCCCCCCCGGGTCAGACCTGAGCTGCACGGGGCCGCACTCTGCACCCACTTCCACCAGCAAGGTGGGCTCCAGGCAGGGGAAAACCCACGGGGCATCGGGGTCCCGGGCCCCAGGGCTGGCAGGTCGTTAGCTCACGGCTCATTACGCAGTGGTGGGGAGAAATGGGCACGTATGGCCAAGCCCACAGCAACCAAAAAGAAGCTGTGCCAGAGCCGCACGTCTGTCCCTCGCACGGTAAGTGCCAACTGGGAGCAGCACTGGGAAGGTTGGGAGAGGGAGATGCTCCCGGCTGCTCTGCCCAGGAGCAGCCCCTGGGAGAAGCAGTGGCACAAAGCTATTAGCAAGGTAATTAGTAACCCAGAAAGGGAGCTATTGGGAAATATATCTGCTTATGAGAAAAGCAAAATCCAGAGCAGTTTGTGTCGGAAGGAGCTGATGCCAGCTGGGGTCAGCTGTGCCCCAGCACACTGTCCCCAAAGGGGGCATTCATTCATGGCCAGAGACCCTCCCGGGGGCTGATGGCATCAGCCCACAGCCCTGAAGAGACCGACGGTGTGACTCACCAGGGGAATTTTGGTATTTCCTGAGGCTTAGGTCTCCCAGAGGAACCACTTCAGCAATAGCAAGGGTGCCAGGATCCCCAGAGCTGTGCGTGGGGTGGCCATGGAGGAGAGAAGTGAGCAGCCAAGCTCTGCTGCCGGAGATGACGCGAACTGTGCAGCCAGGCTCCCGACGGAAACAACCCTCCCTTTCTCATCTTTTCAGTTGCTCAGTGAAGGGAAACCTTATTTCCAGGCCCAGGCTGTCCTTTAGTTTGTTTTACTTAAGCATGAACAATACCAAAGCCTCCAGGGAAATCCCACCACCTCCTTACATATGTGAACTATATATATAGTATAATGTGAACTAATATATATTAATAACATTAAGACACTCTCATACTATGGAGACTGATTGATATAAAAGATAGGGAAAGGGATTTTCTTAACAGCCCCTGCCCGTGGCACCCAGAAACCTCTGCTTTCCCCCTGAAATGGTTCAGGCTCCAGCAGAGCCGATTCCTCTTGGGATAGATCATCCAGTGCAAGGATCTTGCTGAGAAAGGGTGGCTGAAAAGAAAATAGTCCCAGAGTTCACGGGGTCCGCGAGAAGAGTTAGAGGCCAGAGCTGCACATGCTGTGTTGTTAGTGGCTTTTGCTGCTAATTGGGCATAGACTGCCAATCTGGACTTACTCCAGGGGAAAAAGGAATCTCTTCTCTGCTTTTTTCCCTGACAAGTCAAAGGTCAGACACCTTTAAAGCCTGTACAACTACTTAAAGCTTTTGACACTGTTGCACTTAAAAGCTTTGCTGTGCTGTGATTCTGCAGTTCATTAAGAGGCAGCAAACCTTCCGTCGTTAGGACAGGCCTGGCTCAAAAAGCTCCTGTCCCACCTCTCTGTTTCATCCTGCTGTGAGATTCCCTCTGGCTTAAAAATGCCCAGAGCAAAAGAGTTTGTGGGTCCTGACCCTCCCCTACGTCTGGGCTCCCAGACCCAGCCTGGGCTAAACCTGCATTGAGATGGTCCTTCCTTCATTAATGGCACATTGGTCAACCTTCTATTCATTTATCAATGTCCCTGACTTCTTCTGGAAGGTGGCAGATGTGGCTTCAAGAGCCAACCTGCCCCAGGGTTTACTAAGCAAAATCCTACTTGATAAAATTTTTCCAGACAGCAGCAGCTACATTTTCCCCATTACTTTCCACAAAGAGAAGGTGGAATCACAAATCATGTGTCTATAGAAACAGATAATACAAACAAGGGCAGTGGTGAGGAGAAGCATTCACCGTTTTGAAAAGGCTGGTGCAGAAATAAATTGCCCTATTCTTAGTGAAGGTGATAAATGATAAATGAGAGGTGACAAATGAAGCCCCCAACATCAGAAGGACATGGACCTGTTGGAGCGGGGCCAGAGGAGGCCATGGAGGTGCTGGGAGGGCTGGAGCCCCTCTGCTGGGAGGACAGGCTGAGAGAGTTGGGGGG
>JAOXJM010000007.1:12109091-12130346 GCA_026413425.1 Tringa solitaria | reverse complement strand
ACAGCTTCTCTGGGCAACCTGGGCCAGGCTCTCACCACCCTCACAGCAAAGAATTGCTTCCTGAGATCTCATCTCAATCTCCCCTCTTTCAGTTTAAAACCCTTCCCCCTCATCCTATGGCTCCCCTCTCCAGCTTTCCTGGAGCCCCTTTAGGGACTGGAAGGGGTTTGAATGTCTCCCCAGTTAAGAAATAAAATTTTAAATAGGCCAGGATTTGCCTAGAAAGACATTCCCAAGCAACATAACACTGGGCTGTAATGAACAGATATTATTCAAGTCCGGCTCTAAAGCCATTAGCCTCCTCCTTAGGCTTTCCAGTAACTCCCATGAACTTCAGGAGCCCAGCCCAAAGGATTAGGAAACAGATTAGCTAAAGTCTGCAAAATGGAAAGTGCCCCATAACCAAGCCGTGCTGCTACAGGGACAACCGCAAGGATCCTCCTCTGGGGATCAATGAAAAGGGGACTTCTCCAGTTATATCAACAAGTATTTTCTAGTCACAATGTCAACCAACCATCACTCTACATTTTCAAAAAATCAGTGAGCGCAGACATAGCCATGCAACTAAAATTTCAAGAAATTAATATTGCCCTGAGTTAAGTACATTAAGAAACCAAGTAGCCAGAACGAAAATGTACCATGCAAGAGGTGGTGCAAAGCCCACAGAGCAAGTGGGGTTTTGGGACACCGCCGTGTCACCTGCAATTGAGAGGTGACTGGTCATGGCCATACTTTGGCACTGGAGCCTTCTCCAGCCCCCAGCAGGACAACGGGTGCATTTGGGACACGGTGCTCGGGGATGATCGGTTCAGCACTTGCGGAGGATGAGACCTGGCGCTCAGCTCTTCCTCCTCTGCCCCCACGAGGGACATCGAGCCCGTGCCTGTGTCAGGCTCTCAGCTAGGGCTTCTCCAGCTCATTAACTGCACGGCTAAAGGTAATCAGAAAAAAATACTGAGCAATGAGGATGGAACACGAACCTGGTGAACCTTTACACCAGTGACTTCCCAGGAAGCACCTTCCCCAAAGAAAGATGAAAAAGCGTGTCTGACACCTGCACTTTGAGCAAAGCCGCTGCACGGCCACATCCCGGCCCTCCCTTGGGTGCCACTGTCCCATGCACCCAACACAGTCCTGGCTGCCACCGGGTCACCCGTGGCTGGAAGCAAATCCACAGCCATCGACGTGCCATGGCTCTCATGTCCCTTAGGAGAGTTAAGATGATGCTCACTTGGAAACGACAAGCTCTCTGTTTGCTTCATCTCATATATGGTGACTAATTCCATCATTCAAAGAGCTGACGATGATGAAAACAAGTGGAATGATCAGGAAGGAAATTAAAAATAGCCCTCATGTGGCACTGTGTCAAGCGTTCGTGTTTAGATTTTAATTTTATTTTTTTATTCCAAGTTTCTTTGATAAAATATTTTCCCATGCTGAATACACTTGGAACGTCCCCTCCATCACGGCATTCCTGACGGATGAGCCAGGCTGTTGCAGATCCTATGCCAGAGCTGTATTCCCTCTGCTCCACGATTCTCACTCCCACATCCACACCTTTGGGACCTGGAAGTCATTTATCATCACGCACCAGCCAGGAAGGTACCTCTGAAGGCAGAAACACCATGTTGGACAAAGTATGGGAAGGAAAACGGCACTCTGACAGCCAGCACGAGACGGGGAGCACATCTCTGCTTGGCTCCTGCGCTGGGCAGCAGTAGGTAAGATCTTCAGCAGGGAGATTTTCTGGCCACAAGACTCAATGATCTTGGTAGAAAGCGGATCTTTCCTCGTCCTGCTGGTTCTCATGCGTGGATGCTAACTCAATGGAGACCTAGGGGTCCACCTTACCCCTCTCCACCCCTGGAAATGCCTACAGCCAGGCCAGCCCTGCGGCTCCACTCATGCTCGGCGGAGGGGAATGGGGTGATTCACCTCACCTGGAGCAGGCGGCTGCTTGGGGCTAAAGCAAACCCTGCCTCAAATGTCACTGGGGTGACAGGTGCCAGAAGACAGCCTCATGCTGAGCCCAGGCCACCATGAGCCCCCCGGCCACCAGGCATGAATGCTCACCAAAAACTTCCCTACTATTTCCAAGTTCAGCATTCCCTGGAAACATCTGAAATAAAATGATAGTCTGATTCCAATGTTTTTGAACCAAAATGTTTTTTCTTTTTCAAAAAACCCGCAAATTGAAATTACATTTTTAATTTGCTTTTCTCACCATGAACAATTACTAGCCTTTGGGGTTTTTTAAGTTGATTTTTTTCCTTTTTTCCCTTTCTGACACCTTACTGCAGGTGCAGGTTCCAAGAGCGAGCTGGCAAGGTCTCATTGTGAGAAAATACTGAGCTGCAAAATTAGGAAACACCCTCCATCCCTGGGCTCCCACCGTTCATTTATTGCCTGTAGAAGAAACACAAACATGTACAACATCTCTGTTCCTAAATGGGATCCATTCTCTCTGTTCCCTAATGGGATGCATTAAAATCCCACTCGTTAAAAATTGTTATCCAAGTGTGGAGGGAATCCTGAAAGCAGCATTTACAAGGAAAGATGTGTGTCAGGCTGCTTTGGTTGCTCCTGGGGAGGAGCCCGTGGATGTGCCCATGGTATCGGTGCTGAGCTGTGACCGAGTGCCATGCCAGACCCTGCCCTGTGCCTGCCAGGCTCCCCGCGGGGCAGGGGGTGCGGCGGCCATGGGCACCACAAGTAACTTATGTAGTAGTAGGCAGGGAAGTGGTGACCAGTGCTTTCTGGGAAGAAGGAGGTTTTATGGATCAATTACTGAAAAACTAGAAACCTGCCTTCCCAAAGTAATGGAGAAAGCCCATACTCATAAAAACCTTCCTCTAGTGGGGACAGCCTGGTGTCCCCAGTGCCTGTGGGAGCGCAGGCAGTGGTGAGACAGCCAGCGGATGCTCATCCAGAGCCCAACACCAGCCGTTTCCAATTAAACATTTACGACTGAGCCACCTGCTGCTGGATGGGCTGCTGGTTTGGATTGAAGTGGTCTTTTCCCACACATGAGCCCATCACATCTTGCTTTGGAGTGGGGAAGGGTGAGTAACTCCTCACCCATCACTCCTACAGGCAGTGGAGAGAAAGGTTCTGAGTTCCTGCTCCACCTTGGGCATTTGCTTCAGGGTTGCAGGAGGGACCTTCTCTCCTCACGGGCTGCAGAGGGGCCTGAACGACCCGCTCTCATGGTCATGGTGACATCTCCACCAGGCATGGCTGAAGCTCAGCCATGAGATCTCCAGCCCGGCTTTCATGGACACAGCTCTGCTCCATATTACCCAGCTGTGGGACCTATTTCCACCCACCAAGGCCACCCCCCATGCCTGGGCATAGGCTGCTTTCACCACAGGCAAATGAAACCCAGCTTGACTGTCCTTCCATCCGAGAGGCACCTCGGCGTGACGGAGTGATGGCCCTCAGGGCCCTGGAGAAAGACTCTCCCTTTATGGAGAAGGGCAAAGCACTTTGTGCAGGGATCTGTGCTTGTTTTGTCATGGGACACATTACTCTGAACCCAAAAGAGGAAGCAAAAAGGAGGGGGTAGCTTTTGCCTTTCTGGTGGGAACAGCATTTGAGCTAACTTTGTTTCCCTTGGGGAAAGGCACCAAAATAACAGAGGAAGGGGGGTGTAGTAGGGGGGGGGAATGAAGCTAAAAAGGCTACGTAATCTGCCTGGGAAAAAACACACTCCCAATGGTGCTGGTGTGGCTGTCCATCCGCCCGGCCAGAGGGGAGCGGAGCGGTGCCATCACACTGCGGTGCCCCGGGGACGTGGGTGCTGGGGGGGGACGGACCCTGCCGCAGTTCTGCAGGGCCATGGGCTGCACCAGCCCCGCTTGGGGCTCTCCGAAGGCTCCGTGCAGAGGCAGGAGCACCCAAGGGGCAAACTGGGTTTGGGGAAGTTACGTGCTCAGTGTCCTGCACACCGGGCTGGGACGGCCACCTGCATCCAGCCTCCCACTTCCATCAGCCCACCCTGCCCACACCTAATGCTCCTTGCTGCAACACCCAAGATCGGTGCCAAGACCAGGCAGATCACAGAATCACAGAATGGCATGGGGTGGAAGGGACCTTTGGAGACCCCCCCACAGGGTCCCTTATGTGGAGAGGTGGATCACCACCACCATCCTTGATGGTCTTCAGCTTCCACAGTGGAGCATGCCCTGGCGCAGCTGGCATGGGCACGCCACACAGGCACCAGTGTCGGGCTTCCTTCCAAAGTATAATGCCATGTTGACCACCAGAATGGTAAAATCTCACAGTAATTATGCTGGTAACATAATTTTTTTTTCACCATAGCATTACTTTCCTTAAGCAACACGGCTAGGAGGCTGCAGTCTGCCAAGCCCGACCCGTGCCTGGTATTCTCATGTAAAACAGAGATTTCCACTCTCTACCTTTTTGTATCGTATCTTGAACCCAGCAGAGTGTACCTCAGGGTGTGCTACCTCCTCTGTGTGCACGTGGAAAAGTCCCCAATCTGCTCCAAATTCGCCCTGCTCCAAACTCCACTGTATTCTTGCCACGTGCTCCACAGGGTAGGAGGGCGCCAAGAAACCATTTTACTTTCTTGCTGTATCCTTCCCTTTCTGTTCTTCCCAATGTGCTGCAGGTTGGTTTTTTCCCACACTCTGCTCACACACCGTCAGCACCGGCCACTGGTCTTCCAAAATCCTGCCTCACATTTTGCTTGCCCAACTTGTATGTATCTCCTCGCTGCCTTTACCAAGGTTGCATCTCTAAAAGAGTGTTGCTTGACTGAAACGATCTGACACTTGCCCTATTACCCTCTGCATTTTAGTGCCTGCAGAGCTCAATGTGGGACGGGGAGAGAGAGGCTGCTACAGCCCTCAAATTGCCTCCATGCTGAGTGGAACTAGATCCATTCTCTGCTTTAACTTTAATAGTGGTATTTCAGTAAATCAGTTTATTAAACACCTTCCTAAGTACTTTGTGGGATGAATAACAATGACAGCAATGCAAATAAGCACAAAACCAGGCAGCATCAGGAGGTAACGCTCTCTGCCTTTGCATTGTAGGAAGCCCAGGAAGTGCCTCTTCATGAATTTCAGCTGAAAGGTATTCCCAGACCCACAGACCAGCTCACGCCTGACATCCATCCTCCTCTTCAGGACTGAAAGAAAACATACACAGATAAACTAGCAATAGCCAAACTCTGGAGCCCTCTCGTTTTTTTGCCTCATGAGAGAAATGAGAGACTGGAAGGGTCTTAGTGACTTCTGGCTGTTTCTCTAGTGGCTTCTCTTCCCCAAGTCATGAATGATTTAATCCTTTATGGGGTACATTCCAAACCATGTTGTCAGAGGGCACAGGAGACCCAAGACTGAAGATCACCTGCAGATCTCCAGAGCACAGGATATGTGTAAGGCACTACCTGATGAGGACAGGCTGAATGGTCTTGTCCTCCAGTGCCTTGGCAGGAGGTGTTGCTCTCCGTCCATCCAAAAGCCTGGCACAGCACCCTCCAACCACATCTGCCCAGGCGTATCAGCAAGCTCTGTCCTGTACTGTATGTTTCCTCCCCTTAGCCAGCAGGTCACAGATACACAGGAAAATGGGCACAGGACTGGCTTGTGGGACTTGCTCTTGACCAGTCTTTAGTGCCTGGTTTGTACCACAGCGTTATCTTCTGGGCACTTACCAAGTGATTTTTAATGAACCAAGCCAGTTTCTTTTTGGGTACTAAGTTCGGATTCAGCATTTTGCCAATAGGCTTTGGATAATTGGCCCATTAGATTTTTTGCTCCTAAGTGGCTGTTTAAAAACGTTTCCTTAAGAAGCAAACAAAATATCTGCCCAGTTGCTTTATTTTGCTCGTGTGTTTGCAGGAGCTTGTTGACTTTTATTCCACCTCCCTCCAGCCCCGCAGCTCAGGCTGTCACTACAGGGCTCTCCATCTGCAGGTGCTGCAGTTATGACCAGCAAACAAGGCAGCTGGGTTCCAGCACCTAAATGGAGAAAAATACTCCTCTGATTTTAGGAGGTGCTGGGAGGCGGCAGTAGAGACTGAGTCTGCCCTCGCAGATGGGAAGGAAAACCAAGCTGAGCGCCGTGAAGCCCGGGGAGCGGTTGTTTCTGACCTGCGCTGGGCTTGTCCCTGCCGTGGGCAGGAGGCTCAGCCCAGAGCACAGTTGCCCTCGACATCTCCCTACGCCCCTCTGCCCTTCCTCCCGGGGTCTTCCCCGCTCCCTGCCACCCCGGGCTCCTGCAAAGCCTTGTCACTAGCAGACAGGGAGGTGACGGGGCTGGCAGTGACAAGTGAGGAGGAGGCAAGGTCAGTGCCCAGGCACTGCGGTGCCACATTGGCTTTGTTGCCCCATCGGCTATCCACCGCTCACGCCGCCCCTCCTGCCCATGGCCGTGTGGGAGCACCCTGGGAGAGGAGGCTCCTCTGTGTCTGTTTTCATCTGTGAGGATGAACACTTCGCTCCCACGTGCAGAGAGAGCAAATGGACTGGTGCTGAACTGGGAAAGGAGAGGGGATGGATGGCACAGGCCCCTGGGGTGTGCCTCATTGTGTGAGCCCAGCACCACCCTCCTAATTAAGACGTTGTTAAAAATTCAGACCAATTTGGACGCAGACAGGGGCTGTGAGGGTCGTACTCTGTGCACCGAGTCCTGAGGAAATGGAGAACGCTGGAACCAAGTCCCATTTCCTTCCTGGGGACACAGATCCGGCCGGCTCTTGGATGCAGATCTATCATCGGCACGAAGGGAGAGGGAAGGACTGGGAATCACCCTCCCGTGCCGTGCTTGGAAAGCAGCAAGGAGCAGGGTCCCGCGCTCTCGACAGCGGCTGCGCTGGCACGTCCCTGGCTCCGGCACATTCACTGTCACCACCGCCCCGAGGTCCCCCCGCCGCAGAGCCCTGCGCTCTGATAAAGAGTTAAGGCGCTCTCGGAGGCGGTTCTGTGAGAACATTTCTCAGAGGGCAGTGCACTTTTATTCGAAATAATTTTCCATTCCATTTATATCTATATAATAGGAGGTGGCTCTGGGGTCCGAGTTTTCCATAGCCCCAGACCTCATTTCCCTGTCTGGGCCTGACCCCTGCTCAGCTTCCCCAAGAATAACAGAGAGAAGTTCAACAGGAGAGGAAGAGCCACAGGGCTGAGCTCCGGCTCTGCCTCTGACACTGCGGGCACACAATTAGACTCATTGTTAATAGAAGAGATCATATATACATATATGTATATATATTATATACATAACAGAATGTATACATTTATATGTATGCAGGAAAAGCCCTGGAAAGAAATGTACCTGGAATGAGATTTCCAAGCAATTATGGCAACAGAGGAACTCAGGACACTTGCCCCAGGCTTTTCTTGGCTCTACAGCAACGGATTGATTCATAATGGAGATATTGTGCTTCAGTACTTTGACATTGGAGAAATTACTCTTTCTGCTAAAAACATTTTGATATTTAAAAATATTTCTTATTAAACATTTTTGGTTAAAAAAGCATTTTGTTGCTTGCTTCTGTTGTTTGGGAGTGGGGGGCATCCTTCTTGACCAAAAATACACTTTCACAGCCCAAAGCTGGACAGGGCAGTGACCGTGAGAATTCTCCTTCCTGTAAAAACCACGTTTGAGAGGAATCGTCCTGATTAGCCCCCGTGGCTCACCCAGCAGCCGCCCTGCCTTTGCCCCAGCTGTTCCAGCCCCACTCCTGCCGCTGGAGCGGCCGTCACCCCCAGCGATGGCCACTGGCCCAGGACGGGGCTGGCCACACCGCACTGGTTTTAGACCAGTCTCCTGGACAGCAGAGCATGACATCTCCTCTTGATCCAACTGCTGCCTCCCCTGGAGATAACCCAGTATTTCCCTAACCTCAAGCCTGACAAATGCACTGGGGTTCTTTGTCTGACAAACCCAGAAGGAAGGTGGTTCCCCCCTGCTGGGGTCTTGGAAGGGTCTGTGGGGTCCATGTTTGGTGGAGTTCCCCTGCAGGACAGCAGTGTCCAGCTGCACCAATGTCCTTAGCACTGGAGGAGGTAGAAAATGTTTGTCTTTACGTATCAGAAAAAATGAATAGTATGTAAAATTGCTGGCTTAGACAGACAAACTTTGATTAAGTTTCAGAGAAAGGCAGTATCTAATGAAAACCCTGGCTATTTTTTGCTGCAGTCCAGTGAATTCATCACTCTCAGCTGACAGAGGTTTAATCATGAATGGCTGTGTCTATTATGCACCATTGAAAACACCAGAGTGATTTCCAGTCCCCTGCAGCCCATGCAGCTTTAGGAAGTCTCAGTTACCTGTTTCTCTCCTTTCTTTCCTGCACAGCTGCCTCCTGCCTCCTCCCGAAAGGCTCCAGGCACTGGAAGCTGCTGAGCTCATGGGAATGGCCCCAGGTCCCAGGGACTGGCACGGGACAGAAACGTCCTTCCCTCAAAAGCTGCCTGGGCAGGAGTGTGTCACGCATGGGGTATTCTCCAACTCACCTTTCTCAGCAGGAGCTAGAGGAGCTCACACTGCTGGGCAATTTGGACCGGTTGCTATTCTGGTTCCACACCATATGAACAAGCACATTCCCATCTCCCCAGGGTCATCAGGATTCTCTTTCTCCCCTTGCTGTGCCAGGAAGGAGTTACTCCAGCACTGAGTCTTCATGAAACAGAGACTCTTTCATGAATTATTTGATGTCATTTTTAGCTTCTGCACCCGCCTGCTTCTCTGTGCAATACACACCTAAGTGCAACATCCTGACTATTGGCCTATTCAGACACCAAACCCAGAAACCCATGGGTTTGGGATGATGCCTGAGCCTGTTTAGGAGGTGCCGAAACAAAGACTGAGAGAAAATGAAGCCGCAAGGAATGAGCATGAAAAACAAGTGGACAGAAGAGGGCAAAGCAAGCAAGCTCACAGATGCTGGGATGCGATGCTTTATACCCTGCTGTGATGAGGAGGACTCCTCTGTCCTGACAGCCCAGCACAGACCACTCTGCTGGTTGAAACAGAAATAAAACATTAATATTGAGAATCAAAATATACAGAATTGAGTTTCCCGAAACTGCCAGTGCCACAAGAGTTTCTGTCATTAACACACTTGCTGGACTGTGCCTGAAAGGGACGGTCCTGAGAGATGCAGAGGAACTGTCTACACCCTGGTGAGGAGCGTGACTGCAGGAAGGGACACCCACCTGAGCCTTAATGAACTCTGTCCCTGTTAAGCCCGAGCAGAGCCTGCTTCAGTTAGGGCCAGCATCCCTGCTGGCCTCACACAGTGTGGCTGCCGAGAGCCGGGCAGCTTGGCTACAGACACAGGAGCTGACGGCGAGTGGGGATGTGTGTTTTCAACCCAGAGAGAGCGATTCCCAGAGGAGCTTCCTGAGAAGTGAGATGAGTGAGAACGGACCCCGACAGCATTTCAGTATCAGGTCACATCCAGCTTTTCACTTACAGCTTCAGAGGACACCCAACAAAGAATCACTCCATTTAAGCTGGACCAGAAACTGCTAAACGTGTAAATTCCTCACCATGTTGCTAAAAGCTGTCTCGACCTTCCCTCGGCTCCTTTCCGAGTTGGTCCCATGACACAGCAGACACATCCCTACAGCCCCTACAACCCCACCGCTCAAAGATGCTGATGCATGCCATGAACACAGGGCAGAGAAACGCGCCGACCCCAGAGGAATCATCCCACATTCCCCAAAGAGGACTTTTGGGATGGCTGTAGGAACTTCTTCACAGCTGGCTGAGCCTCCCAGTGCAGACAGCCCTGCAGCCCCCGTCACCCACCCGGCTGCGGCTGCCCGGGGACCCTGGGTACATCACGGGGTGTTGAAGTGACGGGAGGTCAGCAGTCACATTGCCTCATCGGGGAGAGTTATATATTCTAGAGTTTTCATTAACTCCACAAGATTCATGAATTGGAAGCAAAAACCAAGTGTGTTTCTGAGCAGAGGGATTTTTCTAAGACACAGAGACTCACCAGCCTGTAAAGTATGTGGTGCCTGTAACTGCTGACACCCTTGGCTCTGCTTTGGGTGTTGACTCCAGCCCTGGACAGGACATGGGTCTCCACTTTTAGATGCCTGCCCAGAAGCCACCCAGCCAGATGTGACCCAAAGTGTTCCCTGAGCCAGGCATCCTCCCCGGGGCAGGACGCCTGCAGCTTCAGGAGCAGTTCTGCAGCCAACAGAGGGGCTGAACAAGTGAGAGGTACCAGTATCTCGTCACCCCAGATGGCAGCAGCAGAGGGGAAGAAGGAGCACCCCAAGCCCACCCCAGCTGCAGCTTCTTGCTTTTCTAAATCAAACCAGCTCAAACCCCTCCAGGAACCCCATAGCGGCGCTTCGCCGTAAGGACCTGCCAGGGTAGAGAAGGAGCCAGGCACATCTCCTCCCTTCTTCAGGCCGGGGCTGTCAAGTTGGCAGGGAAATAATAAACACTTCTGTAAACTTCCGAAATGTCAAGAAAATATTTACAGGGCCCACTTCTGCAAAGCACGCACGCCAGCCCAAAGGGCACACACGCACACTTCACTGGGTGCTGCCTGGCATGCTTTTTGCCAGGATTTTTCTTAAACATTTGCGGTTTTCCTGCTGAAAAAAACAGTGAAAGATTAATGCCAAAAAGTGACTCCTCTGGGGCTGAAACTGTCAGGGAGCCAGGACACGGGGAAGTACAGAGCCTGCATGTCCATTCCTTCCCTAACATATTTTACAGCCAGAGAAATGGGACCCAGCCTGGCCAGGACCACAGCACGTTTCGGGGGAAATCTGTGCTAATGCTGACCCTGCTCTGGAGAAGCAGAGAAGACTCCAGGCCCACACTCGTGAATATTTCACCAGCAAATAAATTCATATAAAAACCACTTCCCATGTCCGTGATTTTATTTTTTTCTTTTGCTTTAAAACGGGATTGCTCTGGTCTCTAATTGTCTCTAGGCTGCAATCATAACCCTGCAATGCCTCCCAGCTGCTGAAATCCTGCGCTGGCCATGGAACGGGCTGAGCATGGAGCTCGGCTCCTGGGAGGCTTCCAGCAGGAAGCCACCCCGTGATGCAAGCAGAGGAGACAGGTTGGCAGCAGGACAAGTGACATGCCTGGCTTCGGTGTGAGCCGTTTCTCCGACAGAAGCTGCCGAGGGGGGATGAGCCCCCATTCTGACCCCCCGGGGTGGCCATGGGTGCCCCAGCCTGCACGTGGGAGGGCGGCGCTTCTTCGCAGCACCAGCCTTCGGTTCCTTCCAGCTTCAACTATTACACTTTAATGAAGGTTTTCTAATGAGCTGTTTAAATAGTAATTAGAGGCCAGCACTGGAAGAGGGAGATAAGTCTTGTGGGCACCTCGCCCTGCAAGAAAGGACCTGATAAGTAAGAACTGAATGATTTTCTTCTGGGATCAATTCCAACAAGCAATTATCCCCTTGATACCACGCTGCTTAATCGGGAGCAGATTGAAAAAACACTTGACAGTGGCTGGCGATGAATGGGCCACTTTCCCAGCATTTCACAGGGGAAGGCTGGCAGCTTTATGCCAGTATCTGAGATGGGAGATGATCCAAATAGTGCTGATAGCTCATTTGATTTACATAAAATAATAATACAGTTCGTTTTTTTATAATCTTCACATAGACGGAAGAATCATCAGCTTTGTTTCCCTTCTCAGCTAGTCAAAGGGCTTAGGTTTTATTTAATTTCAGGTGCTGGGCTTCAGTGACTTGTCAAAGCCGACCAGGAACCCGACTGCTGGTCCTTCGCTGTTCGGAGCACAACGAACGGCTCCCGTTCTGCTGCAAGCTGCTCTCCCCCAGCAATTACACCGACCAGATGAGCCGAGCTGTGACAATTGTGTGGGACAAGATGACTCACAGACTTGGCTAAAAACTTACTAGTTACCCTCTGATGTTGTCGGAGAGTTAAGTAAGCTCGAACATTTTAATAGGCTTATTTTCTCACCATTCCACCGCCTCAGGTGATCCTTTGTGTTGCAACACAAAATACCGTATCATGGGATTATTAGAAAAAAGAAAGGCACGTGCTCAAATCGTCATTTTTTTCTGTCACACTCTGCCAGTGCCAATATCTGGTAGGAACTCTGGCAAACAGTGCAAGTAGCAAATGGTGCAAACAGATTTGGAAAATTGCAGAAATAGCAGCCAGAAGGGATTTATTTTTTTTTAAGGCTGGAGAATTACTCAGTACCTGCAGTGCTGCGTAGCCAGGAGATATAACTGTATAGCAGGACACAGGGGACAAAATCCCAGCTCACATGCATGTAAGGAGCATGACCAAGGACACATCGAGGCGTAGGCACAGGAACAGAAGCATATGGCCCTTCGTTAACTGGCAAAGGCAAAAGAAAATCTGCAAATGTGTCTTCGAGACAGTCAGACCGCAGTTACGGGAGAGCACGCACGCGAGGAATCCCGAGCACAGGGATGGGGAGGGATTTATTGCATTACCAAGGCTGCGCTTTGCTCCTGCGGTGCTGTGTCCTCTTGTCCCTTCAGGAATTGTGTTAAGGTTGTTTTACATGGGGACAAGGTGTGAAAAACTGCTTTTGGGGGGATTTGGAGCCTCCTTCTGATTTCCAGCCTGGCTTCATGCACGGCACTTTGCAACTTGGTTCCCGTGTGCTGCTGTCTCAGCTCCACGTCTCTCCTCCTGTACGTGCAGCCAGTGAGAGCAGGAAAAAGCCCTGTGCAGCCAGCCCCACTCCTCTCCCCACCACGCCAACCTTTTGTAGGTCTCACCTTGTATCTTCACTTCCCTGACCTGCCTACAGACTTCCCTGCAGCTCCCATCTGACTTCATCTGCTGGGGGCCAGAACCGGCCACTACCATCACACAGGGATTATACAAACAGAGTAAAGTCAGAGCAAAGACCTTTCAAGCCCAGGAACCTGCCTCCGATGCTCACTGATGCTCAGGGTACAGTTCCATGGTACAGTAGAGCCAGCTCCAGAGCTCCTTCCTGCCACAACGTCAGAGTACATGGGAGCCATTCACCTTGCAAACATGGAAATACCCCCTCTTTCTTTTTGGCCAGGTTTGTTCTCTGCTGTTGCAGTGCACAGAACTGGCTTCCTGGCTGGTCAGAGGAGGCTCAGCGGTTGCTTGAGCTCAGCAGAGTGCCCCAAGGAGAGGTGTGTGGAGCAGAATCTTCTCCTTTTGGCAGCAGTGATGTGTTAAAGTTAGTCCGGTCATCCCATGAAATCACCTCCTGTGAGATGGAAAAGGGAACAGGGCATGGAAGAGTGAACCCTCCCCGGGTTTCAAGAACAAACACGCTCAGGACACTGAGGAATGTAGATGGCTGGTTGAGATTGGGCATTAAGAAAAATTTCTGCACCGAAAGGGTCATCAAGCATTGGAACAGGCTGCCCAGGGAAGTGGTAGAATATCCCTGTGGGTATTAAGAAGCTGGGCAGACATGGTGCTGAGGGACATGGGTTAGTGGCTATAGCAGTGTTAGGCTGATTGTTGGACTTGATGATCTTAAAGGTCCCTTCCAACCTAGATGATTCTATGGGTCTATGATTCTGTGACAACATCCCAAAACCTAAAGCAGGACTCTGCACCATATATTTGGGTTCTACAACGTCGGGCTGGGCTCCCAATCCAGCTATACATCATGCAGAAGTGGGCAGTGTTTCTCCCTCTCCCCTCTTTCCTCTGCCCAGTTTCAGCGACTCAAGGGCTGACTCCTGCACCAGGGCCTTTCGCATCGTTTGAGTTTGTCGGGGTCCAGGTGAATGTCAGCTCCGCACTGGAGCTGCACATCCCTCCGTTCATGATTCCTTGACTCTGCCATTTCATCTCATTCCTTGTTTTCCTATCTTGAAGGGCATCCAGGTCTTTGTGCGTAATTTCCCCTAACTCCTTTGCTTTGATGATGATTCCCAATTATGGGTAATTACCAAATTTCATTAGCAATTTGTATGTTTTGTGCCAAGACCATTAAAAATATGAAGCAACATCACTTCCAAGGCTGATTTTTAAGAAACCCATCTATCACAGTCCTCACAGCCTAGCACCTTCCTCTCCATTTGATTTAATATTCCTCCTTTAGTGAAGACCAGACAAGTTAGATATATCCTGTCTGCTTTGTCGAGAAGATCAGGTTTTTTATCTACTCCGGCATCGTTTACTTTCAGAAAATCTGTATCTCATCTTATCCATTTTCCATGTTCTTAATTATTCTCTATTTTAATGTTTATTCTAAAGCTTTGCATACTAATAGATTCAGACTAATAGACTCTTACACGCCAAGAACGCATTCTCTCTGCCCCAATAAATAGACCTCTATTTGCTGTTCTCCAGCCAAACCATCCAATCCCTGTGGCTTGACAGATTTATTACAAACCCTTCCTCCATGACTTCAGGTTTGTGCCAGCCCCTTCTCATTTCTGGAGGAGAAGCTGCCTGGTCCTACCTGTTGTCATGCTCAAAGATCCTTGACTGGTCATGGCATTTCCCATCCCCGTGCACTGCCACCACTCATCCTGCCTCTCTCTGCTAGGCCAGCATCCTCAGTGCTACCAAAAATCCTGGGCACAAGTTTTCATTTTGTTTCTTTCAGTACTACATGTAGATTTTCTTCTGCCTCTGTCCCATCCTCAGCTCATATCAGCCCCACTTCTTTCCTGCTTCCCTTTCTTCTATACAGCTGGACTGTTTCCAAGAGTTGTGCAACCCACCTTTTGCTATTTCCTTTAATAACCTGGACAAGGTTGGATTCTGCCTTACTTTCAGACTTGTTTTACAAAAATTGCGAATGTCACTTTTTAGTACTGGTCTTGTCTCTGTTGGCTGTGGACTCTCCCATCTCCCTCAGCAGCACCTCTTCCTCCTGCCCACCAGCCCTGTAGCCCATTCCTTGTCCCTGCAGATCCTCCAGACCCCGTCTGACTGCCCTGGGAAAGGGGCAGGGCTGGAGCTGGAGGGAGCTGTGGTGACTCAGCCTTCCTGGAGGCGAGGCCGTGGGCCATCATCCTGTTTTGTTGGGCCAGGGGAGCGGGAGCCTTCGTAGCAGAGGTTAATCCTACCTCAGACGCGGTGGCAGAGATGTCCTGCCAGAGTGAACGATAATGTTTAAAATGAGCTCATTAGCTCCATGCCTCCTGCCCACTGCTGAGCAGAGCCTGTACCCAGCTCTCAGAGGAAAGCTTGGGCAGGTGCTTGTGTCCACCCCAGCTGGCCCAGTGCAGCTCCAAGGGCCGGAGAATCAAACAGAACCTGATAATGATCAGTATTATTTTTAGATCTTTCCTTTCAGTCACTCTCCAAAGCAGCGAAGGCTGTGAGCCGTGCAGCACAGGCTGCCTTTAGTGCAAAGCCACAACTATCCACAAAATTGGAGGAAAGAGGTAGGTGGGAGGAGGGAAACCCTAGGAACTTGCCCTGGGAAATAGCTCTGCAGACGCACGCCTTGCTGGAGGAAGAGTGCCCCGGTCACCAACAAAGGCTTCCTGAGCAGCCGCAGCGCTGCCAGAGGGTCCTGCCCACACAGCCAGCTCCTGGGTACCCGCAGTGCCCCGAGCAGAGGGTGAACCTCCCGGGAGCAGGGCTCCAAACCTGTAGTTCTGCATAAAGTCACTCCTCTGGAGCAGCTCTCCTGGAGCAGCTCTCCCCTCCAGTGGGAAGAGAGACTGGAGCCTGTTTGTTGGCTGCATGCTCTGGCCACGGGCTGCTTGTGCACTGGGGCTCGGGGCTTCACTACCTAAGAAGGTTTTTACCAGAGATGAGCAAAGGGAAGTGCTTCAAAAGAGTATGAGAAACATTGCAGCTCTTGGAACAGCTCCAGCATTGGCTGGGAAGTTGAGACATGCCTTGGAGGGGATGGGAGTCCCCTTGGAAGATAATCAGAGATTTTGAGTCTCTTCTACTTCCTTCTATTTACAAAGTCAGCGAAGCCAGAAAGCTGGTTCTTCACCCCCACCCCACACACAACAGCCTCTCTGCTCACGGCTGGACCGGGGGACACCTCAACATGAGGCTGCTGATGGCCCCTTGGGAACTACAGCCACTGGGGAAGGGGGTGTCAGGCTGTGGGAAAGTTTCCAAACGGCCACCATGGCCAAGAGCAGGGCAGTGAGACGCAGGGTTGGAGGGATTCCACTTCCTAAGGGCTTGTTCCCATCACAGGGCACACATCCGATGGCTACCCAAGATGCTGGGCAATATCAGCCCTTGTACCACGAGGAAAAACCACTCCAACCATCTCCTGCTCGACCAGGGCTGCCCATGGGGTGCTCAGTGCCACGCTGGCTCCTGCCAGCCCTCGGAGGGACAATGGTCGTGCTCTCTCCCCTCTCAGTCTGCCAGCCTCACGCTGGCCTCCTCCCATGCTACGGCGACCTGCCCGTGTCTGCAGCTTCTCCAAGCCCTCCCAGTGGCACAGCAGTGCTGGCTGGACCAGCAGGAGCCGGGCTGGAAGGATTCACTCAGACCAACAAGCCCAGTGACCATTAATGACTGGCCACTCGTGGTGCACGCCTGTTGTGCAGGGCTGCACTATGGCTGTGTCCCCGCACCAGGCAGATGGCATTGCAGGGCAATTCTCCAGCGAGAGAATTTAACAGCCACATTTAGTAGCTGCTGTCCCCTCTATGTGTGCTTGGGGCAACCCCTTCCTCTCCACGCATTTCCCTTCACTACCTTAATGGAGGAAGAAACCCCAAACGCTTCTCAGACTCCAGCTCTTGCAAACGGAGTGAGTTTAACACAAAACTTCTCCGCGCCCAGCAGCAGAAGAGTTGAGCACCAGCAGGATGCAGGTGGCCATGCTCCCTCTGGGCTTCCTGGGACCTAAAGTCAGAGCAACGCCCTCCTCCTCTGCAAAATGCTGAGGGATCCCAGGAAGCTCTTGGATGGAGAAATCCAGCAAAAAACCCAAAGCAGTGGAGGGACCTGGGTTGCTGGCATGGAGGCTGCTCCCTGGATCCCCTGCTGGTTTGACCTCACAAATTGACCTGGAACCTCATACTGCGTCTTGTAGGCAGTGAAATCCCTCCATTCGCAAAATCCCAGGGCCTTTGGGCTATGTCCGTGTTGGGTGGAGAAACAGAATCAGATTCCTCAGGAGAAGTCACATCCGAGTTCAGGGAACAATCAGGGCCTGATGACATATTTCAGACATGGTGACCTTTACGTGAAGCAGTAAAGGTCACACACTGACTAAACAACTTGGGTCTAACAACTAAGGGCAGCCAAGAAACACACACAGCAGCCCTGGCACCCTACGGCGCACAAAGCCATCATTTTGCCTCCATGTGCCTCAGTTTCCCTAGCTCTACCAGCAGCCACAGGAAAATGGTTGCCATTGAAGGGCATGGAGAGAGCTCATTAACCAGTGACAAGAAAGCGGTTTGAGAGCCTCTGGAGGCTGGTGCCAGAGCCACACCAGAGGGTACTGCACCCTGAGCTGGTTCACAGCCCTTAGCCAAGAAGGAAAGTTCAATCCAATTGCAAGCTCTTGGCGGAAGAAGTGACTGGGGCACTTGCTGCTGCTGCTCATCCACAGCTGGACTGTCACGGACCCCTCCAGCTCCCACCGACAGGGGCACGGACCACGAGAAAGGAGTGAGAGAGGCTTCAAGTGACACGGGTTCCCCTGGCGCCGGACAGGAGGCCTCCAGCTCTCTTTGCTGCTCCTGTCAAAGCCTATTTTCCAGCCAAGAGGCTCTTCCAGCACCGATGTGCAGAGACAGGAACCCATGGCAGGACAGGACCCTGAGTGCACGGGCTGAAAGAGGCTTTGGGTGCTCATTTTCCCACCAAAGGAAGCGCAAAAATCCTCCCTTCACTCCGAAACGCAGATACACCTTCTGCCACTGCTCCCCTGAAGTGTAGCCCCCCCCGTGCCCCATCCAGCTCCTGGGCAGAGGCGGTGCTGTGCCTCTCGGAGGGGTGAGTAAGGACTGAGACATGCAAATCCGAAGGCAAGTGTGTGCCTGTTGCAACAAGGAGGAGGCTGTTGAGCGCAGGGACTTGGCTCCTCTTGCTAACAGATTCAGGGAACATGCTCATGAAAAACCTAAGTCTCCAAATATTTTATTTTGATCCATGAGCCTGGCAAGATCTCCTGTGAACATCCACTCGGTTGGGACTACATGGGCCTCAGAGGAAGAAGTGGGAGTGGTAGGAAGTCAGAGACAGACTGGAGCAAGGCTGGGGCTTGGGTTTGGGCAGACTGATGGGAATCCAGAGGGTACGGCTGTAATTCCTGACATCCAAACTGGAGCATAAACACAAGGAAAGGCCTGAATTTTCCTCTGAAACATAAGGATGCTGAGCATGCCATTTCAGTCTGAAAGGGATGCTGCTCCCTCAGTCCCGGCATCCTGTGGCTGCCTCTCGCCTGGGAGATGCATGGGCATGTCTGGGGTCAGACTGGTTCCTCCAAACGCTCCTAGCATGATGCTAAACCGAAAGGAAACTCTCAGTAACACAGCTCTGCAGATCAGTTGGAGAAGTAGAGACTTTCACTCTAAGTAAACACAGAAGCCTTGATATTTTAGGACAAAAAGCTTTTCTACTAGTGGCTCTTGGTATTTGAGCAAAGGCTTCTTGGATGCCCCCCAGGCTGAAGAACTGGGGATCGATAACACAAGCTGAATGGATCCGGCTCGGCACAGATCAGAGCAGGGTGAGAGGTACCAGCATCCAACTGGTAAGCTGCGATGGAGCAAGACGCATCTGATCTTGGCTCAAAACTTCATGTGATAAGGAATCCACTCCCTTCCTAAAGGTGCTGCGCACACCACCAGCAAAGTCCAAGTCTTACATCCTGTGAAGGTGAGCAAAGAGCTCAGCTTGATGTGGCCTTGCAGAACAGCAAAAATGAGCCCATCCCTTCTTTGAGCAATAACTGGAGAGCGTGTACTCAGCTCAGCAGCCAGCACATCACCTGTGTGAGGGACATGGATTTTCAAATAGTCTTGATGGCTCAAGTGCCAGAGTCTCTGCATGACACCAATGGCTGGTGTCAGTGTCCATTGGGATGGCCCGTGGGACCTGCAGTGCCCTGCAATAGCTCAGGTGAGCACAGCACTTTTATGTCCAGCCTGTCAACATACTCACATAAACACGGGAACTGATTGTTCATCCATCTAGAGGTTGGCTGAAACAGAAACAGCGTGTAAGAAAAGGGAAAGCAGCAGGTTGGACTCTCCTTCCAGGGAAAATCCAGGAAAATCCATGGACATAAACAGCTGAGAAGAGCTGAGACAGTGGGAACATGAAATCAGCCAACTGCCCTTCTGCACTGAGACATGAAATTCAAATGAGGCCCCAGTGGGAATCCAAGGCAAACTCACCGCCAGGATAAAGGCTGCCATTCGCATGGCCAGCAGTGACTGCATTGCAAACCAGTGAAGTCACTATTGATCTCCATTCACAACCAGAGAGGCTTCAGAACAAGCCTGTGACATGGAAAAGGCTGTGACTGGGATCCCAGTAGCCTCCAGTCTGGTACATTTTGTGATTATTGATTTTACAGTGGGAAGCTCAGTCTAAGGAAACAGGCTCCTTTTTATTCCATGCCTCCATGAGAAACGATGGTTATTTCTGCTGAATTAGCCTGGGTGGCTGCTTTCCTTCTCTGCACAGCCCAGAGTGAAGTGCAGAGCAATGTGCAGACCCCAAGCCTCAGCTAGGGCTCCATGTGATGGATTATTTATTTTTGTCGCCAAACACTGGATACACCATCTGAAATAGAGATGTTAAGAAGAGCTTCAAACCTTCTACCTGTATTCTTCTTTCCCCCCCCTTTTTTTTTAAGTGTACAGGACAAAGAAGAGCAGAAACAGGCAAATGGTTTCATTATTTGCGATACCCTCCAGGCAGACACACTCAGCAGAATGGACTCAAGCAGCCTGGCATCCTTACTCTATGTTGGACACTTCTGCAGCTGTCTCCTATCTGGAAGAAAATCTTTAATCTCCTGTCAGCCTTGGAGTTTGTACATTTACGTCTGTCCAAATCCAAGGGCAAGACACAAAAAGCACTGCTTTTCATTGGGAATTGCAAAAGAGGAAAAGCTTGAAGAGGTGAGGTGACCACTGATGAGTCCACAGCAGCATGACCGTGCCATCGCCTATCCAAACCAACACTGACATCTTCGCCGGGGCAGCTCCGCTGCTGCTGCTCGAGATGAGCTCTAGGGATGGGCTCCTGCTCTCACTGCCTTCTGGCTGGGGGACAGCCAAGTCCTCTTTAGTGACTCAGTCCTGAGCTGCTCAAAACGATGATGTCTTCCTACCCGACCTCAGTGAGGCAGGGATCTCGAGACACATTTCTTTTGTTCATTCTAGAAAATTCCATGTCATGCTCAGACCAGTATCTGATTCAAAGGAGAAAGGTGAAAGCTCAGAAATTAGGACTTTGGCAGCCAAAGGCCCAAGCGATCCCCCCGCTGGGAGCAACTGTCCATCCCAGATGAAATGGCCTGAACGCTAAGAGAGGACTTCATGGCAGGCGTTCGACATCGCGGGTCTCCCCGTCCTGGCACAATGGATGTGGCCGTTGCTGCTCCACTGCAGATCAATACTCTTGGTCCAAGACAAATCAATACTTTATGTTTATACAGCCCAGGATTTTCTGTGGGCTCTCCTGGAGTCGGGCACACAAACCTCACAGATTTCCAAACCACTTCAAGTCCCTGGTCTATGCCAGTGGCCGGAAAACCTCAGGAGGGGCAGAGCCAGCGCTGTGTGGGGCTGGGACAGGGCTGCCACCGGAGCCCTGCAGTGTGCGCTGGCAGGAAGCCGTTTGTCTGCGAGGCAAGGAAACAAGGAGGTTTTGGAGGCAGCAATCCCATGCAGCTTCTCTCCGCTTTTCCCAGCTACCGATCCAAGAGCGCCTGTGTTTACTTCCAGCCTTCCTCTCTGCTCCGCTGCCAAGCAGCCTTCATGGCCGGACGCAAACCACTCCACCAGGAAATGCGCTGGATCGCAGCAGATAAAAAGGCCATTGCAGAGGGACCCTTCACTGGTGTTAACCCTGCTCTACCTGGGTCCCAGCAGGGTGCCCAGTGTTACTCACGGGCAAGCTGATCCCAGGCATTGCAGGGTTTCTGCAAACGGAGGCCACGTCCAATGGAACCGGGGAGCTCATGGGCTGGAAGGACGGACAGGGCAAGCACGTGCTTAGAGAGGTGATTCTGTCACTTTACTGAGACCTCACCTGGGGCACTGTGTCCAGGTCTGGAGCCCTCAATATAGGAAGGACATGGACCTGATGGAGCGGGTCCAGA
>JAOXJM010000007.1:12087174-12097296 GCA_026413425.1 Tringa solitaria | reverse complement strand
GCTCATGGTCATCCTATTGTCCACCAGGACTCCTAGGTCTTTCTCCTCAGAGGTGTTCTTCAGCAGGTCAGCCCCCAACCTGTCCTGGTGCATGGGATTATTTTGTCCCAAGGGTATCCCAGCCCTCACTTTTCACCATGCTGTGGGAAGATAATGCTTTTGGATCCAGAAATGCTACTGTGGGGTACCCTGTGCCTGTGCAACAGGCACCTGGATCTCTAGTGTCCAACCAGGTAACCTGCAATTGCATAAGAGCACACAGAGAGAATGGTGATTAATCAAAAGATTTTGCTTTTCATGTGTTCAGACTTTGAACACAAATCTTGATCTCCCCTTCCCCGAAAGCAAATGCTTTTCCCTGCAAAAATGTTTGGTCATAGAGCTCTGCAGCACATCAGTG
Source organism: Tringa solitaria (assembly GCA_026413425.1). Classification (NCBI taxonomy): domain Eukaryota; kingdom Metazoa; phylum Chordata; class Aves; order Charadriiformes; family Scolopacidae; genus Tringa; species Tringa solitaria. The sequence continues at coordinate 12,096,896 of JAOXJM010000007.1, read as the reverse complement.
CAACAGATTACTTTTACCATTCTGCACTGAAATTTTTCAGTTTCATCATATTCGGGGTGGGGGCTGAACACTGCCCGCAAAAGGAGTGCAGCTTTCTTAACCCCTGATGTTCTTTCCAGTAGAAAGGAATCTTAGAAAGTTCAACCCAGCTGCTTGCCACTGCTGTGGTCTCACTTCACGGGGTGTCGCAGATGCTGCCCTTCCATTTTCTTTGTGGATTCCCTGGAAACTCCCAAATTCTTGCCTATAAACACATTTTTGAGAGCAAGTAAGTCCATGTTACAGTAACAGCCTAATGCTTTCAGCTTCTGGGCTTAAATCCTGCTGGCTGAGCTCTTTCCCGCTTGCACTTGAGGCTGACAGCAGGAAACCCCTCGCTGCGAAACGACACTTGGGCGCTGAGCCTCAGCAAAGCCTTACAGTTGTGGTGGACTCACGAGTCGTTTGTTTTATCACAGACTAAAATCCCTCTGAATAAACCCTTTTTCTGAAACAAGTAAGAACATATGAACTGATTTCCGTGCAGTCAGCCACCTGCATCAAGGGAAAGGTCCCTCTTATCTGAACACCTCAAAGCATTGAGAGGGTCACAGAGGCTCTCCCAAAAAGCTGGTGGAAAGATAGAGGGACCCGAAGCAGGTCACTCACACCCCCATGTGCCTCAGGACTGGTGGAAGCAGCCCTAGAGATATCCATGTCTCTTCCAGGAGGTTAGGCCAAAATTTGGGGACAAGAATGTCACCGCAAGGATCCTAGGGCAGCCATTCACCATCAGTGGGAGCCTCTGTGTTGATTTCAAAAGAACCTGAGATGGGCCTGAGATGTAAGCACTCAAAGCCCTTTTCTATAGTCAGATCAAACCAATATCAAACCTGTATCAACCCCAGGGACCCCCACAGGTCCTTTCTAACCTCAGTTGTTGAAGGACACCAAATAATTCTCCCCTTTTTCTTGTTAAAGCTGCAATGGTTAAATAGGGGCCCTTCGTCTCGTGCGCCATTGCACAGTCCTGAATTATCCTGTGTGACTCTGGGAATAAGAGGCAAAACAAAAATCCAAAGTGACAATTTAGACAAGCATAGAAAAATGATAGATAATGGAGAAATTACCAAGCTCTAGAGAGGTAATACATATGGGAAACCGGATGTCTGACCAGTGAAAGAAGGCTTGAACTCTTATGGTGACCACAATTTGCACATAAGGGGACCATGACCAAACACTAACTATTCTGATTTACATGATTAACACATATGCTATCAAAAGCCCATCAGATTTTAAATATTCTAAAAATATTTTAAAGCTTTCTATGATAGTGTAAGCACTCTCGATGAAATACCCATCTTCTATGCCAACCCGCTCTCTCCTACCCTGCAACTGAGCCCAGCATGTGCCTGTTATCTTCAATTTGCCTCTTCCATTGCGGAGATTACACTCAGAAACCCATTCTCAGCAACTGAGCTGCAGGCACATGAATTTACGGCTTTATTGAGGTAGGTTTTTAAAAGCCTCCCCGCCCCTTTCTCCTGGGGTAAACCGCAACACTGGTGAAACTTCATCCAGCATTTGATAATCTTGTAATTATAAAAAAAAAAAAAAAGCACTAAGAAAGTAAAAAAGCATCCCAATATCTGTCGTAAAGCTGTAATTGATTGTGCAATCCATGGATGAAGCTCGGGTAAGCGATTTGGCTATTTGCAACTAAGGAAGAGAAAAGACCAGTCCCACTGGCTGAGAACATTCTCATGCCTGAGCAGGGATGAGAGTGTGACTCTGGATGGCTCACAACTGCCACTGCCGCTAAACCGTGCGGCACTTTCTGTTATTTAGAAAATTAACTAAGAAACTAGAGCAAGCAAACAAAGCAAACAAACAATCCTTGCCTTAGAAAAATCACAACGTCACGATAAAGTGAGATAAGAAGTAGTGGAAAAGCTATTGTGTTAACGTTGGTGACAGCCCATATGTGTTATGCAGCAAGAAAAACAAATGACTCCCTTTCGGATGGAAGAAAATGTTTCTTCTCAGTTGGAGAAAGAAAAACACAAAGCGGCTCAACTGCATCCCTGGAATTGTGCAATTTACTTTGCATATTTGGCAGCAAAAGTAGAAGAAGCAGTTTATAATCCAGGGTTTTCACGCAAATGACAGGTTCTTGGTTCTCGAAGGAGTATTTCATTTTGGTATGCTTTTTTAATTAACATTCTAATAGTATGTTAGAATTAAAGGAATACCATCGACTTAAAACTCACATACCTGTTGGAGCATTTTTAATGACTAGTGTCACAGCAATCCCTAAAGTGACTGTAATTGTAGCAGATCAGAGAACCAGCACTCCCTTGGGTAGTCTGGGGTTTATATGTATAATTGCAGTATTTTCTGCACAGGCACTTTCTCCGTGTGCCTTTGCCGGGCAGTTCTCCCTTCACACGGCAGGAGGGGATGAGACTTGAAGGGTCTGTGCTGTGGACGGGCAAGGGCTGAATGCAACAGCCGGCGTTGGGTTTTCTTTACCATTTCATTATGAAGATGGGAACTGCTGTACATTTCATTGTTTTTCAATGTTGATCTTAACTGCATTAAGGTAGAAAGTATGTATAAAACAACGCATAAAGTTCCTTTTTCTGCCCCAAGAGTTGGTTTTGTGTTTCAAGATACAGAACAGCCGGCGTGAAACACATCCAGAGGCTGCAAAGGGCACTACCTGCCTGCAGAAACTGTTCAAAATGGGTGAGAATCTCCCAAAGAGAGCAATTTTTTGGAAAGGAGCCATGCTAGGCAGTTCCCAAGGCAGCAATCAGGGCAGCAAAGGGAACCAACTCTGCTGCCTCTGGAAAGGAAGGAAAAAAAACCCAAACAAAAAAAAAAACATGAGGGAAGTGAAACTGTGACAATTTTCAAGTCCTAGGGACAGAGTCCTGTGACTGGGCACAGTCCTGTGTCACATGAAAGGTGTGGGAAAATGCTGAAGCGATGGTTACACTCGTATTTCCAGCTTCAAAAATAGCCTGAGAACCGAAGCATGACTTCATGGCCCTGGCAGCTCCCACTGCGGCGCTGCCGGGGGGGCTGCGAGCACCAGCACCCCTCGCACCCCGGGCAGGGCACCGGCAGCCTGCCTCTGCTCCGGAGAGACAGCATCCATCACACACAGATTTAAAGCCCAGGCTGAAGTCTGAAGAATTCTAGAATTGGCTAGAATTCTAAGTGAATTTAAGTTTAGAGTTAAACCTTGAAGACAGCCCGGTGAGTGAGGCATTTTCCAATTATCTCATCCAGCGTATCCAATCGCTGCGCTGACTTTATAAACTAAATGAAACCGCACACAAATTACACTGACACCAAGAACAACATTTAACAGGGCTGCCCTTTGCAATGCTATTCAGGTTTATTCTGTTTACAACTCTGTTTACTGCCCTAATCTCCCCAGATTACCCAGTCTCCAACACGAGACGTAAACAGGCAGAAATTTGGCTACTGGTTCTGAGGACGAAGGGCATTTTTTTTATGACTTCTGATGGGAATAATAAGAACAAAACTGGCTCGTTTTTTTTTCAGAATTGGCTGGGCTGCTGGTGCAGAGCGTGCCCCAGCAGAGAGCATCCAAGATGCCTGGAAAGACATTGCATGTCCCACGGTTCAGCACACTCCATGTCTGCCAGGCACTTGCAGCTTCTCTGCCTTGGGAACACACAGCTTCCCAACTCCTAGGAATCTGCTTCCTGCATGGCTGGAGCTCACCCACGTCCCACCTGGATGGAGCCCACCAGCAGATCGGGCACAGACTGGGGAGCGGCAGGACCCCAGGGGGCTCAGCCCTGTGCCCCTTGAAGTCCCCGTGCTCAGCTCTCACTCCCGGCAGCCCCTGGCTTCGCTCCCCTTCCATCGGCTCTGCGATGGGCATGGGAGAGACAACAGCTCGGACCAGAGAACGCTGGTGTGGGGCCAGGCACACCTTGCAACGAGTGGTCAGCCATCTCCAAAGAAATGATGGGAAACTTCCAGAAAACACAACCAGCAGCATGGGTACCTGCACAGACAAGCTCATTGCCAGGACACCAACATCCAAGGATGATGTCCCCTGAGAAACCCCAGCTTCGTGCTGGGACGGACTGGAAGGGAAGAGAGTCCCATCCACCTGCCACACAGTGACTGCCTGTTGCACTCTCATTGGTTTCCCACTCGCCCCAACAAGACCCATAGAGCTGTCACTTCCAGGTGGCCAGAACACAATCGTGGGCAACAGCAGCTCCTCTGCCCCATGGTTCTGCTTCCGGTGGCTGGTCCTCACCATCGTTTCAATGCTCTATGGGCTCCTCAGCCCTGCGCGGACTTTGCCCTGCCCCACAGTTACGGCAGTAAGAACTGTACAGAGCTTCAGGAGCAAAAGGAGAAGGACAATCCCCCAAACACTATGTCTATCTGACCCTGCTCCCACCTGCCCATGTGCCACACCGGTGGGTGCTCACCAATCGCACACCCGTTACCGTAACACACTGCGAACTGGGCGCCACAGCAGCAAGGGGACAGGGACTGCTGCACTTACGCTTTGCACCGGCACCTGCACTCACAGTGGACTAGAAGTGGAGGGGGACTTAAGATATAGCAAAAGCATCCGTAAATGAATGCAAAAAATAACACCAAAATATAAACCCAGATTTTTTAATCAATTTTACCAATTCCAGATACCTGCCACACAGTTTAGCTACTCAATGTAACAGCAGGGTCATATCCAATGTCCCCAGGATGCTTCCTCATAAGCAAAGTCACAAGGAGAAAGTGAATAGTGAAAGAGCTCCTGGCTCTGCCCTGGAGGGACCCTGTTCCTGCACGCCCAGCCCCGTGCCAGCCCTCGTCCCCTGCCCCTGTCAGTGTGGGGTGTCCCAGCCTGGCACACACCGCTCCCACGTTTGTGCTGACACAGCTCTGTGGTGACTGATGCCGTAAACCAACTCAGTGAACTCATTTGTGCTGCGTGTAACTCTACAGAAAGACAAATTATTTGTGCTCCATGTCTTTTTCTTTTTTTAAAATCTTCTTCTGCGTGCTCTAAGTCACTAAAGGTAGTTTGCCTTTTTTCCATTGCTTCAGCTGCCCGGTGGCAGCGAGCACCTGCTCATTAAACACCATCTTTCAAGGTAGGTTTCTAAAAGTGATTTTTAAAAATAAGGTTCTTTAGAAGCTCCAGAAAAGGCAACAGCATTTCCTCCTCAGAAGAGCACAGTAATAACTGAACAGGTGGCTCCTGCTAGAGAAGAAGAGCCCAGAGAGCACTGATGCTAAACGCAACCACTCAGGCAGCAGCTGAAAGGGAAACGCAGGGCAAAGCTCGAGCTCTCAGTGGCCTTGGACTCTCCATCCTTGTCATTTCCCAGGTATTTTTAAACTGCATCCGAAAGTGGCAAGTGCCGATGCTTCCCATGAGCTCAAGGCTGGCCACCAGCGGGGGCTCAGGTTCTGGTCGCTACCACAGAGGCCAATGTCCTTTTGTTTCCCCCTGTCCATAAGGGAAGTGCGGGAGGAAAGATGCACGTACCCATGCGGGCTGAAACGCAATGACCAAGAGAGGTCAGAGCCCCACAGGGACTGCAGGGAGGGAGGCTGGGGAGTACAGACCCCATCAGACCGCTCTCCACAGTGCTTTCAGCATTTCCTCAGCTTAGGTTTTATTCTGCTGCTGATGGGTACAGTGGCAAGGGTCTGGATGCCACAGAGAGGAACAAGTGTCCTTCCCTCAATGACCACATCCATCCTGTGAGGCTGGAGGCTCCTGCAGCTGGATTCTGCACTTTTCCCATCTCTTTGTGGCTGGCACGTAAGAGATGGCTCCAAAGTTTCTAAGTTCCTTTATTCTGTAACGGCCATCTCTGGATCTTGTTTTCCCCAGACACCCGACCTCCAAAGGAAGCCCTGCATGTTTAACACATGGGCACTCAAAATGAGGAAGGGTGATGAACAGTGGGTAACTTTTTCCAGTGATCTCATCACTATGGTTAAAAAGGGGAACTCAGATAAGCTTTGGAGTCTAATACATAGAAATACTCCTCAGAAACAGAGTTTTGAGATTCCTGTGCAGTGGCACACATCATTTACATGAACAAATGCCATGACTTGTTGCTCAAATCAGGTCTCTGCATTCAGAAATTCTTTGCTAATCTGGATCTCTGTTCATGCGTGTATTCAAATTCCTCGTGCGTGTTTGCGCTTGTTACGGTAACGACATGCAGGAATCAGGCACACCTTGTTTGTACATCTTTACCCAGACAGTTGCATATTTGGCACGACTGTGCAGTCCAGAGAGCATTCATGAATGAATTGAACCACTTGACAGAATCAAACACTTGGGGAAAGAGCAGGCAAGAAGCAGCTCTGCTTTCTATCACTTCACATTTAAAGTACGGAGGATCAACACCTTCCAGCCTTGCCTCAGCACACGCTCTTCAGCTTTTTCCCCTAAGGATGCCGAGTGGGCTCCTGTCACTCCAGAGCTGCCAGAGCACAGAATCTGTGGCACGGGAGTTAACTGGGAAACTTTCTGCATGTATTGACCTAAACTGGCCTAGTTTAGTCTATCTACATCATTTAGTTCGTATCATAATTCTTAAAGCTGACTATTGCCTCTTAAAGCTGACTATTGCCATAATTACTTCCATGGATCTATCTCATTCCAACACGCTGCTCCTCGTCCTTGGCCAGTAATTCTTCTCAGTCACTCACTGAAATTCCAGATAATTTCATTTCAAAACCAATTATAGATAATTAGAGGAATTTCTACAACTATTCCTTTTACTGGATGCACAGGAATGATCTGTAATTCATCTCCACTGATGCTGCCCCTGAAAAAGCTCTGAAGGACTTTCAAAGAGGAAAAAAGTTCCATCAAGATAAATTTGCCTCCTTTTTTCCCCTTTTATCATGAATACAGGGCCTTCAGGTCTGAGTGCAGGTTAATGTGGAGTTTCTTTCTGTCAGACATGAGGCTGGGGACGTTTCTATCACCGCTATTGAAACTTTCCACAGTGATGCAGCAAAGATGGTTTGAGAGCTGTGGGTGGAGCAGGACGAGCAGTTTGTGTTTCAACTGGCTTGATGGAAACCAGCAGTTCCTTGCCCCGCTACGGCCAGCAGCAAGGCTGATGGGACCCCGGGCAGAGAGCAGGATTATTCACACAACACTTGTATCTCTAGAACCCAGAGCCCATCTGCATCCCCCAAACCTTGCTGCCTCTGGACTTTCCCACAGCCCTGGTTCTGAGACCTAGTGGAATTCAAACCCCATGAATTCAGCCCAAATATTTCAGATTGTCAGAAGCACCCGGGAAAGTTTTACCATCTGTTGAGAGCTGACTTGCATCCGCTGTCCTAAGGCTCACTGCCTTGCAAAACCCTGCCCTCATTTCAGAGGAAGGTGGTCTTTTTCCAAAAGATCTGTGCCCAGGATGGAGATGGGACGCCCTGTTGCCGTGATGGTGGTTCCCAGCTTCTCACCCGCTGAGAGGAGGCTGGTGCTGGGCAGGGAGAGAGAAGCCTCGCTGGCAAAGAGTGAGAGCAGGGCCTGAGGCAGCGGGTTCCTGGGCAGCTATTCCTGCCGCAGCATCAGCATCTGTGAGACCTCTGGGGAATTGTACATTGGCCCAGCACAGGTCCAGCAGCACTTGGAGCTTTCTCTGGATGTGCAGGCACTTTTATTACTTGGGGGCAAATGCCTGGGGTTCATTTAACTCAAATGCTCAAATACACCTCACATAGTATTTTACATCATTCCCCATGTGAATCCTCTTGCTCTGCAATTTGGCACTTACTGGCAGACAGCTTCTGGGAAACATATTTTAAACTTTGGGGCTAAACCCAGGGTACTCTGTATGAGCTTTGGAATTAGAGCTTTTCTGTCCAGCAGGCCAGATTTCTTTTTCACACTGGTTTTACGTTGGCACAGCAATGACCTGTGCTACAGAGCCACCCGTACCTTCAGCCGGAACAGCCTAAGTCCAGTATTTGAGTACAGGGGTACTTTCTATGTAAAAGGGAGTACTACTGTCACAGGTCCTAGCTTTCATGCAGATTTCTTCTGAATGTTTTGCAGTCCTCTTTCCTATTCTGATAAAAGAAATTTACTTTCAAAAGTGAAGGCTTATCATTTCTGGTGATCTAAACAGATGTGATTTGACAAAGGGGTCCATTGTAGGGCCATGTTAATGCTTTATTTTTTAACGATGAAGGCTTTGGTTGTTTGTTATGGTGAGAAATAGTTTCCCCTCCAGATAGCCCCTTGAGAAATTCATGAGAGAAAATCCAGACTGTGAAAAGTATGGCTTGTGAGGAATTTGAAACAACATGACAGGGGAAGCAAATCATCGTGAAAATCCCATTACAGAAGCCTGGGCTCCTGACCACCTCCAGCACTGAGCTCATCCTCCCCGACCCCAGGTGAGATGTCTCTGCACGACGACTGTCCCTGGGAATCAGAAACATCATTCAGCCTTTCTATCGTTCTGCTGCCCAGAGACAGAAAAGCCAGGCAGCTGCTGAAGCCTCAGAGAGGACGATGGTCTCAAGCCCAAAGCCAAAACAACACGTGAATGTCAGAGCGTGGGTCAAGGTAAGGAGGGAAGAACTGGCAACTCAAGCGGCTGCCGTTGTGCAATTCCAGCTAATCGGACACAGATACAGATGAAGCCGCCCGTGAACGCTTGAGAGTTTACATTTCAGCTGGGTCTCACAGCTGGACGGTGATGGCTTCACATGCAAAGCTGATTTCTCCAGGGTATAGCTCCAGAGGAGGGTAACCAGTTCAGTGCCTCTGAAAAGCTCCAGTTTCTGATCCATTTTCAGGTTTGCTCCCCTTCCTCCCAGGCTTCTTTCCATGCACATGTTAAAGTGCTCTGCTATGTTGTAATTGAAGTACAGTTCAATAAGTTTCAGTTCTGATTTAAGACTTCATTTTTTAAGACAGCAGAATAGTTTGGGTTCATGTCAGAACAGTTTTCAGGCCTCCAGCATCAAAAATAATCTGTTGTAAATCTAAAAATACCAGCTTTTCAGACAGGAGATGTGAGATGCCAAGAGATTTCACGCACACAAGCAACTGAGAGATGGGGCTTCAAGTTCAATTTGCATTTCTTCCATGGTTACCTAACACTGGACCCAGCAATCTGATCCGAAGCACCTTGGGATTTTTTTTTCCAGTGCTGCCCCTGAAGCACGGTCTCAGCATCCCTCGGCGGAGCACGCGTTCCCTCGACTGCAGCAGGAGGCGATTACAGCAGCAGAGGCTCCAGCTCCAGCACACGTGGCCGAAGCTCTGCCTTCTGCAAGGCATTTCGGAGAGCCGACCCACCGGGCTGGGTCCCACTGCCCCCCGGCACCAGGGAGATGAGGGAGATGATGAGCCCCGGGAGATGATGAGCCCCGGCACAATGAATCCATAAAACTGCCAGCATGCAGGAAACTGGCCAATTATCCAGCATTGACTTTCAGCAGAAACTGTACAAAGGGATCTTTATGGATGAGGAGATTGCAGGAAAGGAAGGAGAGAGGCGAAGATTGGGGGAAACGAATGGCGTGGTGAACTGGGATCAAGTATTTATGACGATATGACCATAACAACATGAAGGTTGTTCTTAGTCCAGCTTATAAGTGGTGACTGAAAATCAGAATTATTTAGGAGAACTTCACAGAATCACAGAATCACATGGGGTTGGAAGGGACCTCTGGAGATCATCCAG
>JAOXJM010000007.1:12061079-12076957 GCA_026413425.1 Tringa solitaria | reverse complement strand
CAAGTGCCCACTGCCTGCTCACGTCCAGCTTCTCATCCATCAGCACCCCAAGTCCCTTTCCTCAGGGCTGCTCTCTAGTACCTCATCCCCCAGTCTGTATTGATAGTAAGGATTGTTCCGGCCCAGGTGCAGAACCCTGCACTTGCTCTTGCTGAACCTCACGAGGTTCACCTGGGCCCACCTCTCCAGCCTGTGATGGGCACTTGGGCCTTCCAGGGGGAAAATGCAGTTTGCCTGCAGGTGTGTGTGTGTCATCGTGAGGACCCACACAGCGCCAAGCCCTCCTGCTCCTCCTTCCTCGCGCCAGTAAGGACTTACTGTTTTTTCCTACACATGCTCAGGAAGAAACCCAGCAGCTCAAAAGTGCTTTTGATTAAATACTATAGACTTAAAGTATTTGATTAGCAATTTGTCATGGGAGATAAGTACTAAGAGCACACTGTAAGCACGTTAAGAAACACCATGTTTACAAGATGCAGAGAAGGCCATGGTAACACACCGTGTCAAACACGGGATGCACAGAGAGAACCTGGCTTGGCGGCACTGACTGCAACTATGGCTGTTTGGGAACATTGCTGTATGTCTCCATAAGCTGAAAAACTACAGTGTTACCATTATTAAATTGCTCCCTATAAGGAGAAAAGCGGGGCCAGTGCTCCAAGGAGACATGCATGCAGCCTTGTTCCCTTTCTAAAAATGAATCCTGATGAATACATGACCTTCTTGTGACTCCTTCCCTACTAACAAACCAGCTTCACAGAAAGAATGTGAATATACATTTGAAGCATCTACCAGCAGAAACTGAATTGTGACGATGTAAACTCCAGAATCTGTGCAGAATCCGACATTTATCAGTTGTTTCCATCCAGAGGGGACAGAAATAAATTGGTCATTGAATTCAACCTTTCAAACTCTCTAAGTCTCCAATGAACACCTTGGTTGAGCTCTAATGAAGAGGTAGATAAAGATTTGTTGACAGAGGCTGAATTCTTCTCCGCAGCCCAGAGGAGAGGAGTACACGAATCCCACTGAGCTTGGTGGGAGTTTGATTCCTCATGTCCACAGTCACCAACAAAACACCCGTGTCTGGAGTTCCTCAGCAATCAACCTTAAATCCGACACAATAAACAGACATAACAAAGCTGCAAGCTGCCTTCAGATAATTTCTACACAGAAGTTAAATTCATATTAGTAAGAGGTTTGCAAGTTCCTCATTCTCAAGGGAAAGCCCTAAAGGACAGGCAGCAGGTCCATGCAATGCCTGAGTGACCCTGCATGGCGTGGGACATGCTCTTCTCAAACAGCAGCTCCCCGCTTGGGACCAGCCTGCTCCTGCCCAGAGCCTGGAGGTGGCACTGCCACGGTGCCACCCATCACAAGGCCACCTGAGACCCACATCTGAAAGGCGGCAGCTCGGCAGAACTTGCCCAACCACCCTCCACAGGGATTTCAAGCATGGGCAGGGGGATTCCTGGCACTGCACCCTCTGCGGGAGCCGGGAGCAGAAGCAATGGAGCGGGGGCCACGTGTGGAGCTGCTCCCGACACCCTGCAGCCCTGGCCCTGACAGAGCGGCACCTCCAGGCCAGCGAAGCTGACACTGCCCACCCATCACAGCCATGGGGCCTTCATCAGGCCACAGGCAGGATGTCACGGCACCGAGGAAAAGTCCTGTTTCAGTTTCCTTGGAGCCCTGCACCACAGCACGCTGGAAAGCGTGGGGAACACCTCTGCCTCCTGCTCTGCCTCCTCATTCCTATCTCAGCTTTACTTTCTCACTACCTGCTGGGCAATGCTTTTATAGCAGCATCTATCACCACAGCATCCGACCCTCCATAGGAAGACAGAAAGCCCCCAAAGGCCTAATTTTCCTCCCAACTTTGTCATTTTGCTTTTGCATTTCAATTATTTTCACGACAACAGGCTGTGAAGCCATGAAGATGGTTACAGCAGGCAGCGAGCAAGGGAGAGAGCTGTTGTTACCAGCATATGCTTTTCTCTAATGGCAGCTTGGAAAAGTACTGAATCACATTTCTTGTCCACATGTGCTCTGCTCCACAGTCTGCCATTAAATGGTGAGTAAATAGTTTCCCATAAAAGCCCAAGGGCCTGCGAAAGAGCCTGACAGAATCTTATTCCCTCTTTAACTTCCAAAAAGTATTAACTTCTCTCTCTTTAGAACTGTCCCCACTGGTAGGAACTTCTGGACACAAACCTCTTCAGCAGAGGAGCTGCAGCTGTGAGGCCGGAGGTGGCCAGGGCTGCAGCTGGGAGCTGGGTAATCCGCCTGGCAGCGTCCCTGTGCCCATCTCTCCCTGTGCCGATCAGTGTCCCTGTGCCCAGCAGCGTCCCTGTGCCCATCTCTCCCTGTGCCCATCAGTGTCCCTGTGCCCATCAGTGTCCCTGTGCCCAGCAGCGTCCCTGTGCCCATCTCTCCCTGTGCCCAGCAGCGTCCCTGTGCCTGGCGTGGGGCCCGGCACCGCAGCAGCACACGGGGCTGAGCCTGTGGGCAGGGGGGCGCAGCCCCAAAGCGGCGGTTTTCCTGCAGCTCCAGGGAGTTTCCTGGAAGAACGGCGCAGCGAGCCCAGTCCTGGATGGCGCCTCGCTGCAGGACTCCCTATCCTTGGCTGTAATTCCTCCATCTCGACAGCAAGTTCAGAAAATAATGTAATGAAAACAGTCTTTTTTTTTCTTTCTTCTTTTTTTTTCCATTGCTCATTTTATTTTACTGAGCTACTGCATACAGAGCTGAATCTTTATTTTGGCTCATGTCCTCTTGCAGTATCATTACCCGCGCGCAGAGGAAAAGCCCTCTGGAGATTTCCAATCCAAACAGGCCCTTGTTTTATCTACAACTATTTGAGTACATGACCTCAGATAACCCCGGGGCCAACTGTGTGCCAAACTCAAACTGCAGCCATGGGAACTTTAAATACAGAGAATATTTTCCAGCTTCCCTCCGAAGGGAAGATGTCAAGTTTCTTGCTCTCTTTGGTCTGGTGGAGCCAGGCTATGCCCACGGGAGCGCGGCCCCGGAGCTGTGGTGCCACCGCCGTGCCACCGAGGTCCCCTGCACCATGAAGGCAGCAGCACAAGTGACCTCCCCTATGTACAATCAGTCACTGTCCCTGCTGCTTCTCAGGGCTCTGCTCCGGCCTCAGATTACTGAAAAGACAAACAGCTGCACTTGGGCCAACAGACTCGCATGTAGGGCTGTGTTTGGATTACTCCGGACAGGGGAGGTTTTTCATCTTCATTAGCCTGCTGTTCGCAGCCATAGCTGCAGTTTCTCACTGGGCTGGAGCTTCCCTCTCTCTACCGCTGTTTATGAATCTAAAGAAATCAATTAAGCCAGTATTTTGAATGAAACTTGGGAGACTTTGGCAGCTGGTGTTTCACAGACCATGTGGGTGCTTAACTCTGCAAGTCCTTGGAAAACACCAGCCTAGTGAATGTAGGAACCAGAATCAAGGAAAAGTATTTTTCACAGCAGTGGCCACTAGCTTTTCCTCCCCGGATCAGTTCTTCTTCATGTTACCACAAATGCATTAACACACAGGAGGAGCATGAATGCTAGAGCCAAAGGCAGTCACTGAGGGAAAAATCTCAAGCTCTAGAAACAGCACAGGAATTCGGTCTTGACAGTCTCCGTATCAGTTTCTGACACTGTCACACTGAACACGTGCCCGCATTGCTTCACGCTGGGAGCCAACCTCGGTGAGAAGGGCACAGCCCAGGACCCCTCAAGAGCTGCTGTTTCTCCTCACTGGGATTTCCATGGCTGAGCACTGGGGCACTCGCCCCAGCTTGGTTCGCATCCTGGGGCATGTCAGGCTGCCCAGGACTCAGTGCAGAAACACAGATCTGAAAATAACCCTTTCGGTGGGGGCAGCTGGGATGCAGGGACGGACAAACAGCAGCACCCAGATGCCAAGTGATGCTTTTGAACCTCGGGCAGCCCCGGTGCCTCGCTCGGGGCTGCAGCTCCCGGAGCAGATCCAGTATCCAGCTGCTGGTCAGGCTGGTCACACAACCCCGGGGGCAGTTTTCAGCTAGATGCAACCACACATTCATATGCATCATCTAGAGACCTTTGCATTTCAAGGCTGTTGTTATTTTGATCTTTACAACCCCTGGAAAAAATGAGTTCAATTAAGTCTCATCATTAGGAATTTACATAAGGTCACTTCAAGGCTTCTTGCATTTCCTCTGGTTCAGATCTCAGTGCTCTTGGTGCTTCCCCTCCTCATTTATAACCCCGTTGCTGTAGGGCATTCCAAGTAAATCATCCACCACCAGTTTCCTTTCTTCAGCAACATGCATCAAGGTTTTCATTCAGACCAAGTGAAGCTTCAACTTCTCTGTACAACAGTAGCCCCATTAAAGGCACAGCACCGCTTAGAGAGGTGGCAGTTTTCCCCTCAATGAAAAACATAATTATTTTAATACTGAAGCAAATGTATTAATTTTGATTCCTTTAGCAGGAGGAAAAGTTTAGTTGCATTTGGTAGCACACGCGCAAGCAACAAATCTTACATATTCTCTGGGAAATATACATTCTAATTCCTGAGAAGAGCCCTTTTCACTATGAATAAATTGAGCAACGTGCTCAGGAGCTGTGAGCTGTATTCAGCCATGATGCCAAACTGCGGTGCGGTGCACATCAGCTGTGAGCTGATCAAAACGGTACGGTTTCTGCTTACACCCACCCAACAGCGCACTTCATTTACAAAGCTGAAGATCAAGTTTGAACCAAAACAGACTTTGAACTGTCAGAAGGGTCAAAAATAAATGGATATTAAGAGGGTAGGGCTGAGACAGGCTGTGCCTTCATCTCCCAAGCTGAGACCGGACAGCCACGGAGGACACCACGCTCCAGTAAGGGTGGCTACAAAGAAGATGGAGACTCCCTTTTTACAAGGAGTCACATGGAAAAGATGAGGGGTGATGGGTACAAGTTACTCCTGGGGAGACTCCGATTGGACACAAGAGGAATATTTTTCACAGTGAGAACAATCAGCCACTGGAATAATCTCCCCAGGGCACTGGTGGATTCCCTATCACTGGACACTTTTTCAATCCAGCTGGACAGGGTATGGGCCATTCTCCAGAGCACGCTTTCGCCAAGAAAGGTTGGACCAGATGATCCTTGAGGTCCCTTCCAACCTGAGATTCTATGATCCTGTGACAGGCCACCCACCCCAGTGAGTCCCTCCCTGGCACACGGTGCGGCACCAGCCAAATTCCCTTTGTTTGGCTGGGACAGAACAGCCAAGGGCTGTTGAAGCGCTGGCCTGAGCTCTTTCAGCTGTGGGCTCACAGGGCTTTGGCCAGTGTAAGCCCGTGCTGCCCCAGAGGCTCCTGCTCCCCCCTCCCGCCCAGACACACATCTGGGCAGCTGCAGAGCAAACCAGACTGGGGAACTGAGCTGGGGTAAAATTAACCATCTGGTTTTGACAGGTCCGTTTCAACTGGGATCAGTTCCCTGATCCAGCGACCCCACAGTTAAACAAGGGAGAAGGGGGACTCGGGGGGGCAGTGGGGCAGGGGAGAGGGAAGCCAGAGGCACAGCTTCATCTGCAGCCGAAATCACGGTAGAAGTGATCGGTTCCAGTCCCATTTCCAACAGACCCTCAGTGATCCTCAAGCGTTTTTCTGCCGCTCCTCTGAAAAAGGAGCCCAGCTCATTTAGACATCATTCACGTTCCTGTTTGTATCCCAGGAATATCACTGTACCATCCCCGTACACTGCACAAGAACAAATCCTGTTGTACCTCTGATACAGATCCTGGCTTAATTTTTCAAAGCCTTTCATATTTTTCTACGACTTGCAAAAAGGATATTTTCAATGTTAAAATGCAATAATCCCTCAAATTAGCGGGGATGCTTTCCACCTAACCTTTTTCCTCTATTTATTTCTTGTCCTCTACTGACACAGCTATCTCTCCTCTGCTAAGCAACCGGCTATATACGCATGGGTGACTCTTTGCAACTGAAAAAATAAGCAGGCTGATGCAGCTTAGGTAGGAGAATCTGACTATGTGCATTCCTCCTGCGGCTGGCCCCGGGAAAGGGACACCCTGCCACTTTCAAACCTGGGAGGTCTTTGAGAGTTTGGCAGAAATCCCCTGGGAGGCCTGTCATTAGCCATTTAAAACTGTCTATAGTATGGGGCTGAATTGAAGGGTCGGACAAAGCCCCTGCAGAGCTATCTGTCAGGAAAGGCTCCCGATACTGGCAGGGGCTGTTAACAGTAACAATGATGACAATATAGCAGGGATTTTCAGGGGTGGGGACTTCAAAGAAGCCCTAAAGAGGTATTTTTCATTAAGAAGTAAGAAAGCAGCTGAGTATTGTTTTTGGCACTAAAGCTGAATATGAATGATACTGCGGTAAGTCACAGATCAGTGACAGCATAAATTGACACTGATTTAAATATGCATGTGCCGCTTTTCCATCCTGCCCCCATTGCACGGGTTCTGCGTTACCTGGCCAAGGCAGCAGCCCCTGGGCCATCCCTCATACTGGTTGCCTTGGGATCCTCCAGTGAACACCAGTGAGCAGCCAGCAAACCCCTTAGGACGGCCACCATGTGCCATCGCTGAGATCTTACTGGTGGAAGGTCTAGAGCCACACTGGTGGGTCAGCTCAGGGTTTCAACCTGACCCCCTCGGTCACCCACAGCCCCCCCACTGGCCAACACACCAGCTCAAACCGGGAGCAAGCCCATGTCTCTGTGCAGGAACGACATGGAAACCACGTCCAGCAGGAAGGGTGAGGAGGGGCTGCTGGTCCACAGGGACTTTTCTGCATTGGAACTCTGAGCCTGTGGTTCTATCAGGTAGAAAAGGAAGACGATTATGAAAAGAGTGTAAGATGGACACCATGAAACACTCCCACTACAGCAAGTCCTTCTCCTAACCATGAGAATTTACTAATTACCCTGTTGGTTACTGCATGGACCTTGATGATGAGCCTGTGAAGAGCAGTGCACCAACAAAACCATGTACAAGAACATTCAGTTGGAAGCCATGAACTGCCCTCACCAGCCTTCTTGGGCTGAGATGACTGAAGGGCTCGGCAATCCCAGCAAGACCCAGACCTCACACCCTCCTCTCGGGTGACCCATTCGCTTTGCCAGGCTGTGTTTTGGAGCGCTCTGCAGCTCACCAGCCCCGTCCCACCAGAACCACTGTGGGTTTGTGTCCCTTTGAACCGAACCCAGGGCCAGCTCTTCCCCGCCAGCCAAACCCCAAAGGTATCATATCAAACCAACACACAGAAAGTGCCCTCAGGGTTTGCGGAGCAGATTGACTTTCACACCTCACTGGCCACACAGAAGAAACCCAATCTAAACAGCGTAACTTTGCATAACCGATTATTTTCACTGGGGTAATCTGAGCCCTCCAGTAAATGCCACTAAATGCCGCTGATCCCGGGAAGGCCCCGCTCGGGGGAGGAACGGCAGGAGGCAGCCAGAGCGAAGGCTGGCCAGGGCCGGGGTGGGTTTACTGGCCATGGTCTGGCTGGTCCCTGTTGCTGGATGGGTTTACTCCTGGGAGCAAAGGCTCAATCCTCCGGCTCAGGCCGGTGTCTGCACAGAAGGAATCACGAACAACTTTTTAGTGCTCAGCTCATTTACGTGCTCAGAAACCGGGGTGTGCAAAAGCAAGCCCAGGGAAGCACGCTGGCCAGGGCTGCGAGGCAGGCTGGTGTGCAAGAAGCTGTCTGGCTTCCCTTGATGTCCTTTTAACTTTCTTTTCCACAATGTCCCACACATTTTGAGAGGCTTCAGCTTTCAGGCTGACTCCCCAGTGACCTATTATCCTTGCACATCGATCACTCCATCCTGTCACCAAACAGCCATTCACACGACCTTGTTTGTAGGGAACCGTGTTCCTCCTCTGACTCCTCTGTCACCAGCTTCCTTCTCTCCAGCCACCGGCTCATTCTTCCTGCAGGACTCAGCTCAGTGATCTCCCTTTCTTTAAACTCCAGGAAATTAGACTCTCAAATGAAAACCCTGCTGCAGAGCTCAGTGCTCTGCCCACGTCTCCACAGGACACCCAGACTCGTTGCTCCAGGCAGGGGCACTGCCCCAGGACCCGGCTGCCGGAGGTAGCTCAAGATGTAATTTGCTCCAGTGGTCCCTTGTGAGCACAAAGCGCTAATCCAGCTGCAAATGGGAACTGCCATTTCAACCCAATCAGTATCAACATCTGGGTCCCCATGTGCCCCCTAACGCAAGCAGGAGCTGCAAACATAAGGGAGGGACAAGTGACCAGGGGACAAGGGGTGTTGGGCCACCCTCCTGGCTGCAAGAGACCTGAATGTAATGACAGTCATTTTAAGGGGCAGTTAGAAAATATATTAGGAAACAAACCTGGCTGTGCTGACCTTAAACATTGGATATTTTCCTGCATCACTAAAATGCCTCAGTAGCTCCCCAGAAACCACTGAGAGAAAAGCCGAGGTGGTGGTGGGAATGGAGTTCCTGGGGATGAGAGAACATGCTTTCACCTGCATCCTCCCCCAGCACTTCCCTGAACAAAAGGGTGATCAACTCAGACTGTGTGTCTTGAACTAAGACAGGTAAATCATTCTCTTGACCAGAGAAAAACACAATGACTCAGAGGAAGCATGCCCTAAATGCTACATTTTCCACCTTTGCCAAAACTCCTGTGCTGTTATTCTTCTGGTGTCAGGAAACTGGAGGGTTCTGCGCTGCCCTCTGGAAGAGAAAAGCTTGTGCCATTGGGAGACTTTGTTCCAGACTAGCACACTCTCAAATAAGCTCACTATAAAAAACCTTCCCGCTACTGAGGGATTTCTATTGCCTTCTTGGGGGATGAGAGAGAAAAATTTATGCTGAGCCTCTTCTAGATGACTGATTCAATGACAGCATCAGCAAAAGCCTCCCTTGGGCTCACAGCACACAATATAGATGTATTTCATCAAGATAACTGCAAAACACCATCTTCTTCAAGACTGACATGAGGTATGAAATAAGAAAGTAATTTAAAAGCTTTCTGTTTCTCTTTTCATCAAGATATTGCTTTACCTGCCTCTGTTTCTGAAACACTGTACTTGGATCCTTGGGTTTACACAAACACAAAATGGTCTTTTACACCAAGTCAGTCATTTAGACCACATGCACCCTATGGGGACAAGGTCTTCTTGAAAAGCCCAAACCCTACATATGTTCCTTACCATCTTCATCATTAGCTGGAAACACCTTTGCAGCAGTAGATGAAGAGGGAAATCAGGTACCAGATCCCACAGGGGTCTACAGAGGTACAGTTTTGGTGTAGGGTGTCATCTACAATTAATACTAGGAATAACAGAAACAGTTCATTTTATGCCAATAGGAAGTTACACAGTTTAATGCCTAAAGGTTTTCAGATAAATGCTGTCGAGCAATTACAAATCTGGCAAATTCTACAATGAAGCCAAGCATGTGCAGCTCCTTGTACAATGCTGACTCAGGTGAAGGCTTCAAAACTGCCTCGAGATCCCACATTCTTCTGACGGAACAAAGTTCTGCTGTTGGCGCTAACAGCTGCCCAGAACACTGCAAATCTTGGGTGACGGCAAAACAGTTCATTCCCCACAAAGCACAGAGCAGGATTCAATTGCATTTGCAACAACAGGACAAGGGTTTGGTGCAGGATTCTCCACAGGATTCGGGAAAACACTCCGTGATACTACCTGTGCTACCCAATGGCCCACATCGAACTGTTTAGAAGAAAGGCTCCTTTCTAAGACTATTCAGTCTTGATCTATGAAGAGAAAATAAAGGTCTGGAGGTCTTCAGGATGGTTTGAAATCAACGCACTTCACCTGATCTTCTAATGAAGCTGGTCACTCCGATGTGAAAACACAAACTCTGACATTATTTCACTTCTTCTGTACAAGGTCTCTTGTTAAATAACGAGACCCACTGACTGTACGGCTGGTTTATATGTAGGATTACCATCCTGAGAACCAATCAGTATAAATATACAGCCACTCAAACACTGGGAGCTGGACATCCCATCCTTACCATGACATACAAACAAAGACCATTATAAGGGCACCAATGTCAAAAAGGAGGAGAAACTCCACATTGTATAAAACATGGGAATTTTGACTTCTTGACACAGTCAATACACTGAACTCTAACCTCAGGAGGCACAGGGGACTGGAAACCAACAGAACTTAAATTGGCTACAAACCTCTTTTTTTCTCATGACATTTGAGAGAAAACATGGGGACAGTTTCTTTAGGACACATGGGAGTTATAGCTGTGTCACTGCCTTCTCCAGAGAGTTCTTTGCTCTCCTTACAGTCACTCCATCACTGTCACCCACTGACCTTTCAGTACTTTCTCCCAGTGCCCCAGCATCGCTGCTGACCGATGCACTTCACGATCCGTCCAAACCCATGAGAGGAAGAAAAAGCCTTGTACGGAACTGTATAAAAGGACATTTACTCTGCACTGCATTGTGTCTTCTTTTCTGTGCTCCTCTAAATACAAGTGCTGTTTTCCCTGCCAATCGTTGTTTGCTTGTGCTGTTTCCACTGGCTAAAACCAGCATTTTTCCAGCTAGTGTTGCCCTCCAGGAGAAAACACACATTCATACCTTTCTTGCATTTAGCCCAGGAGAACAAAACTGATTCCCAGGAATAAAGATGACTTCCTCAAAAGAAAACATTTGCTGTCAACTGAGGTTTGACCTCTAATGGCTAATTTGGCATCATCATTTTGAGCACTGTAATATGTAACACCGTGAAAAATTAACAGCTTCTCTCCCTCTCTCCCCCCTCCCCCCGAAGTTTAATATCCGCCTGCAGTTTTGCAAGTGAAAATAAAAGAAAGGAAATAAATACACAAACTGAAACCTCGGGTACAGTCTCTCACATACGTCCACGAAGAGAAGCTAAAGACAAAAATCTGTAAAGGAAATTTCACTGGAAATCAAGCTTTTGCAGACACTGAGATAGAAAGTCTGCAACATGAGACCGTCTTCCTTGAAGAAACACAGCTGATCTGCTGCATTCCCATATCTGACTTCCACTGGTCTGTGTAAAACATAAACTTCACGCTAACCCTATAAAAACAGTCAACATGCGAAAGAGACAACAGTCTGCTCCGAGCTGGTGAAAGGGGAAAAAAAAGTCTCAGGCTGTCATTCTTCCCTTGCTGTGACCTTCATGCTCCACTGAATTTCTGAAGATACTGAAATCTTGGCAGGGAAGTGTACAGTCTGTGGGAACCAGGCAGCGCTCTCCGGGCTCGCCGCTGAGAACTGGGCCCAGCCGAGCCCCTGTTCTGGGGGGCTCTGGGCAGCAGCAGCGCAGGGCTGAGCAGGTCCCAGGCTGGGGGTTCGACCGGACCGGTGCTGTACCCACCCTGCTGCTGGTGATGCTCCTGGGAGTCGCACGGAGGAGCCGTGCGGGGGGCGTGCTGCCCACCCCCTGCCTCGCACCCACAAGCCGGGGCATGCAGCTCCCGCGGGGATCCCCGCCGGAGGAGGCTCCGGTGTGTCCCCAGGCCTCTGCACACAGCAGCGACCACTCGCCGTGAGGTCTCACTGCAGTTTATGAAGCCTTAGGGACCGGCAAGTAAAAATCTCAACTGGAGACTCAAAGGGAGCACAACTTGCCACGATAAATTATCCCAAACCCGTCCTGCAGAGAGCCAGTCCAGGGCAAAAGAGCCACATCCCTGCGAATGAACCACTGCGCCAGGGAAGGTACATTCAGGAGTGAATGCTCACATTCAGACAGTCCTGGGACAAGTACCTTTTGAGGTCAATTTGCTCCCTCAACAATGTCTGTAGAGGCAGAATAATACCAGCTGTGCTTCCTGGCCAGAGCCTCGGCAGCACAAGTTGCAGATTACATCTAAATTGCCAAGCCCAGGATAAACAAAAAGATTAAGAGGGCCTTACCCTTTGTGTTGAACAATCGCACTCTGAAGCAAGAAATCACAGCCTACGGAGTGGGTAGGCCCAGGGCTGAGTTTTGGGTTGGGGTGAAGGGCTGGTGAGCAGCTCACTCACAGCTGGGGAAACCACAGATGCTGTTAATCACAGGTTTTCCTGACCTGTAGGCGCTGACAAATTGCATCCTATGGATGAACCTTTTATTAAACCACAGTGGATTTCAAAATGATACTCTCTTTCTCAGCATTCCCAAGTCGACAAAATCCAGCACATGTGACTCTTCTTAATTCTTCATTTAGATGGTGACACGTCCCTTTTCCAAAGAGATTTCAGGGCTGAAAGGAAGTAAATGGGGACACGATGCTATGGCAGTAGAAGGCATCTCAAAAGCTGAAATCTGGGCTCTGAGGACTGACATTTTTCAAAATTCTTTAATGACCGCCTCAGCCCCAGCTCAGTCGCAGATGCCTTTTGTCCTAAGCAACTCCTGAGACAAATCCCTCACTGTCTGAAAAATTACAAAATACGTAGCTTTTAAATTCTACTCGTTTTTCGCTGTGCATGGGGAAGGACAACTGGTACATTTAAAAGAATAAAATGACTGTTGCCCAGGCTAGGAAAGGTGACCACAAAACAAAATTGCCCTGGTCCCACTTCCATGACACGCCAGAGCAGGGAGATAGCTGCTCGGCTCACAAGTTAGTGAGAAAGATGATGTCTGGCAGTTCTCATCATCATCTGGACCGACAGAGCAAGCCACATAAAAGGAACAAAAAAGCCTGCTGATCAGATTGGTGTGACAGAGGCTCATGAGAGACATGCACATTTCCAACCTAGACGACAGCTTGAGGGATCTATATTACTAATTATCGACTAATATTGCCAGAGTTCCCAGGCTGCTTCAAAGGTTCTCGCAAAGTGCCCCAAGCACAGGGTTTTTCATCTAATCATAAGGTCTTTTTCTTTGTCCCTGCTAAATGGATTGCTCCATACTGGGCTCCCTCTGTGTAAATCAGCTTGTACATGATGAGCTTTGCAGCGATGAAATTCGTTACCTTAACCACAAAAAACCAGAAACATTTGCTGCAACTGTTAGAACGCTTTTGCACCTAATTTAAAAAAAAATGGTGGTTTCCTCTCTTCCTCCCCCCTTGCTCCCCGCCTACTCCTAATCCCATGCTAACACCTTTCTAAAAGGCTGGGGTGAGCAGCTTTGAAACTGAAAGAGCAGGGAAAGGAGGGGGGGGGAAAGATATCAGATCTCCAGACAATGAAATAAAGCAGCTATCTCTCACATCCTGCAGCGCTCAGGCTGAGGTCATAAGTTAAACAGGACATCAGAATAGGTGATGTAATTTGCTTATTTAGGATCAGAGCATTCAGTGAAGTGAAAGAGACAACCTATTTGAATTTGCAGATAATCCTTTAATAAATGCAGGGCCGCTCAGTTGCAGCAACTGCAGCTGGAGCCTGAGATTTCTTTTTTTCCATGCATATTTATTTTTGCAGGAGATATCATTGCAATCATTTTTCCTTGCAGGAAAGCCTTGAAACCTTACCTGGGAACAGCCTTCCATTGTGGTAGGTGCTGCTCAAACAGGGTCCCTGCCCCGGGCAGCTGGAAGGCTGAAGGGTCATGTCAAAGAGAGGGTGGGAAAGGGAGGAGAAGGCCAAGGGAGGCAAGGGGGTGGCATGGCTACACCACAGGACACAGGTCCCCGGCCCACTCCCTCTCTCCTACCAGAGCAAAGCTTCAACTCAAAATTAAGCTGAGCAGCAGTTACGCTTTCAAGTAAAGCACAACTTGGCTTTTCTGAGGACAGTCAGGCTCTCCTGGCTCCAAATCTCTCTGCAGAGCCTCATACCAGCAAGGATTTTACAACAGAGTTATAAAACTTTAGCAACGAGGTTCTTCTGTAATGAGTAATTTATCGTGATCCTGTGCAACACTGAATACACTGTTTTCCTTTCAAACCGTTGTGACAAACATTTGTGATATAAAGATTTAAAGCTAACAACTTGCACTGTTTATCTGCTCGGTTTATCATCACTCAAGCCTTAACTTCAGCCTGTCAGTGCTGCACAGAGCAGCGTTACTCACAGCCGGGGGCTTGGCCAAGGCTTGGTTCCCTTCAAACCATCCTGGGCACCTCGGGCTCACTGAGAGAGCAGCCAGCAAAGAGGCACCGCCATGCACATGGCCGGGCCAGCAGATGTGGCCTTCACCGCTCCAGAGGGGTCTTCGGTCAGACGGCACAGAAAAGTGGGATGGAAAAGGCCAAGTCAGTCATCCAGGTAACATCTGCCGAATCGTGGCCATTTCCAAGTGTTTCCTTAGGAGACTGGAATGGAGTTCATGTCCTCCTGCTGTCCTACCAGGCCATATGCGAGTGTCAGAGCAGGCAGACATGCCGATGCACTGATACCGCATCTGAGCAAGGGTGGGAGACAATCTCCACCTTGAACAGACTGACCTGTGAGAGAAGCCACATTTCAACCCCCTATAAAACAACCTGGCTGTCAGATGGTCGTATCCATAACTGTAGCCATCCCGTAGGCTGGTTTTGTTTTTCTCCTTCTTAAATGCAAGTTCTGTGTTAGAACTTCCCCCAAGCTGTCGCGAGCAGAGGATCACTGATCCTCCAGAGACATCACTCAACTCTCTCCTGCTCAAGCCAGTTTGGCAGCTGACCCTAAGGCTGCTCATAACAGCCCCTGACAACTCCACAAAGATCTTCCCGACTGCTGTAAGGGACCAATGTGCTGAATTTATCATGTATGAACACCCTTCAGCATGCGTTTCACATCACCCCTTTCTGAAGGAGCTACTTTTGGATATCTGAAAAGAAGAAAAGCCATATACAGGGTATTCAAATGTGTGGAGAGTTGACAGACAAAAGACATTTGTATTTCAAATACAGGGAATGGATTTATTTCAAAGATTTTAAGGCTAGGAAACATATGACCTCTTGGGTGGTTTTTTGCATATCATCAGAAGATGTCATCTTATGTCCACCCAGGCCCCTCTAAAACCTTCCTCACCGCAGGTAACACCAGGCCTGGCTAAAGCTGCTGTGCAGTGGTGGCTTCTCCAGGACCATCACAGAGCGCTTAAGATGCAGCACTTGAGAGACACATCAATGAGAACACTATACGTGGCCACCACTGACACAGCCAGCAGTGTCTCCATTTTGGGAGCCTTTCAGCAGAGCAATCAAGCTGAAGCCCAGCACAACTGAAAGCAGAAATGTAGAGAAATTGGTGAAATTCTCCGTGCACTTGCTGCTTGAAGTCAGACAGAGGTAACCGCTATTTGCCATTGTTTTAAGAGAAAAAGGCAGTATTTTGGCAGGGTTACAAAGCAAGCCCATTCTTTATGTCTCCAAAAGAGAGACCATCCATCCCTGCTGAGGGAGCTGACAGAGGAAACATATTTTATAGCAATCTTGGGTACAACATTGAATTGGGATCTATTTTTACCATGTGCTCTGCACTAAACGCATTAATTGTTACAGCAACAATATTTGCTGACATATTGACTCAAATCATTTACAGAAGAGAAGCCCAGGAGACAAAACAAGCCCTTGCTGCACCAGACAGCAAGAGGCAGGCAGGATGCCACATTGCTTCCTGTGACACACACAAAATGCTTATCTCCAGTGGCTGATGGAGCCGATAACCATCACCAGCGCTCCCAGCATGGCAGGGCCATCCTCTGATCCTGGGCCTGCGGTGTGACACCAGAGCTCCACGACAAGGAGGAAGGAGAGTGGCCTGGGTTATGAATAGGTGTTCACAGAATCATGGAATCTTCATGGTTGGAAGGGACCTTTGAGATCATCGATTCCAACCACACACACACACAAAAAAAAAAAAAAACCCAACCCAACAATCCCGGGCACTAGAGCATGCCCTGAAGTACCACGTCTACACGTTTCTTAAATACCTCCAG
>JAOXJM010000007.1:12035541-12047108 GCA_026413425.1 Tringa solitaria | reverse complement strand
TGGTGGGAGGTGTCCCTGCCCAGGGCATGGGGTGGCACTGGATGGGCTTTAAGGTCTTTTCCAACCCAAACCATGCTGTGATTCTATGGTAGTGAGTCTTCTCCTTTCATAAAAAGAAAGTTTTTCTGCTAATGTTTTCAAAGGTGCAGAAAAAAATGGATGTTTGCATCTTAAAAGTCTATTACTGAGAGAAAGGAACAGTTGCAAGTCACAAGGGACAGTCACATTACAAGATATTTTAGCAGAGACATACAGCTCCAAGTTATGGCCAGTGGAGTTTTAAGGCTCTGCCATGGCACACGTTGCAGGGGAGGCCATGGAGAAGGTAGTGGTAGCAGGGAGACAGAGACACGCCATCAGCAGAAGGGCTTTTCTGATTGATTGTTTTTAACCTTGCACACTTCTCTGGACACTGTAAAGGAGGAACTCCCAATGTGAAACCAAAGTGTAGAAGCTCAGTCAAAAGCAAAAGGAAGGAAGTCAGAGTTCTGAAGTCTCATTGATGCAACATCTAGGCCCCAGAATTCAAACCCGCACCATGAGGAAATGTGGAAGGAGCATTTCTACCAGTAAGGTGAGCTGGGTTCTGCCCCACAGATCTGTACCGATATCTTGTGAAGACAAATGAACCTAAAATTTCAGGGAAAGCTGAAGCAAGGTACGCAAAGGAGAAAGCACATCTTACCAGTAAAGGGGTGAGGCAAGGAAGATGTTTCTGCAATAGTCCTGAGAACAGGCTGCAAACAAGCATGCCATGCATAGCTAGTGGTATGACTGAGAGACAAGGCAACATATGATTTGCAGGGGTCTTGAGCAACATGCAGCTCTTTGAAGATGTTTACAAACCTGTCCAGAAGGTGACGGTACTTCTTGTTTCTTCAGCTGCTTCTTTGGCCCGGGTTTTAGGCTTGGTTTTCCCACCAGACTCTCAGTCAGGTCTGAGCTCAGACCAAAGCTTGCTGGATCCTTACAGAGTTTCTCATAGATCTCCAGCAAACAGTATGCATCTGAAGCTGAAAAAAATGGAATAAGAGGCTCAGCTGGTTTCATTCAAAATTAAAACCGAGGCTTTCCTGATACAAGGAAGAGCCCTCGCCTTTGTAAATGCCACTGAACACAAACAACCTGGGAAGCTCCAGCTCACTAATGACCTCCCCTGCACTCGTACTGCTTCGATGAGCACCACAACCCTGCACACCATCACAAGTCACGGCAGAGGAGCTCAAAAAGCGACCGGCCCTCTGCTGTCTCTGAGTAATGTAATGCAAATGATAGTGTGCCTGTTCAAACCACCACGTACCATAGCTTCAGCCAACCCATTTTACACTCCATTGTTACTGAGCAGCGGCTTGCCCACGGTTTATTACTGTATCTCAGCTATGGGAAGGTAACTTCCCCATTAGATGTAGTATCTTAAAAAGTAATAACCGAGTTGTTTGCAATCACCTGCCCACACGCACTGCTGTGCGGCTTCTGTTCCTTGCAACGGGAACTGTCTGAGTCTCCAAGCCAGTTTTACAAGTCCTAGTGATTAACTTTTGTGGGAACTGTGTCAGCTTCAAGGATAGCTGAATTTAACAAAGGGCTGGTTCGCTTCAGTAGACTGTCCTTTGATGCCCCAGGAAAAGATTTAGACCCAGACTTCTGACTCTGGGGTAATCAGCAATAGACTCCTCTGGTCCCTCCACAGTACCAATGCTGTGCCACAATCTCTGACACCGTGTCTACCCATTCCTAACCCTGCTCTAACAAGCACTTCACTATGACAAATGAAGACAGTGCTTGTTTCCCAGAAAGGCTGTGAAATGAGGCAGAAGGAAGTGGACTTTCTTCCCTTTGGTTACTGAGAGGAGTTTCCACTGAGGTGATGTTTCATCAGACAAAATCTGCAAAGCACAGGAATTCTTTCATAAGGGAAATAATGAATCACTGGACAATTTAAACTTCAGCCATTAAAGCCATGTCTGCAAAAGGGCAAACATGACATGTGCTGGCTTTTCTGAACAGGAACTAATCTGCAAAGCCATTTTCTTTGTTTGCTACTTAACAATTTTCATGGCGACAGACAACAGACAAACACAGCCTGCAACGGGCAGTCTGCAGCACCTTGCCACAGACCAGACCTGCATAGAGGATCTGCTCCTCCCGGAGAGGCCGTTTCTCCCAGTTAGAAAGCTGCTCGGTTTTATCCAGAGGTTTTCCTAGCACATGCTGCACCAGGAGGCTGAGTCCTTTCTCCGGCTGCCTGAACCCTCTGTCCTCACAGCTCTGCTCCTGGGACAGGACATCGACCTTCCGGCCACCCTTCTTCCAGTCAATGGAGCTCTTCTGCAGCTGATGGAAAGAAAAAGATATAAAACACATAGTTATAAAAGAACTTCTATACCACCTCCAATTCCAGTGGGTGGAGCCACACAGCAACCCTATCACTTTTATCTCTTGTCTGGCATATTGAAATCCCGTTGTCTCAGACAAGGGCTGGGATGGCGTTAGATATATATGGCGTCTGAGTATTTGTTTAACAAACACACTTGCTGGAAAGAAATCTGTTTTATAGCCAGGGAAAGAAAAAAAGTGCATTATGGCACAGCATTGCATGAGAGCGATGGGGTTGTGGCTGACTTTGCAGAGGTTTGCAGGGTGCTCAGCCGTGAGGTTGTTGGACACCAGCTCAATAAAAGAAGAGCAGTGGTAGTTCAGCACCTCTCTCCTGGTTCCATTGAGAAAAGGTGTTCCTGTCACACAGTGGGCAACAGCCTTTCTGCAGTTGCCATTTCTCAGGTTAAACTGAGGCAACAGCTGTTGGCAGGTACTTCAGACCCTGCAGCACCTCCCAGGTTAGGCTATCATCAGTCCCAAAGATCTGGGTTCACCCCAACCCACAGCCTTAAACACACTCTGCAAAATTTACCCATTACAATGGTTGTCCTTAACATTTCTGCCAATGGTTGAAAACTGTTGTGTGCTCACCCAGAGATGGCTGTACTTCAGCTGAACAGAAACTCCTGTGCTGAACCCACCAGCAGCCCTCCTGAAACATTACCAGTTCTCTACAAACCATTAACTCCATAATACCTGCTTCAATACTGCATGATCTTGGAATATCAGAGTGTCTACAGGAATTTACTCTTACCGAGCTCAAATATGACTTGTGCTCAGAAACACCATCCTAGCTGAAGGAAGCTATGTCTCCATTTCAACTGATTTTTCACAGCTTTTATAAAGGCTATGAAAACGTTATCAGTATACCAAGCTCTAACTTTTCAGTTGATGAAAACTAAATGCTTCTCCCATTATGTTGTCCTTGAAACCACAAGTGGAAAAGGTCTATTAGCTCATTTAGCCATTTCCCGGCCAATACAGGATACAAAAGACAATGCTGCAAAGTCACGGCAGTTATCTACAAGCACACACAGGAGACACAATTTTCCGTATCTTCATGTGTCCATGCTTACTTGTTTGTCTAATTTGAGAAGGTCCACCACACCTCGCGCTTGCTTATCCGCATCTTTCAAAGCAGCGCATGTGGATGCGAGGCTGCTAAGGTCTCCGGACATCCCATAACCTGGAGGAAAAAGAAGCCCAGATCACACAGGTAGGAAAACTCAAATCACGGCTAATGCATTGCAGCTTTTTCTAGTTCAGAGTCAAGATGCTGACAATATATGTATAAACATTGCTGGAAAGACCGTACAGATAGGGAACAGGGCAGACTCCCGCTTCTCCTGTTCCTAGGAGGTACTCTTGCAGATCAAGACAGAGAAGACATGGATGAAAAATGCTGAGTTTAAGTTCAATTTACTTATAGTCTGCTATGGCAGTGAAAGGCAATTATGAATTTGAACTCCAGGTTTAACATCTCCTGCCAAAAGCCTCCAAAGAGAATGTAACAGCGGGCAGGGTATAGCGGAGAGCTCTGCTGCCCAGCTCAGTGGCTCTGGGACGAGGGCAGCAAATCCAGGAAGCTCTGCCTGACAGACTTCCCATGGCCAGTCAAGGCCGGGTGCAAGTTGGGGTCTGGTACGGAACTAAGACAATGCCAAGTCCGAGAGAGGAGGCTAAATCAGAAATCTTGGGTCTGGCCTGAAATGGGGAGACATTTCCATCATTCCCAGTTACACTGGTCACTCTGCTTTCTGGCACGGCAGTATCTGAACACCCAGAGCTACAAAATCTGGTCGCATCTAAGTGCATTGAGAGAACGACAGCCCCATGAGGACCTAGGAATTATACAAAATAATCTGTGTAAAGACCCGAGGTGGGGAGAAGAGATGCATGTTACCTAGTTTAGTGATGGCTGCATCTGAGTAGAGCATCTGAATGAAATGGGGAAGCTTCTCCTTCTCACCCTCAGTCTCAGCTTGCTCCAGGAGCCGTGGCAAGTCGAGCAGGAACACCTCGTCCTTCAGAGCGAGCTGAAGGAGGGAGACGCGGGGCTTCCCCACCGTGCCAAATGAAGGCTTCCACTCCATGTCAATGCCAACAACCTGCCCAGGCTGCAACACAGACAA
Source organism: Tringa solitaria (assembly GCA_026413425.1). NCBI lineage: Eukaryota > Metazoa > Chordata > Aves > Charadriiformes > Scolopacidae > Tringa > Tringa solitaria. The sequence goes on along the minus strand of JAOXJM010000007.1, from coordinate 12,042,597 downwards.
AAGCCGCCTTCACTTAAGAGACTGTCTGTGCGTGAATGTAGCCTGGACAGTCCCGTCCAGAACACCAGCTCTTCCCTTCCATCTCTTTCTTGCAAAATGCTACAGAGACAAGTGACTTTCACACCTGAGTTCCCGTGCAAGGACCTTTCCTTGCACAGCAATTACCAATTAGACAAGCCTAAGGGAAGCTGCTGTCCTTGACTTAGGGAGGGAGATGATGGCAGGGACCCACACACAGCCCCACGTACCAGCCCGCTCTGGAGTCTCTGCTCCTTGACCCTGCAAAATAAATACCAGACTAATACTCACCTGTAGCACCTTTTCCCAGCACAGCAGCGTCTCTTCCCATGTCTGCAGGAAGTGAATATTTGCCCGTGGAATAGGAAGCTGGTAATAATCCTTCTTCTTACTCTCTTCATAATCATCTCCCTTTGCAGCCACTTCTACCCTGCACAGAACCAGACACAACAGCTTTGAGCTAGGAAATATGAGGAAATCCTGGGCTGGGGGAACATCAGGGACTCTTAAGCCCCTCATTGCACCCTGGCCCTCTATTTCCCACTAACACTCAGCTGTTTCTCTCATCCTCTCCTTCCTCACCTTCCCTGTAATCTCAGTCTCTTTCATCTTGACTCACCTTCTCTTTCTACTCCTGTCACAGAAATGGCACCGCATCCGAGCCCTCACCATGCACACACTCTGTGCCTGCTGTGGAGAACACAAAACCAAACCACTTGCCCAAGGCCCAGGACTCAGCTCCCTTTCCCAGAACTGATACAACTAGGATGACAAAGTTGGGCGGCTGTTTCCACACTCAGAGATAACACATTTTATATTTACTGCTTTTTGCCCTTGAGGTTACCGTGGAAGTCCACTAGCTCCCACGGTGTAATAAATGAGAAGAGTCAGCTCAGACCAGCACTGAGTCCAAACAGGAGATTCACGCTTCCCCACAGCAGAAACCGGCTCAGAACGGGGCTCTCAGCCAGCTCCACACTGAGATCACTCCCAGCTGGGAATGGGTGAATCTGCCCCTCGGTTTATACTGCGATGGCCTGGGAAGGCTTCAGAGCCCTCCCTGCTGCCATCCAGCTTCTTCTCTTCCATCCCCTTCCTTGTACAATGTCCACAGAGGTTGCACAAGACCATTTGTCCTGCTTTGCACAGGGATGACACGAGACAAGTTCAGAAATAACATTTCAAAATCTTCCATCTTTAAAGGAAAACAGCCAGCCGAACCCACAGACCGAGTGGCTTGCTGTGCTACTCCCTCCACTTGGGTTTCAGACAGCACCGCACAGAGAAATTCTCTATCTGTGCATTAATACTCTGGGAATGTTGGGAGATGCCTGCAGAAATGAGCTAACTGACTTCCTACAACAGGATCTTACACAGCACATTTTCTCTTCTAAAGGCAGCAGAGTCTCTCGAAATGGCCTTGTAACTGGAAGGTCAGCACATTGCTACGGTGCCTCAGCCAGATGATGCAATCAGAGGAAAGAAAGTAATAAAAAATATCAAGCTATTTTGGACATATCACAAATTTCTGGATAGTCTCTTTCCCATAGAGACTTGAAATGGTTTATTATTTGAGAAAATATTTACTAACCTTATGTTTAGGGGACTGTGTGACTAATTTTGTAGCATAGCAGCTTTCGCTGTACAAACACTCTTTTCCATGGGTTTGTGTGCACGGGGAAGTCAATATTTGTGTAAAATATTTAATGAAGGCGTGCAGTCTCAGGCCTCCAGGAATATTCTCACCTGCAGAGCTCAGGAGCCGCATGTGGTGTGAGTGGTGGCAGAGCTGATGTCATTTATATGCTGGTACCACCTTGTGTGAACACACTCTCTGGGAACCTGCTGCTTTGTTAGCTCAATAAATACAGCAGACAGACTGTTTTATGAGGTTCCATGGCTCCACTGATTTTATAGCAGCTCCTGCAGCAGGTATCATGATTGGATGCATAACCTGAGGCACAAAGGGCTTTGCTCATCTGTGGCATCTCCTCATGAATGGCAGAGCCATCAGCATGACTCCTTTCCACCCATACACAAGAGCCTTCCTGCAGCAGAGATGTAGCAATGGGGTTTAGCTTCCTAGAGGCACAGAGTCTGTAAGTCACACTTCTGGAACTGCCCCTTTGTGTTTTGAGGGATTACACCTCACGCAAAAGCCTTCTGGCTCCCGCCAGGCGGCTGGTGCAGCTTGAGAGAGGAGGAGGAGGGAAGCTGTGTGTCGTATTTCCCGAGGTTACATGGAGCTTGAACATGAACCCAAGCAGATCTGCACCAGGGAGAAGATCAGACCCACGAAGCTCAGCATGTGAGGTGACCAAGGCCATCTGTGAGTACCTCCCAAAATCATCATTAAAAAATAAGAAAACACCATGTTCTCATTCATCTTCTGCATAATTCACAATAGTCTAATTTATGCTCCAAAAATATGATTTTTAGTTACAGAAGCTGCAGGTTTTTCAGAAGCACCTCTCCCAGGAGCTGGAAATTTGCTGTAATGTTGAAGAAAACACACCTGATGTTAAACCTGTTAGAGCAGGTAACCTCGCTCAGTCTCAGCTTGGTCTTCTTAAAACGGTCTCCTTAAGCCTAGTGAGGGATCAGAATTAACCAAGCAGCCAGAGACAGACCCTAACTGTGAGCTGGAGTTCCTAATTCTGACATACCACACCGGGAGGAAAGTTCTGCACGAAGAACACACAGTAGAAGGAAGCACCAAATCACCTGCGTACATCTGCACCTTGTGCAGGAACAGGAGAAGCCCTGGCCGGTGGGAGGCAGGCGATGAGCAGGGATGTGCAGGCGCCTGCAGCAGCCACGCCAGAGGGACCCTGTCCCTGCTTCCCACACCCAGAGCACGGCGCTGAGCGCGTCCGACTGGCTCCCCGGGGAGCAGCGACCATTGACTTTCCTCTGGCTTTATTCCTCCCTGAACAGGCACCATACGACGTCCTCAACAGCTCCTCCTGGACACACGCTCTGTTTCAAATCACAGTGAGATTTCCATCATATACATGAGAATTCAGCTCCACATTGGAAGTCGCTCCCTCATCATAATGGCTTCAAGGGCTGCATCTGATAGCCTGAAGAAAGCTGGAAACAGCCACCTCTTGGGAGCGCTCAAGGTTTTCCCTCAAACTCTCCTCTAATCTCCCCTGGCTTCTGAACTAGAAACACCAATCTCCATGCTAAAGAACCCAACGCATTTCACCAGAGAGGACAAGAGAGACACCAGGAAAGTGGCACAAAGTCCAGCCAAGCACACCACCTTGGAGTAAGGTGACTGACGTGTACAGGAGTGGAAGACTCCTAAAAGACCCAAAAATTATCACTGCTTCCTCTTTTCTGTTTTTGACAAGAGCCTTGACTCTACCTGGAAACATGCCATTGCTGCTTGAATGCCAGCAAGGCTCTGAGCTCTGCTGCCCTCCAACCCCACAGCCCAGAGCTCTCCCCCATCCACACTGAGCACTCAGGAGGAAGTCCTCTTCTGCACGCAGAATCCAATTAGATGAATTCTGGCACATAAATGAGCAGAGAAAATGCTGGTTGAGAGCAGCAGCCAGCAAGCACAGTGTGTAATCACTCCAAACCCAAGAACTGTGGCAGCCTGTAGCCTTGCTCAGCTCACAAACACGCGTGGGCACAGAGGCTACTGGGCTGGGTGGTGATGGCACAACCAGAGCTCACCCAGCCTGAGCTTCCCCATCTCCTGTACAGTCCTGGGTGAGATCCCAACAGGACCCTCACGCAGTAGCTGCAAGCTCTGCAGTTCCTCAGGATTTGCAGTACACTGCGATACAGTTCCTGTTCTGCATGAACAAAAATGGGTTAAAAAAGTTTGCCAAACACGGCTGTCTCTGGATAACGTGCTTAAACATCTCGTGGACAGAGTCACTGGAGCGTGGCAGAAACACCATCACTCGCATGAGTACAAAAGTGAATTACTGGGGCTCAGCAAACCATTTGCATTGGGTCATTGTTTCAAGTACAGCCTTTCTTCCCCCATACAGCACAGCTGAGCAACTGCCTGGGATATTGCTCCGTGAAGAGGATGATCTGGGGCCATCTTCTCAAAGAGACACAGCACAGAACACCCAGAACCAGAACTACAAGCACTGGTACTCCTCCAGATCTAGCTTGCTGTGGGGATCAATTCAGGTGGCTATATGTGCCTTCCTAAATTTTGAGCCCCTTTCCAACTTCGCACAGATATGTCCCCACACAGCATGGAACCTGGTCAACCCTCCTCCCTCCACCTTCCTCCTGCTCCTCCTACCACAGCAGGTTCACAGAGATTCTTGGCTGGGGCTGTTTGCACAGTTCTGCGCACTTGAAATCAAGGAATTGTAAGAACCCTTCTTCATATGAGGATTTTTCAATTTTTTCTTTGTACCTCAGCCTTTGTACCCTTGTTTCAGATCATGCAACAAGATGAAGCTCCCATTGGAGGAGGAACCACAGGCCAATCTGCTGCACACAACATGGAGTCCCAAAGCAGGACCGGAACCACGGCACTGGGTTATTTGGATTGCATTAGAGAGAGTAAAGGGAAAAGAGGGGGCTAAAGGCTTCTTAAGCTCACTTGGCAAATTTGTGCCTGAGAGTCTGGTTTTATCCCAAATTCAATTAATGCAACTCTTCTGGCATCTGACCCCAAATGTCAAAAATTCCCATTAATTCTGAAAGCTTTGGATGAGGCAAAAATTACAGATTCGGATGAAAAACGGCATATGAGGTGCAAAAAGGAGGAAAGAAATAAATATGCTAAGAAAAATTTAAGCAACTTTACAATTATTTTCTTAACCATAAGTGTCCTTAAAGGCATTAACCCAGATTAAATTAAAGTGGGGGATGCAGAGTGTACAAAAAACTTTGATAGACTTGTAATCAGCTCAGTAAAATAGACGCATATTCAGGTCCTACCCACATCACTTCATTTGCATTGCTGATCTGGCAAAGGAAGTCTTACAATCTCTCTGCAGCACGAAGCAGTATCTCACACAGCTTCTGAGTATTCAGGAGTGAATGTGAAATGTGCCTTTCACAGACATTTCCAGCCTTCTGAAAAGCAAATGCAGCACGTACATGGCCAAGATGTGATCTGAGTAAATGGAGGAAGTTTTTGCAAAATTATCTCCCCAAGGAAGCATTATGGCAGATTATTGTAAGCAAATACGTAGTCCTTGTATGATAAGCAATCTACATTGAAAAGACATGAAACAGAGCATTTACCTCTCTTGGATCTGAAGCTTTTGAAGCTCATTAGCCACTCCATGAGGCAGCATCTCCTTGGGCATATTGCAGCGTTGTGCCCATCTTGCCGCTGTATTCAAATCACAGTAACTCATTAGCAACTGTATCAGGTGCTCTTGAAGCCATCGGTTTTCTCCAACTGTGCTCTGCAAGGGATCCAGGGGGAAGGAAGACCATCAGTCCAATCCCCATCATGGGTGTTCCTACCTCCTCCTTGAGACAGCATCCTCCAGGGGGTCCTGGAGAGGGGCAGGAAGGAGTGAGAATCCCCCCACTGCAGAACGATTCTGTGCAAACCCAGCGAGTGCTGCACTTCTCTGCCAAGAGATGAAGAGCATGTACTTTAACAGAGGGCTCATTGGGTGCTTGGGTACCCTTGGCATGTCCATGGCTGTTTGTCCAGGGAACACATGGATGTTTCTCAGCAGCACCGAGAAATGAGGGTAAAAAAATGCCATTTACAGCCTGACTATGACTCAGATACTGATTATATTAAGTAAAATCAGAACGAGTAACTGACTAGGCAGTAAAGGTCTTTGGGCTTGTTAGGCAGGTAATTACAGAAAGAGTAAGAGTTTCAATTGTTTTAGTATCATTTTGTGCCTGTTTTAGTATCATTTTGTCCCTGAAGTGATGCTGTGACTTGATGTCCTGGGAGAGGCAACAGGATGGCTCAGCCTCTCCAGGTGAGACAGTTGCGTGGGGTCTCCTCCAGCTTTGGGGACATCTGCATGGGGAACCAGGATGGCCAGTCACACAGGGGCTACAAGTAGGACAGATCATTAGAGCTTTCCCGAGTGACCGAATCTGGTGTTGGGCATGAGAAAAAGGTCAGCTCATCAGCCTGCAGCCCGTCCACACACCCCACTGTGAACAGGGGCACCACGTCCCTCCTCCAGCAGCAGCGACGGCAGAGTGAGGGGACAGAGGTCCCAAGCAGCCAGCATGGACCAGCCAGTGCCACAGATGTGGTCCAGGGTGCAAGGGGTGCCACCCTGCATCGCAAACAGGCTGTATGAACTGGGGTCCAAAAGTCCTCCCCCCACTGATCATAAGAGGAACCCGGAGCGGTCGCTCCAGCTGGAAGAACCAAGGTTGGGTGCAAGAAATTCCTCCCTTGGTGTCTACCCAAGGCCTCTTTGGGTGTGACAACGGGATTATCGCTTCAGCCACACAGATGAACGCAGCTACCTCGAGTGTCACCGAGGAGCTGGTGTTACCCACACATGCAGATGGGGGGGGCAGTTCAGGATGTTCCCTGTTCCCAGCCATTTTCTGGCAGAAGGAACATGTGTCCATGCCCCATCATACTGCAGAGCCCGGGGGCCAGCACGCTGCCCGCCGGCATGAGGGAACAACATTGGCAAGGGCAGGGGAGACTAAAAGGGCTCAGGACAGTCTTCACCGCCACAGCCGGAGCCACCAGAACCCTTTAGTCCTGTGCACACTCTTGGCTGATGCGCTCCAAGGGACTGTGGCAAAGCAGCTGTAAGAGAGATAGGGAGGCGGTGACACTGTCACACCAGCTACTCAGGGGTGGGAATGACCCTCTCTTCCTGTGCTTCCAGCCACCCCAGTGCCACTGCAGCCAGACCAGCAGCTCACTGCTCTTGCCAGATGGATTTACTCATGGATCTGCTGTAGAAGTTAACGTTGTCAAGAAAACTTAACTACTCTGCACTGGTGCGGCCACAACTGGAATACTGTGTCCAGTTCTGGGCTCCCAAGTTCAAGAGAGACAGGGAACTACTGGAGAGAGTCCAGCGTAGGGCAACAAAGGTG
>JAOXJM010000007.1:12006544-12035441 GCA_026413425.1 Tringa solitaria | reverse complement strand
TCTGGAGATCTTCAAGCCCCCCCTGGATGCTCCTGAGTGATGTGCTCTGGGCAACACTGCTTTGGCCGGGAAGTTGGACTGGATGATCTCTAGAGGTCCCTTCCAACTCTGACAATTCCGTGATTCTGTAAACCAAGGTGAAACTCTACGTGGAGGCTCTGGATCTGTAGCTGTATGGCTACTGCCGTTGGCTCTGCCAACAAGAGTTTCTCACCGTAGTGAAATGCTCAGATATACACTTAAGGTCCCTTCTTGCCCTCCATCTCTCCTTTGCTGCCCACCAAGCCGTGGCTGCGGGGGCAGCAGTTGCTCCAGGGACCGCAGGCACCGGCTCTTGCCGCGCTGCATGTCCAAACCCAGCCGGTTGGGTGGGAGGCTGGGCACCGGGCCTCATTCCTCACATTCCTGCAGTAACTAAAAGGTGAGAAGTTGTCTTCAAAGCAGACACCCTGCACAGAGATCAGGAAACAAACCTGCCGATGGCCCCAAGGTAAAAGGGAAGGGAAAAAAGAAAGCAAAAAAGAAAAAGAATGACCCACCCTACAGAGGTGTGGGAGGGGGTAGGGACTTGGCAGAAAACCCCCAGAGAAATCTGGCATCCCAGCGCACAGAAGCCAGCCTGCTCACAACTGCTGCCTCAGCACGGAGCCTGCACCCCTGTGACTCAGGGTTGACATTTGCCAAATGCCAAACCATATTTCTTCTCATTGACACGTGGAAGAATATTTTTACTGCTGCTCCCAAGAGGCCAGTGGCACAGTGTCAGGGGATGGGGGTGCAGCAGCTGACCGGGCCTTCAGTGATGGGGGAGAAGCAGGAGAGGGCACCGTGGGAAGGGGCACAGCAGGGGTGGATAAACTACCACCTTAACGCTTTGTGCCCCCTACATTTCCTCCTGAATCCTTCCTCCTGGCCACGCCAGTCTTTGTGGATCTCCCACATCCCTGCCTCGCCACAACCAAGCTCAGCAAAGCGCCTAACATGGGGAGGGGGGCATTGAACAGCTCCTCCTGTCGCATTTGCCAAGCCGCTTCCCAGAGTCTTTCCCAAAAAGAACATATTTTCTTATTAACATAACAGAGTAATTCCCTCTTCGAGCTTCCCCTGTGTCCTTCCTATTGTCTTTCTGCCTTTCTTCCAGAACACAAAGTCTTTGGGGTTGGATCTCTCTTCAGTTCACCCAAAGTAAATTCTTAATAAATCTCATTATGTCAGCTTCGTTTCTGGAAATAATGAGGTGCAGATTTTTATTTTCTTTATTTTAATGATAACAGATTTATTATTTCAGCCACAAAAACAACTCTGGAAAGAAGGTTAATCTCTCCAGAGATATTACATCTTGCATTCTGAAATGGAAAATGGCTTTGTTTGTTTTTTACTGAAAAAAAACCCCAACATTGCTATAAAGGGGAAAGGCTTCCACCACAACAGCTTTGCAAGAAGCAAGAATGTGGAAATTTTGGCCCCAGAAGATGTGGGCACAGATGCAGAGACAAATGTTTCACTAGGGATGACATCTCTTGTATTTTGTTTTCAGCAAATGAACACTTTTCAAGAGGAAACGGGCACAGTTGTTCTGATCAACACCCGCGGCACCTCTGAGCAGGAAAAGATTATATATATACCATGAGGCTTGTTTACATCCCTCTCTGAATCCCAGACATATCATACCTTCTTTAATCCAGAGGCGCACAGGAAAACTCCTGACAGCACCAACAGCCCATGATTAAAGCTTTCCAAAATGACTGCTGCAGATTTACCTACCCGTAAATCCTGTTCTTCCCCAGCCCGGTGCCTTCCAGAGCTCACAACAGCCAGGGCAGAGCGGGCGCAGGGTGTCCTGAGCTTAACCCACCACAGCAGCAGTTCCTCTGTTGCTATCAGTAATTTGGGATCCAAATAGCCAATATCTCCCTGGAGGTCGCCCCATGACTTCGGTCTGTGTGTGTTAAGTTGCATTTCTGTCAGAAACAATTCTTCACTTTCCCTCAATACCTTTTACCAGAGAGCGAAGTTATTCACACCAGTGACACTGGCTATTTGCAGAGTCAGATTTTAATTTAACTTTTGAATGTCTTGGCCAATTTCCCCTCTTCTCAAGTGCTTCCAGAAACAACAACAAAAAAATCCTGTTAGTGTAGAGAAAATGTCAAGTAGAATATTTTAGAGACAGCAACTTTAAAAGGGAAAAAAAACCAAGCCTGGGCTTTGGAAGGAGAAACCCACTGCAAGCGGCAGAGGACTCCAACAGCATTGCTAACCTCCCTGGGGCGCTGCAGGTCCTGTCCAGATACCTTTGTCTACAGATCCCCTGGAACGTCCTCCTGCCTTAGCTTCATTGTTAATTGATTTTTGATTTGTGCTGGAGATTTCTAGTTTGAAGTCAGCACCGTTGGTGCTATACGGAGAGAAGGCACAGTTGCGTGTCATGGAAGGCAAGTCCTTTTTGTATGAGATTGGAGCTGGGACCCCCATCGCCAGCTCAGCCCAGGGTGACAGCCTGGTCCATGAGAGAAGGGGGATCCTGACTTAGGGATCTCCTAGAGATGGCACTCGGATAAAAGATGCCAACTTTCCCCACACTCACTTCTGAAGAGGGTTTCTTGTGAAAGCAGCAGGGCACTCACCCATGGCCGCTGTACAAAGCCAGCAGCATGAGAAAGCCCCACATTCTCAGCACTTGAGCTGTTCTCTCCTCACAGGCTACTTGGATGCACTAATTTATGAACTGAAGAAGAACAAAATAGCCTCCATTCATATCCCAGAAGACTGACTTTCAGATAGCAATCAGTACGTCATTGAGAGAGCCACACTTCAGTGTTCTGGAGGCCATTACCACATCAATGGCGGGGAAGTGGTCTTTCTTTTCTCTTTCAACAAAGCTCTGGCAGTGGCTCCCTGGGGCATGTTCACTCTACCCATCTCCTGCTTTGTGAATCAGGAGACTCGGCTCCCCAGCCTCCCCAGGAAAGGCAATTCCGAGGAGTCTAAGTTCCCTATCACTTGAACGCATCAAGGCAAAGGCATCTCTTAAAGCCAACGTGCAGCTCTACTGGGGCTCCTCTGGAGGAGCTTATTGTTCTGGGCCACCTGAATGATGTGATGAGTAGCCAGGACAATACTGTGTGACAAGACGCATCCGGCTCCGTTTTTAATCTCTGCAACTCACACGATCCTGCCAACGCAATTTCTCGTTCAGAAGTCCAGACCCTGGTACCAAACAGCAGCCAGAAGAAGAAGGTTAAGTTCTGTTAAAATTGACCCGTCTGCCTGCCCAGCCAGCTGTGGACTGAGTCGGCAGATCGAGGGAAGGGATTCTCCCCCTCTGTGAGACCACACCTGGACACGGCGCCTGGTTTTGGTACCCCAGTGTGAAAGAGATGCTGACAGGAGAGAAGGAGTTCAGTAAAGAGCCACAGAGAGAGTCAGTGGGTTGGAGGACATAATGGAGAGGAGAGGCTGAGAGAGCAGAGCTTTTTCAGCCAGGGGAAGGCTGAGTTGGGGACACGGGAATATACAATCACTCTCTTCAATTTTATCAGGGGGGATCACAGAGAAGATGGAGTCAGATCCTTCCAGACAGATTCCAACCATGCCTAAAGGGGCAAAAAAAAGGTGACAGTGAGAGCAGCTAAACACTGCAATAGGCCCAGAGGAACTCCTGTGGAACCAGGCAGAGCCCTGCAACACCTTCTCTAACTTGAAGTCAGCCCTGCTTTAAGCAGGAGGGCAGAGAAGAGACCTCCACAGGTTCCTTCAGACTGAAACGAGCCTCTGAGATCAGCCCTGCCGTGCATTCCCCAGCACTCAGACTCGGGTCCGCACGGACGGGTGGCTTCTTGCAGCAACTGCTGCTTTCAAGTTCGAAGCACCTCCCCGGTGAAGAACACCCAAGATCTCGTCTACCCAGAACACAGGATGGTCCTGATCATGCTCAACAATACTACAGAGAGATCCAAATACATTTCCTGCATTGGGATTCCTTCCAAATTGAAGTCAGGCAGCCCCTGAGGGAAGTCATTCATCTTCACCAGATGAAGTCATCACATCTCCAAAATCTGCTTGTACTGCTGCCGATGAGAGAAGGTACATAGCAGAGGGAAAGAATGAACCCTGCTTCCAAAGCCAGATCTGAAGAGTGAGTATTTTCAAAAAAAATTAAGCAAGAGGTTGAGACCTATTTTAAACACAGTGTTGGACATCCTTCACGCAACTTTTCCCAACTCACCGAGCCCCGTAACAGATAAACCCTCTGCTGGCAATGGCTCCGCTTCACAGGGCACTTCCCACCTCAGAGTGGAGAGGCTCTGCAAGGCTTTGCACACAACATTGCACTGCAGTGAATCGGAATCAAACATTACCACATTTCACTTCAGTAGCTGATCAGAACACAGATATCAATGTTTCTTGGCTGGAGAAGGCAAAAGCCCAGACAGAAAATGAGGTTTAATGGAGAATGTGTAATACTCTGTGAGAAGAGTGCTCCTGAGTGCTCCCAGCCCCACACAACCCCAGACCCTTCAGGACAAGGGAGGACTTAGTGAGGAGAGCACCAGGATACACCCGAGCTGGCAAAGCTCAGCGCTGACACTGCCACGTTACCTGCCAGCACACGGAGGCAGCCACGCGAACACTGTCCTGAAAAACCAGCTTTTACCATCTGAGCAGCCACCACTGCTGTGCTGGCCAAATGGCATTAGCCCAGGAACCCCGTTCCCCGGCTCCTCTCACTGTGTTTCAGACACAGCTCCCCAGGGGGACAGCAGCCTGATGCTCCCAGGGACAGCCTGAGGCTGTGGTGGTACGAGCCAGTCACCCTGTGCCACCAGTCACCCTGTGCCACGGCTCCTTGGGGCCACCGACCAGTTCCTGCTCTCATTTAACAGTGCAGTTGCAGCCTGACTCTGTGGACTTTTCCAGTGGGAAGATCAGAACTTTTATTTTTATTTTAACCCACAATTAACTCGTTTTTCTCAACTATATCTCACTGATTTGTGCTGATACACAAAATCAAGGTGCATACACCTGCAATACTTGTTCTTCTGTCCACTAATTGTTCAGGGAATGTCATAGATGTGTGTCTTAATGAGCTATAGAGCCAGGCTAACCCTGTTAAAATAACCTTTGTTTAGAGAGAGAAATAATTGCATGGTATCCATAAAAAAAAACCCCAAATACAATTATTTAATGAATAGATTAAGGTAACTTTATCCTACTTGCCTTTTTAAGATATAATTTCTTTTTCCTTCAGTTTGGCGTGAAGTCTGTCCTGAGGGTCTCTCCTTCGCCCTGAAAACCCTTTCTCACTATCACTCCAGAGGAGGCTTCTGAATTCTGACCTAACTCCGGCCCCAGAATTGCTGACTATTATTCATCCCAGGGATCAGCAAAGGACCAGGGAATGGTTCTGAATACATAAGCCACGCAGTTTTGATATGTTTCCAGATTTCTCACACCTCTTGGTCCTACAATGGCAGGCTGGAGATATTTTCTGGGAGCATTCCAGCACTTGGCAAGACAGAAGATGAATGAGGATGGGGAAATTGGCCAAACTCTTTCAGAGCACAAAGTAATATGTTACTTATCACAGTAGACGCTTTGTCTAAGGCCAATAACACAGTGCATTGAAGACAAACTGGCAACCCTTATCTTCCCACTGTATTCTGAAGTAGCATTTATCTACTTGCCTTTTGTCATTATGTCACACACACACACACACACACATGAACAAAGTGCCACTGTGGCAAATGGCAAATTATACCCACTGGTTGAAGAAAGTGAGGGGTCCCATCAGATACTGCACACGAGGTGACCTGCGCCGCTGCCGAGCCTCATGGAGCCTGGTCCTCGTGGGACCCAGCAACATTTCTCTGGTCTCTCCAGCCTGAGAAGGTTTATACAATTGTCAAGTGCTTTCATAAGCTTTTTACAAAAGTCACCATCGCATGACTCTATTTCGGCTTCTGTCTGGGATCAAGGAACCCTGCACAAGGGAAATACGGCATCTTCTGTTAAGCTACAAGGCTGCCTGAAGGATCACTATCAATTATGATTATTCCAAAACGCAAATTAGGAGAAATGTCCGACGTCCACTCATACTCCAAGATCTGTCTGTGGGAACTCCACTCCAGCTACAAAAGCACAGCAAGGGACCGCGGGGACAGGCACACGCTGCCAGAGAGTGACAGCGTTGGGGGGACAGGGGCAGAGGAGCAGAGCACCGCGGTACCATGGGCTGCCAGAGCTGCCGGTGTGGGGAGAGAGGAAGAGCCCGCAGGAATGAAACCGCTGTCGTCATGTCTCTGCTGCTGCAGGATTCCACTTCAGCAGTTTGTCAGGATGTAGGTGAGCTGAAGCCACCCTGACGCCTTCCCATTTCTTTTGGGCAGCCCTAATATTAACTCTAACGAGCCAAACCAGTATACCAATTAACCCAACCAATCACTCAATTAAATGTTCCCATACCCAGGCACACACATAATGAGAATTCATAAGCTCCATCTTCCTTTCCCAAGAAGTCGTGGAATTCCAGCACGTTTGCTCCCCTGCGGGGTGGGAGGATGTACTGCTCAGGTCCAGCTCCCCATGGCTGAAGCAGACTGCTCAGGAGGAAGGATCTGCAGATGCGGAAAGAGCCTCAGAGACCTCTTTCTTGTTCTCTCCCTACTCCATCCTCCCTGCTCAGGACAAATTCCAAGTTTTGAGGCTGAGCAACAAAGCAGGAACCTCCTGTTACTTGGTCCTGGCTCTGGATTATTGTAACAGCTTTCCATAAGGGTCCTCCTACACCAGGACGCACTGCGACTCTGCCCGCTCTCATTCCTGACGTACGGCAGCTCTCCTCAGATCTTCACTTTTCCTGTGGAAATCGCTGCATGAAAGATTGGCCATCAAAGAGCTCCAGGTTCCCACCCGTATCGCTACCTTAATTAAAAGGCCTGTAAGCTCTGAAGCAGAATTAACTTAAAACCTCCTGCGTTCATTGCGAAAGAACAGAAGTAGCAAGCTAATGTCTTTGCTTTCTTTTTAACCCAGCCCTGAGCTTCCCTGACACCAGACTTCTTAGGTCTCTTCATTGCTGCTGCTTCACTTCCAAGCAGGTTTGTGAGAGCTCCTGACCTGCCTTCTCCAGGTCACGCTGGACCTCCTCAGCAATGCTCACCGGGGGCTTCCTCATCCATCTTCCCTAGCCTCGCTCTGCCTTGTGTTCTCACCTCCTGCTCTCCGCTCTGCTTATGGGTCTGCTCCAGCCCAGCCTTGCTTTGGAGTAATCAGGAACTCGAGTTTAAGTTCTTTGTTCTCTAGGAATGTGGCATTCCCACCAGGGGACATTTTTCCACTTACTAAAGTCTTCGAAGTGAATAAGCAAGAATCTTGACGATGGAAATACTTGCTCAGGAGCACTAGCTCTTCCCATCATTAGTCCATGAAAAATAGATGCCCACAGGAAAAACATGGGTTACCACTTATTTCTCTTTTACCACGCACAAACCTCACCTGGCTCGTAGCCAAAGCAATAAGAAGTATCTTTGCAGGATCTTTACCAAAAGCAAAACTTGGCAGTAGATTTTTCTCTCCTTTAATCTCTTTTGGTACCTTTAAACTCCTGGTGTTTTTTGTTCTGAAGGAGGAATGCTTGAGAGGGTTGACTGAATGAACTCTGAAATTCACACCCCGGCAAATTGGACTGATTTCCTAAATCCATAATTACAACATTCCTCAGAGATATGCATTCTTTCAGAGCGAACAAGGGAAGATTAGTTTCCTGTTTCTTCCCATTTACATGACTTCTCCATCAAGAGGAACTTTTTTTTTTTGTTTCTAAACAATCCTCTGTTTATGTGGTTCTCTTCTTGGCAGGGAACTGGTGAACTAATCTCACCTAGAAGTATAATACAGCCAAACTATCAGTTGCAAATAGCCTGAGCATCTTTGTGCAAGGCAGCTGATTTGCACAGGCCTTTATAACCCAGTACCTGTCTGGGGAAGCACTCAGACAAGTACTGATCAATTAGTTTTTAAATAATCTGGGATGATTATTGACTGACCAGACAGTTTTACTGCTGACTGGATAAGGACAGCAGACTGGAGCCGTGCCTGTGTGTGAGGACGTGTGAGGCTGAAGAGTTCAGTAAAACTGGGCAAATGTAGTCCCTACATCTGCGGGTCCCTGAGCAGAAACTGCTGCAGGGCGAGAGGATTGCGTTTCTCACACTATGGGGCCAGAAGTAAAAGCTGCCTCCCACTCGCAAAGGGAACACGCATAGAGCCCTCCTCACCATTTATTTGCTTCCCATTTTTAAAAAACAGTGAACACATCCCAGACCCTCTCCTCTGCTGGCAGGCAAGCTCCGTGCCCCAGCCCTATTTCCCTGTTTCTGCTGGAAAGGCCAATAGCAGTGCTCGGGACAGGGTTCCCTTTGGCTTAGAGCAAAAGAAACATGAGGATGTGATTGTTTTGAGTGAGACTGTCCCCATTTTCCTTTGAGGTATACAGTCCTGCAGCTGCTGCAGCTTGGAGTCAGGAACAGATATCCTGGAAACAACTGTATTAGACTCCTGATGAAGTTTTTAAGAACCTTGTATGTTCCACGTGTTCCTATAAAGTTTTGGAAGATGGTCCTTCCTATATTGTTTCCTACTCCTAAAATGCTCCTCCCATTTGGCTGAATTCAACACACCACCAGGGCACATCGGTTCAGTCCAAGCACTTGCTGATGTTCTTAACTCTTTAATCTAATACTGACCTCTCAACCCACAGCCATAAGCCAATTAGCCTCTCCGTTATACAATAGCAAATCTCTTTCTGATGAAGTTGTGCTTTCAAATGAATGCATGTTAGTGACACAAACGTAATTATGCTGCTTCGCAGTGAGCTAGCCCTGCTTGCTGGAGGGGGTGTAAGGCCAGAAAACATCATAACATACCAAAACAATTTAAAGGAGATTCTTTTTCCCAGTGTATTCTCTCTAGTTTCCTTTCTTCGTTCTCCAGTACTGAATATGTCCGCACGTAAGGGCTGTTTGGCCACAACTTTTAAAACTGAGGTCCTGAGCTTTCAAAGGAATTACTTGCCAATACCTCAGTGAAGCAAAGACAGACACCTGGCTCCCACAAGCTTCTACCGCATCCCCAGAGCTTGGCCCTGTAGATCCACACTTAAGTAAATCTGAGCTGATTTTCCAAAGTTATTGAGCAAACACATCTTCCATCACTCCAGAGAAATTTTGGGGTAATTTTTAAAAATATTTTTGACAATCGGCAGATAGTACAGAAAACCACGACAGCTTTTCCTAGCTTCTTTGTACCTACTGTAAAATTCTGCCAGAATTCATTAGTATGTTTCTGCTTAACCACAATTTATTTATCTAGAAATGGTTGGATTCATTATAAATAAAGCTACCATAATTATCATTAGGCACACCAGCCCTCCAGGTCTCACAGAAAATAATCCTCTCTAAGCCGTGCAGGAGGTGCAGGGAGGTATTTACATTTAACTGTATACATCATCCTTTGATAGACCTTTCTTTAGAGGGCAAGGCACAGAACACACCGCATGTTTGGCTTTTCCCATGTATTTCTCCCACAACAGCTGTGAGTTTGTTAAATGAGAAGTTCCCGTTTCTTTTAGACCAACAGTGCTAACTTCATTAGTACAGATGCATATTTTACTGCTCTCTCTCCAGAAAGCAGAACGTAACTGAAGAATTACGTTATGCTTTTCCTGAGACAGCCACAGATGTGACTGTTTTCTGCATCAGCCCTATCAGTACGGCCTTTTGCTTTGTAACTGGTGTTATTTCAGCTATCAATAAATATATGACACCATTTACAAAACCAAACTGAAAAATAGAAGGAAATCTGTACTTTGCCTGCTACTTTTACTGTCCAGTTTTTCCATGGTTTAATATTCCCTTAGGTACAATACACTTTTACATCACATTGTGGCTTTATGTTCTCCCCAGAGACCTCTACCAAGAATAGTAAATCTAAAGAAAAAGGGACGGGGCAAAAGCAGAGGGATTGCCAGAACACTCCCAGCACCACAGAGCTCCTGGGCAGTCTCTGAGCAGGGACAAAACGCTGGGAGAAGAACGAAAGGACCAACATGAGCAAAAAGTGGGGGAAGAAAGAAGAAAATCTGCCAGTTCTCAGCCGACAGAAAGCAATTCCCTCAGTCCCGGCTTTACAAGACAGAGACCAGATCTTCAACCTGTCACTGCTCCAGCTCCAAATACCATCTATTTTGCAGAAGGGAAATGGAAAACAAACAAAACAATCATCTTCTCTTTTTTTTAAACAGCAGCTGTTAGGAAGCTGCTTAAAGTTGTGGAAAGATAAATGCAATTCTTCTGCAGGCAGCTCAACGGGCTGCAGGCACCACAGAGAGGAGGAGCAGCTCCTGCATATTCCCATCCAACCCACACCGGGAGCTACCAGGCTCAAGGGGGACGGCTCCTCGGCTGGAGCGCCCTGTTACAGCAACACGAGTAAAACCATGAAAATTTATTTCAGCTCATGATTCCTCCCTGACACTTTTAAGCCTAGAAGGAACAAAACCAATCACCCACTGGCTCTGATTTCCTGCTAAAAAACAGACCATAAATATAAGCAAGGAACTCCACACAACGGCTGGTTAAACTAGTTTTGGTTTCTACCTTCCAGGAAAACAGCCAGTCTAGATTTGACGTCTGAGTGATGAAATCCATTATATCCCTGAATAAACAGTTCACTCAAACACAGAGAGAAAGATAATTTGACATGCAGACTTATTCCGAAAGACATGTCATTTATTAATCACCTCCTGAATATCATTCCCATTTGCATTGCACAGATTGCTTAATTCCCTACAGATATTAAGTTCCTTACACTATAGGGATGTTGCTGTACTCAAAACAATCTTGAGTCAATTTAAAAGTTTGCCTAAACTCAGGAGTCCCAGGGAAGGACACTAGATGTGGATATTTGCAAAGTGACCTTTCTGACCTCTCATCCTTATTAAAGGTTCCCTAGAGCAGGATTACTGGCCAGGTGTTCAGGCCACAAAAACTTTAAAAAAAATTATTGCATTCTGCCCTTTAAATTCCCCTTAAAAATTACCTCCTTCAGCATAACAGCTATTACATTTTATTCCAGGGGTAGTTACATTTTAATTAAGGTCAAAGTGGTCCTGTACAGAAAGAGTGCATTAGGATCTTGGCATCAGTCATTGAGGACATTTGCCATTTAGAAATTAATTGGTTTAATAAATAGCATTACATCAACTCCTTGCTGTAGTGTAAGATAATTTACACCTATTAAGAATCAGGAATCGTTGAAGTTTTCCAAATGTCTTACACATAAAGGAGGGCACTTTACTTTTATGCCTTCTGTTTGGGCAGGTTTCTGAACATTATCTGAATACTATCTGCAAAGTAGCATAACAACCTGGGCATTTCAGTGGAACTAGAGTTATACATTTGCTACAAATCACTAGCATCTCAACCCTGGTCACCCAGAGAACGAGCTGGCACAGGGTCTGACTTTCATGGTCAGAAATTTTAAAATAACTAAGTTATCTCACTGCCACAGCTGGAGAAGCAGAGGAGATTAGCTGCAGCCTCTCCAGTGCCGGCTGCAGAGAACAGCTGGCTCCGGGGCTCATCTGTTTCCTTCTCATGAAAGGCCAGAGCAGTCAGAATAGATGTGAAACAAGGGCCTGAAAAAAACAAGGGTGACCATTCTAGATGCCATGTCCCTGTCCCCTTCTCTCAAGTCACACCCAACAAGCCGAAGGACAGCGTGGTTCCAACCACCCCCTGGCAAAAGGGCTGGCTGAGGATCCGCAGCTCACGGTGAGTGCCCCAAGGACAAGTGACATCTCAGACAACAGCACTTTTCCTGAGTATTAGTTTTGGAAGGGGTTAAGATTTTCACATTTAGGAAACTAAGGGACAGTCTCCCCCATGCAAACACTAGCACAGGGAGTGTTTTAATTTAGCAACAAGAGGCCCTTTGGCTCAAGGTCAGTGAAAGTGGAAGGTCCGTTTCTACCACCTCACGCTCCCAGCCACCTTGCAAAACAGGAGATTATAACACTAATAGTCCTCAATCAACTAATTGGTTTTAACCCTGCCTGACACTGATTCTAGTTTTTGCCCCAAACAAAGAGCTATGTTGCTGTGCACCATCACCCCGTTCTGCTCCATGGGAGAAGGAATTTCATAGTGGGACATCCAAATAAACAGACGTACACTTCTTGGCCAAAGTATACCCTGAGATAACATTTAACTGGTTGGCTCTGCTGCAGTCAAACTATTCCCTGCAAAAATACTCTGGACATTAGTATCATTGAGCGAGTGTGTGCCTTCTGGGCTCTGATTGTTCAGAAATACCCATAGTATTCTGTCATTCCCCCTGCACAACCACCCCAGCCTTTCCTCATCCAGCTGAGTGTCTCCTGTGGGTGGCATCACCGTCCCAGCGCTTCCCGGGCAGCTCTCTCCTCGCAGAGACAGGCCCAGCTCCCACGTGGAACGGAGGAGACCTGAGGGGCTGGGGGTGACTCCACACAAAATGGATGCTTTGGCACTAATCAACCAAGTCTAGAAGGGAACAATTGCAGGATCGCCCCCAAAGCACCCGCAAAAACACTGCACACTAAAAGCAGTGCAGCAAAATACCAGACCCTCCTATTGGCAAGCCCTTTGTTAAACCAGGAGAATCTCTGGCTGCCAAAACACAGGTGCCTGGTGCTATCTGAGATGTCCTCGGGCTCCAGCTGCCACCCAAGCAGGGAGTGCTCCCCAGTAGGTCCCATGTCATCCTGCCAACCTCGTGCAAGTATCTCAGATACTATCTTGACATCTAAAGCACTGGTGGAAGTGACATTAGCAATTAGTCCTACTATGCTCCTCATAGATATTTTTGTTCTATGTGTGTTCACTTTTTGAAGGCTTGGCAAATGATTGAAAAATGCCTTCCATGCTCTTTAGTCTCCAAGTCCTGCAGAATTTCCAGGGAAACATCAGCGGTCAAAAGTCCCTCTTGCTGGTGGCCAAGTACTCTCTGCAGCTGCTGGCAGGATAACCCTTCCCAAACTCTTCTGACCAGTGCCACATCTCGGCTGCTCTGTGATTGCTCTACCCAGTTCCACCATCTTTATGCAGCTGATTAAAACTACGAAAAACATGAAGCATGCAAAAATGGAAGCAGAAGGGCACACAGCAAAGCAGACAATTGGCTCACGCCCTGCCTTTTTTTTCCCCCCTGCCTATCTCCCATCAATATCCCACACACCTTCCCCTCAGCTTGTGAAGACAAGCACCCTCGGTGTGTTCCCTGCAGCTCAGGATCAGTCAGGCAAGCTGATGAATAGCAATGCGGCTGGCACCGGGCACGGAGAGAGCTCTTCCCCTCCCTCGCCCTCTGGATGTCCCTGCTCAGAGAAGATGATATAAAGGCTACCTATCATCTCAGGTAGCTCTCCTGGGCTAACCCAGCTCGCCAGCAGGCAGTGGGCAGGTTCCCCGGGGTATGGAGAGGTTTGGATCCCTGGGCTTTCCCTCCTGACCTCCCTGCCTGCACCCGCAGCCCGGACAGCAGAGCAGCAGCGCTGGCAGGCAGAGGGGGCAAAACCAGTTTGCTACAGGGCTGGGAACAGGTTTTGTTGGCCCCACAATTAACTAACGAGTTTCTGCCTTTTGTAGGAACAGTCAGGATCACACCTCCGATTCATCCCACAGGGCAGGAACAGGAAAATTCCGTACTTGTACTGCTCAGGGCGAACAAAAAGAAATACCAGCCCAGAAATTTCTATTGCCCGCCATAGGGAAGGCGATGTGGCCAGCGCACGAGGAGAGACACCACCTTCTCCAGGGCTCTCAATAGCTATATGTAATTTAAGTCTTTTGTTACAGCTGTAGCAGCAAATCAAACAAAAATACCCATGAATACCCAACCTCTTTGAACTTGAAATTGAAAAAAAAATTCAAAAATTCTGACTGAGAGTTTTCTGCTGTGGAGTCTTTTGGGAGTTTTGGTTCCCATTCCCCAGGTGACCCTGAGGTCATGCTCCATCCTATCCTCTGCTTCCAACATGTCTTTAACACTGCATCGCCAGGAAGAGCTTGGGAGACACAAATTGTCTGTGAGCCTGAACTGAACATAGGAAGGGGATGTACACCACACACCACAGCTCTCTCCAGTGGAGCTCAATGAATATTTTTTTTGGGTCCAAACACGTCAGGTCACAGGTGAAGCTCTGAGTGGAAAGTTGAACCTTCCCCTCATGTAAAGCCTGATCTTTCCAAAACAATAAAGTCCCAAACAATCTTAGTTTTTGCACTGAAAACCAGAACTTGCTCAGAGATTCCTCCTTTGTCCCTTCTCTTTTGCCCGGTGCCGCCGGGCTGCCAGCAGCGAGGAGCAGATGCCAACCTGCACATGCCAATATTTCCCTTTCCTCCAGATGCACAGGTACAGATTCTGATTGCTTTAAAGTGCTGCCAAAGACGGTGATCTCCGATAGTGCTGAGAGTCAGGACTGATAACAGGCAAGTTTAAGCACTACTCGTGTGATAATTACATAGTTGTCAAAAATACAGAAGTTGGCAGCACGCAGAAAACACAAAGTGCAGAATGCTTTGGGAAAGCAAAGACGACCGTCCTGCAGCTGAGCTCTGTGCCTCTCTAGGGAGCTACCAAACAAGCCCTTCTCAGAGAGCATCCATTCCCAAGCCTCCCATCTCCACATGGGATTGGCACAATCTGCAATGGTGGATGTTAACTGGGAGGTTTGTCTCACTGTCCACCACAGCATCACAAACCCCTTCACTGCATACGCCAAAGTACCCCCAGGAACTGGGGTGAAGACATCCGCCACAGTTTCATGGCTAATCCCACCTCAGGATCCAGCAAGGCACCAGCACTTGTCTTGGCCTTTAGGCTTGTGAGAATCAAAGGCAACCCTGAAAATTTCTTTCCCAGGATAAGATGACTGAGATCAGGAGGCAGGACCCCTTCGTCTCCTCACAGAGTCCAGCCTCTTCCGTGGGTACGATAAACTACACACAGAAGCTGAAGAGTCACCACTGCCAACACTCGGGTGGTTTAACAGTTGCCATGAAGCGCTGCTGGGCATTTTATCAATGATCTCTGTCTTTAAAACACATCCTCCTGCCTTTTCAATTGTTCTTTTTCCTGCCAACCCATGAAAGAGAGAAGAAACATCTCGTGTTTAGAATTCAGTCTTTTTGCCAGTGTGTGCAGACAGTGCCTGCCATCTCAAACGCACGAGCTCGCTGGCCATCAGACCGGCCCCTTCCCCCTCAGAGGCCCTCACTGACCATTCCAATGGATTCCCGAAGGCAGACTCCAGCTGACGGTCAGAAATCCTGAGTGGCTGCCGAATTCAAACTGAGGGGAGTTAGAGAAAAGGGGCAAACACTCACCATGAGGTTGCAATTCCATAGGGATATGGAATGGGATACGGACTCATAAATAATCACTAATGGTTTGTTATCGTGGAATTTCTTGATATTTCATTGTCACACATGTATTTATCGTAGCATCAGGCCAAAACATGCTTGCCTGAACTGTCCTGTTTATACACCAAGAAAAAAAATACTGATACTCTTCTTCCTGTGTTGTTAAGAATACTTGTGTCCTACAGCACAAGACGTAGAGGTCACAATATCCAGCAGTTGCCTCATAAACCTGTTGAAAATGCTAAGAGTGGAGCATGTAGAGGGAATCTAACATTGGTCCCGATTTACTCGCACACCTTGTAGCTGCCTGAATAGAATTCTCTTTCCCCACTGCCTTGTAATTAATCAACACAAATATTTGTATTGTTCACTTACAAATAAGTGCATGAAAGTAAAAGAATGTAGTCGACAATCTTATCTAAATGCTCCAGCCAAACTAGAGCATTTTTAATGACATAAAAGTAATTAAAATATGATTTTCTTCCTTGCGCTTTCCAGTATGTACAATTTTGCTATATGCTTACAAAGTTATGAGAACGTGCGAAATTGTAATAGTGGGATTACAAAAAACTGGAGCTGGACATTCTGAGCATCTTAAAATAATCTCCAAGCAAATAACCCTGAGAAAATGGGAGAGGGGGATCCACACTCACCTGAACGTGATCTGCCCAATTCTCCTGAGTCATGGTTTTCTGAAAAAGACAAAATTACTTCTGAGCCATCTTAGAAAAGGGAGAATGCGACACACAGCACGCTGAAATTTAACACTAGCTTACACGCTGGCATCAACCGTGCCTGAGGAAGGCATCTGGAGCACATGGAAACCCTCTGCTGCTCCCGTGTCACCAGCTGGAGCATGGCAGAAACCCAGCCTAGATGAAGTAATTCACACAACTGTTACACTACAGGAAAAAAGTTCATATGCAACCAAAGGGCACAGGCGATGGCAGGCCAGCAGCAGCCCTGACTCTGCTTATTGGCCAGAGCTGGGTCCTAGAGTCATCTGCAGAAAACTAATCCCCTTAACGACACTCTGCAAGGTGAGCATCTCAAAGCTCATATGGTGCTCTTGCAATACCAGAGAGATCACTGAGCAAAGCTGACACGGACCGTGACCTGGTGGAACACATGGGTTGTTGCTGTTGCCTTCACCTCAGACTTGCAATATGTCCATAGGCCGTTCACCTCAAGAGGAGCCCCATGGAGAGCCACCCAAGAGACTCCAGGAGCTGAAGTGATCTCAGGGGTCACCTGCAAGGCTAAGCCTTCATAATATAAAAATAGAAACTTTTCTCAAGAGCCAAGCCATGAAATATCCCCTGGAATCAGGAGTTGTGGGAAACTGATAGGTGAATATTCCCACTCCAATGGAGTTCAGAGCCAACTGAAGGGAGAAACTTGGGATGGGACCTACTCTCCACTCGCCTGCACAAGATCCATCAGCCACTGAGGCCTGAGCCTCACCCCACTTCTGGAGGAGGAAACAGTGGTTACTAGTGCCACTTTTATGGAAAGGTACAAGAGCAAACAGAGAGTAAGAGCCTTAAAGAAAACATCTTTGAGATATACAAGCATGTAATTTAAATACTAGTGAGATAAAGGAGCCATTTAACCAGACCTCATACACAGCTGAGAATGGTAAACAGAGAACACCAAAGAGCTCTCGGCAGAAGGGACCATGTCCAGAAGCAGCTGCCAAATGTATCTTAATGGAAGTAACTGGCCAGCTTGGACACTTTAAATCCAGCAAACACTCCAAAACAAAGGAAACAGAAGGCCAGAGAGAGCAGAACACCAGATCAAGAATCCATTCTATTCTGCAAAACAAATACACCTGGATAAATGCCTTCTACTCTCTCACCACAGATGACCAAGCTCTCTAGAATGATGTCATCCAACATTAAAGCTTTGAGATGCAGGATGCTGAAAGGCTCAATCCTCCCTAGGTCTTCTGTCAGTGGATCTGGAAGGCAGCAAAGACAGACCACAGCCTTCTCTGATGTGTCCAGAGGTCTTGGAAGCAGCACTGGCTGTGCCAGAACAGCGTCAGCAGATCATCACCACCCAACCCCATCTTCGCATTCAACGCACTAGAGGGTGGGGGGTCAGAAAAAAACCGCTTGCATCTGCCTTCTTCTGTCAGAACATCAAATGAATTTTCCTTTGCACAACAGAACAGGCCCTTCTGGAGAGGTGTCTCATTTCCTGGCTCTCTGAGGACTGGATCAATAGTACTGCAGGAACATCTGAACAACCTGTTGGGCTCTCTGTTAAAAAAGCCTCATGTATCTACAAGGAAAAAGACTGCTATGAACTGCAGATGAGAAAGACTGTTATGAACTGCAGATGAAATACCATTCCATTTTTGGCAAATACAGCTTCATAATTCAAAATTCAAGAAATGGAATCATTTCGCTTTGATATTCAGTCTCTTGTGGTCCTTGTCGTTCACAGCCCAACTGATACATCCGAATACAAGTACAGGCTGTTTTTTTCCAGAAGGAGAACAAAAACTTACTCTCAGCTGGTACAACCTGTCTCCAGGCACAGGATGACGATAAATGCTGGATCATCAAGAGAAGCACCAAAACTGCCTTGTTAACAAGAAGAGAAACGTGCTCCCCAATGCAGTGTGTCCAGGAGCATCCATGGGGCAGTGACTTGGCTCAGTAGACTCATGAAGGGGGAGAAGAAACTTCAGTCAAGTAATTCTGCAGACAGGCAATCTCCAAGCTGCCTCCTAGAAACCTGCTCCTTAGAAAGAATTAATGGCATCTTCTTATTTCTACAATCCCTCCGTGCCAGCACAAGTACCAGCGTATTTGGAAAGAGAATTCCAAAGGCTGGACAAAAGTAAAGTTCATTCAACGAGTGGTTCAGGAGCTGAAAGTATGACCCTTTTGCTCAGCCGTAACAAGCCTGTTTGCACAGAAAAGCTTCTGTGGCAGGTTTGTGCCATACCTATCACAGCGAGGCCACAGGAACCAAAGCAAAGTGCCTACAAAGAACCCAGCAATGCAGAACACCTAAAACCTGGTGTTCTATTAAAAAAAAACAAAACACATAATCCCCCCGCAAAAAACAAAACCACCAAAAATCTTTTTAGCCAGTATGCTCCTGCTTGTCTGAGATGGCTGAGAGAAACCAAGCGCGTGGGGAGCACTCCCTGACCCCTGCTGTCCTAGGACACTGCTGGGGGTGCTGAGGAGGGGAGCACCCAGCTTGGAGCAGTCAGGACACCCAGTCATTAGACTATGAATGGACACGCAAGCTATTCCCTCACAGAAAAAACAGATCCAATAGCAGATCCAATGCATTTCCACACAATAACAATCATAATGAAAACTTGCTCATGCACCATCAATACATTTCAATCATATCAATTACGTTATTCAAAATACAAATACACAAAAAGCCTCATTCAGACCCAAGCCACACAATACAGAAACGTACCTCAACAAATCTCTTGTAAAAGAGGTAATTCAGAGTTCTCAAGTGCCGTTGATTTATGACATTTGGGCAGAGAGCTAAAAGGAGGAAAAAGACATTTAAGTGTATAACACAGCTGAACTTCCTCGAAGTTTTACTGTCTAGACATTTCATTTTTCCTTCCCCAATTTTAGACTCGGTATGCGGAAGGCAGGATGCCATCACACGTGAAACAATGACGGACAGACACACACATTGTCAGCTTATCTAGACTATAAACGGTTATTTACACTTTCAACCATAATTAGCAATGCTAATACTTGGTTCTGATATCTCTGGTTCTACCACCCTTGAATGATAAGATCCACTTGCTGGTTCAATATGCTCCACAGTCAATGACTTCACACCTTTAATCAGGCAGCATCCTCATACAGGTACCACCTCCAATCTCTGGAGGCTGCATTCTTTCTGATTTAATTGGAACCTGTGCGGTTAATTCATTGAAGCAGTTTGGAACATGTTACTCAGGATGTAAACTTGTGGCTAAAGTTTATCCGATAAAATATATATCCATGAAAGAGATTCCATATCCACACAAAGAGGGAGGTGACTATTGTTTTGCTGAGCTAGCAAGCAACAGTTGTTGTTATTTTTATTACTGTCATCTTCATTAGATATGCCTCATTACAACTGCAAAAACTAAGATCTTCACAAAGTACCTTGTTTTGAAACCCAGCGCAGAGAGAGATAAAGGCAGAAGATAAAATGCATTAACAAGAATTAGCATAGGTATCTGCCAATTCCTGCTGGGTGCTGTATGTACAGGGAGAGATTTAACCAGAGCCTTCTCTGGGGTTTCAGTGGCTAAAACCATCTCACAGGACCCACAAGCAGAAATGGTAACACAAAGTAATAAAGTCAAAATTCTCTGCAGCCTCCCTGGAATCAGCAGATACCAGGAGAGACCACTGTTCCCGACTCAAGGGGCCTCGGAGCCTGGCACCCTCTGTCTTCCACACAGGGCACAGCTGGGGGCTACAAACTGAGGGAATGCAGAAAGATCTCAGAATACCAGACGCTGGCATCAAGGGATGTGAACTGATATTCCACGGGTTACTGCAGCTTCTCAGAGTCTCCTGAAGCATCACTTCATAACTTGAACATTTCTGTCTCAAACAGAAATGTTTAAAGCTGTTATTTCTAAGTTAATCTTCCACAGTGTGACAACGTATCCTTGCCCTCAAAGGATGCGAGGAAATTATTGCAATTATCCTGCAGGATATTATCCCAATAAATATGGTGATCTTTCCTCCGGATATTATCCCAATATCTGCAGAAAAGATCATCAGCCCATGGAAAGCTCTTTAAAGGAGGTAAGATCAACATAAAAATTAATACATATTTTAACTTAAAAATTTCAAGTCACTTCAGAAAGAGACACAGCATGACTGCTCTAGGTCACCAAAAAGATCCATTGAACTTTTTTTCTTTGAGAGGAAATAACCAAAGGCCAGGACGTGGCAGAACTGAGGGATTTTAAGAGCCCAGCAATCTGTGTGGAAAGCAGGGCAGAGGAACACAGATAGAACAGAATATTTTTGAAAGCACTCGTGACATTTTCTATTCCGATGGAGCAAAGGAACTGAGTTTGGGTCTAGTTTTGTATATTTTATTACAAAAAACAGAGAAGGACTAATCAAAACCGTGAGGATGGAAGGTATCTTGGTAAGAGAGACAATGAAATGAATTGTTCAAAGCTCTAAGGAAAGGAAGAACAGCAAAATAAAAACAACACAATGGACTTCAATAACCTCAGAGAACTGGTGGGTAAGTTTTCATCTGAAAATAATTTATAAGGGGAAAAGGAGCTAAGAAGAGGTGGCAACGGAAAAATTGGAAGTGAAGTAAGAGACTTAACTCCTTAATCAGAAGCTTTAATTGATCTCAAACACAAGAAACGAAGTTAAAAGGATGTGGAAACGTGTTAGGAGAACAGCACAAACACATAAAAACTGAAAGTGCAAAGTAAAACACGAGACATATCTACCAAAAGCAATAAAAGCAAGAGGAATTCCATAGACCCTCCTGGGGGAAAAAAACAACCCTAAATCTAATGGCAGGGACAGAGAAGAACGGGCAGAGGTTGTACAGAAGAACGGGCAGAGGTTGCACAGAAGACGGGAAACTTTAGGACTAGGTTCAACATTCTGTGTACATCAGAAATCACAGAAGGAGGTCCTTGGGCTTTGGGGCGGGAGGGTGACACAAGGCAGTCTTTGCAGGGTCTGTGCCGGACGTGTCCCCTGCAGCTTCACGACCAGCTACACCTTGTATTTGCAGAAATCAAAGTGCTCGAGGGCAGAGCAACTTACTCAAGGTCAGACGCCTGGTTGAGTGTCTCCTGAGACAAAACCAATGTCTTGGTTGGTCGGAGTAAAAGCTAACATGCTAAGCTTTTCTGAACAGGTACCACCCTTCTACTGAGGGTTTTGGGGATCACGACTGGGTTGCAGAGCACTGGTGGAATACAAATGGCATAAGACTATGAAAGCACCTCTTGGGGCATGTGTTAACTCTTAACCCGGCAGTGGCACAACAGTGCTTCATCTGAACTACTTTTCACATCTGGGACTGACTCAGAAGCAAAAAATCCAGTCTGCTCTCAGCTGTTAGCAGAGAGTTAGTGGCTATTAGCAACACAGAGGAAGTAAAAACGAAATCTGTTTGTCATGCAGGGTATGAAACCTGCAATACACACTAATTTCACTCGTGTAACATTGGTAAGATGGATCTACTGGGGACATGGTGCAATGTATTTCTAGGTGTGGTGTGTGGCTACCACTCCCAGGTGATACTCAATGCCTCCTGAGGTGGGATGAGGACCCAACCCTCTCTTTACACTGCCCAGAAAACTTGACTTCCATTCACAATGAGCCTCCTTCACCCTGTCGTGGCAGAACAGAAGGTCCCAGACAAAGCATACTCTGTTTGGGGACAAATTAAAGGAGCCTTTTTTAAATAAAATCAGGGTACCTGAAACGCTAGAGGCTTCTACCCTGGTATTGCTAAGGATTGCCCGGGAATCCAATGAGGAGCAAGTTGTGCTTCAGTCTCCCAGTGTATCATGAGATTAGTCCCGAAGTGCAAATCTCTTTTTCTTGTAGTCTCAAAGATGCATCAGTGTCTCTCCTAAAATGCTCTGTGCACGACAGATCAGGGTCAGTGGTCCTCAGAAAGGAAGGTGAAACAGAAGAAGCCCAAGACTATACCCAGCCCTTGAGCTACCTGCCAGCCTTGCTGCCTGGAGCAGCAGCCGAGTGGAGGAAAGTGCAGCACAAGGATTTCCATCTATGCTGAAAGGCAAAAATGCTCTGGTGTGGTCCCTAAACACATGCCTGAATACGATGAATCCATGCTCAGAACTGCAAGGGTGGTGTCAGCTTTTCCAAAGAAAAGCCTGGAGCTGCTGGCCAGCATGTCTTGGTCCAGAGCAGACCATAGGCTACTGCCTGCCCTTCAGCAGACAAAATGTAGCTGAGAAGCAAACCCCTGAAAGGACCCTGGTGTGTTCCATCTCCTTCTCCTCCAGCACCCTGGCTGCGGCCACCGCAGCCTCAGGCATGGATGGTTCCTCTCTTCTGATGTCCCAGAGGCCCTCCTCAGTCACAGCACTATGCAGAGATGTGCTGGTATTAACACGAGAGCTGAGACACCCCCGAAGGAAAATCACCATGGAAGTTGGGGGAGACAATTCCTGTAAAGCAAATGTAAAGGAAAGGAACAACCCGCGCTGTTTCAGTGAAGAAAGAAGCAGAAACATTTGGAATCTCCTCCTTCCACAGGCATTCCTGTGGAGTGTAACAGTCACTCCTGTCTCTCTAACAGCATCCTCGGCAAGTGCCCAGTCCAGGCTCTCCCGATCCGCCCGCTGACTGCCCCGCCGTGTCCCCCGACGCCGGGGCGGCGGGAGTTCCCGCGCTGCGCAGCCCTCGCCCGCCCTCTGCTGCCCCGGCACCGCCCCGCTCACCCGCTGCGCTCACAGACCCCTTCCGGGGCCCAGTACGGGAGATCCAGGCCGAATTGGAACTAAGGGTTAAATCAAAAGGGTTAACCTGGCGGTCAAATGAAGAGAAACACTTCTCTTAGTTTATGCTACAGAAACTGTTTTGAAGGCTATGGTAAAAACGTGTTCACAGCATGCAAAACTTCAGGCGCTCAGCTAATTTATTACACTGCTACACGACAACCGCAACTCTGCACCTTCAATTGCCACCTCTTTTCTGTCAGCAACACTATTACCTGCTTCACCGTCACACGGGCACTCGGGCCAATACATGAGGACAGTCACCACTTTTCAGAGTGGTGTCATTTCTACCTGATACTCACTACATTTTCCATGACACCCTCCCCACCCCCGGCCTCCCTGTGCTATATTGGCTGTGCAAAAACACAACCAAAAACAGACTCAACCATTTCAACCCCAGGTAGGGTGGGTTACCTCACCTCTGAGAACTGTTTTGACTGAGAGCTGCATTTGTAAATCTAAGTCAATCTCACAGGGTGTCCAGAGACTATTAAGTAATTAGCCTGGAAAAGCTACAGGCTCGTTAAACCAGAGCATACTACCCATGTGTGAGAAAAGACTCTATAAAACTCCATTTCCTCAATCACATACCATTTCTGCCCAACTTCTTCCTTCCCCAATAAAGCTAATTAAATGGAATCCACAGACAGTTTATTGGGACACCTTCGGGACTCGGCAGAAAATCTTCCAGTTACCACACACCGTTCTGTGTGTTACCAGTAATACTGGAACACAGTTCAGAAACAGAAGAGATGGACTAATCTAAGATGATGGTGCTTTTTTTTTTTTCTCTCTGAGGTTCCAGATCTCTTTTTTTGTACTGGGCATGTCCTATCTGACTCTGAAATTTCAGTTCCAAGGAGTGTTTCAAATCTTAATGGCTGATCAACACCTAAGATTTGATTAGCAGTCTGTGAGTGAGCTGGGGCAGTGAAATATGAAAGCAGATTTGGGACTGCCAGAACTGAGTCACGCACAAGTTTGCCTTCTCATACCAAGAAACCCCATCCTCCTCCAGCCTTTCTCACCGAAAGCCACTTCCCTCTGCTGCTGCCGCTGCTCTTGGCCACTTTCAGCGAGTAGGAGTCTGGGCCAAGAGGAGACAGAAAGCAGAAGGCTGTAGCACCAAACAAGCCCCCGGTCAGGTTAGGTACCCAGAAGCATGGGTTGAACCTCACTGTGTGCTTTTGGAGCTGCTCAGAAGGAGAGAAATGAGGGGGTTTTAATCTGTACATTTTACCTAACCTGCTTCCTTTTTGTATGCTCTTCTCTCACAGTCAGATTTACTTCTACTGAAGCATGTAGAAAAAACACCCAGAAATTCAGAGGAAGGGGGGGAGACAGGTGGGAAGAAAAGGAAAGCCACGTTATTCCAGCTGCCACTATTTCCCAATTCAGTTCAAGCAGGACCAGCACCAAGGCAGAAATTCCTCTGTGGGCTTTCAGCCCCTTCCAAAGCACTTCAAAGGAGACTACGGTGGCCACAGTTCAGTTAAGTGTGAAGTCCTGCTCTGAATAATGTGATATTATGTAAAAAATAAACATGCACTTTCATATATGGGACGATGAGGGTCATCCAACACTGGTTTTACTTCCTCCAAATCTGGCATCTTGTGTAAGTCAGTAGCCCACATCCCCTCCCACATGGAGAGAGGTGGGCAGCCCCCTCCAGCAAGTGACTTATCCTGTGCTGTATACACTGGAGTTTGCACGGGATAAACCACGCTCTGGAAGCACAGGCAGGAATGGGATCTGCATCTACCTCGAGGAGCCTTCTCACCAGTGAATGTGCTGTGGAGGATCAGCACGATTTGGCCATTATTATCGGCAGCTACAACAGCTGAGACACCACCAGTGGGCTGAGGCACACCCCCATCCCACAGAGACCCCTGAGATCAACAGCTTTTTTTTTTTTTTAAATTTCTCAGGATTTTGCATGTGAACGGTTATATCATTTCACCTCTACAGTTAACATCATACCCTTGATGGATCTTTCATAAGGAAAGGGAAACAACTCAACTCTCTTTAGAGATCATGAAAGACAATACAGCCTACTGAATGACCAACCTGGGAAGGTTTTAGATTTTAAGTATGTCTCAGCTTTCGCCCCCATGTGCTAAGTTTAATTATATTTACTTACCCTCCAATGAAGTTTTGTAAGGATTATCATACTAACTTTTGCACAGCAGTCTGAAGATGTGAAGATTAATATGCAACACAGTGTTGCTGCCAGGTGTAATAAGCCCACAATTTGCGGTTAGAAAACACTTTTCAGTCCAAGAAATGAGAATTGCCTAACTTGGGCTGATGATGGAAAGCATTGCAAGGTAAAACCTAATGGTGCACCTAAAGGTGTCTGATGCAAGAGAAGGAAAAAAGATCAACAGTCACCGCTAACAACCAAAGCAAAACAAATTAGATTTTATTAGATAACTGGTAGTGAAGCCACTGAGGAAAAATGAGTTACTTCTCTTGGAAGGCTTCAAGAGCCTTAAAACTCCCTACCACCAACCCTAGTTTATGTAAAGAATACAAAGGGCTGTGCCCAAGGGTTATCTCTTCCCAGCTGATGGACCCTTAACTCCAGAGAGCAGATCCCCAGATGAATAATGATTCGCCTCTTATGTGAGTGGAGTGGAGTCATAACTCAAAGCTGACCATCATGTGTTTACGTAGAGCCATTCTGAGGTCAAGATTTATTTCATATCATGGAAGGAGCAGTCTATTAGTCACAAGCACTTCATTCTTTGACAGAACAAAGTGATAATTCCCATAACTTACCAGCTTTGTTTTTCAATACCATTAATTAAACCCTGAAACTTCCCATGATAAATTGCAGCAGAGATTCCTTGCTGAACATGGAAGAAGACAAATTGACTTCATCTGTTCTTTATCGGTAACTCCACAGTATGTTCCAGTATCACATACCTGGATCTATGTTAAATCGGTCTAGGAGCCTGAAGACTAGCTTGCTTAGCGTTTTGCGGTTCAATTTATCTGGTTTGTACCTGGACAGGCCTTGATACTGTCTGTAAGCAAAGAAACAAAATCAGAAAGAACATCCGTGGAATCGCCTAAAGTATGTTTTCCAAATAGCAGCTATTTAACAGCAGAGGTAGTAGGGTTTGCCAGGTGTTGGTAAAAACAGTCCCCTACCTTTCCCAAGTTACAGCAAAGAGCCATCAATACAACCACACCAATTTCCCCGTCAGTGACTGAAGCAAGTCCAGAGGCTTATTTTAAAGAAAGACAGAGCCAGCGATCCCCTCATCTGCTTTCAGAACTAGGGCTGCAACTATTGCCCCCACACTGCAAGTCTGACTGTACGCTTGGCTTTGTGACTGACAGGAGCTATTCCAGTGAGCGGCAATTTATAAATTAAAGCACACACGACTATTTCATGAGCACATGAAGGTTAACCACTTGCATCTCTTGTTTTTCTGCCACTTCATCACAGTATTATCTTCCTGCAAAACCTGTACAACCGATACTGAAACTCACTCTTGTCTGCAGCAAAGCACGAGAGTCTGATTGCTACAGCCTCCTGGAGGAAGCTTTGATATCGGTGTATTGCTGAGGTCTACTGCCCAGGTCTCGTTTTGCACCCCTGGCTCCTGGCAGGAACTGAGCATCTGTCGATAGGAACGATACCTCTGTCTCATGGGACGAGGCGTTTGAGCAGACTCTGGCACAGACACCAGAATTTCCCCTTTCTCAGCTGAGAAGTAAATATATTGCACTCCACTCTGCTGAGAAATGATCTCAGATAGACAACCAGAGAACATACTGTCCTCTGACAGCAAGTTGGCCCCAGCTGTTTGGAAAGTCAACAAGCGTTTCTACCTTGTGATGCTGCTGATATTAAAACCAGGTTCACACCATGTGTCCAGGATCTGCAAAAGCTTGCTCTGCAGCTCAGGATATTCTCCCACATAATCTTCCACCAAGTTTGTTTTATCTTGGAGCAGCAGTGGTGTACACATCTATGAGAAGAAAAGCCATTTGAAGCAGCGTGCCCTGCCTCTGATCCCCACGCTGCGCTGCGCAGGCTGGGGGCTACAGCGCTCAGAAGACATGGACGAGGTCAGGGACGGTGCAGCCCGAGACCTGGCAGAGGGCTGTCCCCGCTCCCTGTCGCTCAGACACAGGGAGGGAGCACGTCACAGTCCCCTGCTTCATCGCCCAGTGCTGCCTGGAAGAGTGATCTGGCATATTCAACACAAATATCAGCAAAGCTTGAAAACAGCCAAAGCACTACATACCACCGTAGTGCTAACTGTTTGTCAGGAACACAGCTAGAATTTGTTATACCAGTGGCCGCAGCTAGAAAAACAGCCCAGTACACTGTAATGGGCCCCAACAAAATACACTCTGGCACTTCCCTGGATGTGAAGGCACATCAGCAATGCTGCAGTTATCTCTTGGGAACAAAGTAAAGCCTCCAGTGAGAGGCAGGACAACCTGGAGGGCTCTGATGGATCTCCTGCTAAACAAAAGGTGGATCTGATGACGGAGAAGCCTGCAGAGGAAATGACTCACCTTCTCCACATCTTGCTCTGGCTGTAATTTTAGCTTAATACTCAGCATGGCTGCCTAGAAAATACAATAAAAAAAAAAGAAGTTGTGTATTTAGGGGAAGAACAACACAGTGGATAAATGGGCATTATTCCAAAGCAAAGTATATATGCTATTATCCAAATTTTTAATGTGTTAATTATTTCTGTTTAATTTTCAAGTACAAATCATATAAACATTTGGCCACATCCATTCCACTTAGAAACATACAGAACACTCCTGGCAGAGTTGCATATTCCGAGCAGCAGTGTACCCTGGAGCAGAAATTAAAGATCAAGTTGTCTGGCAGAAAGAGAAAGTAAAGTGCTTGGGCAAAATCAGCTAAGATGGATTTTGTTATCAATATAGTTGTAAAAATCACCTGACTCACCACACCATTCCTATTTTAACTTCATCCATCTTGCTGTGCCTTTTAAATTTTGTAAAATAGTTGCATTTTGTGAAAGCAACTCCAGACTTAAAAACCTCTGAAATAAAGCAGTCCTAGTTTTTATAATTTCTGCACAGCTCCACACCCCTGAAAGCGCTCAGCTTCACCACCATCAGAAAGATGGGAAGAAGTTTTCTTCCCTTTCGTGGTACCTACAAATCTTTGATAAGCCAAGACCTGCCACAGTCACAAATTAACTCCACGTCAGTACCTTCTGCAGAAGAGGACACCCTGCCATGGCTGCACAGCTTGGGCTGCACAGAACTGGTTCAGGCACTGTCTCTCCCGTCCCAGCTGGGTGATTACAGAAATGGATTTACATCTCACTGTGCCTTGCTTGGGAGGCATAGAAACTCATTAGGATTTTAAGCAGTTAATAGTGTCTAATTTCTGTAGTGTGTGAGAATATTTGGATCTCAAATACAGAATAAGCATACAATGGCTTTCGTTAATACAGTGTATTGTTCCAGTAAATAGAATAATAAAAGAAAGGAAACTTCCAGCACATTTATATTTATATGTTAGTCCTGGAGTAACCATGAATGAGGAAACGAGGATGTTTTACATAAAGTGTCTTTCTAATTACTTTGCAAAGTTGGGCTGTATTTCCCCAAATGGCTCTAAACAGTGTTTGATAACATGACATCCCTGACCCTTCTGCAGCATGTAACGCCAAGCAACAGGGTCATCATCCATGCAGCATGTCTTCAGCGGAGGTCACAAACACCTCTTTATTCAGATGGGGATACAAACAGTATGTTGGGGCTTAGGGGAAAAGCTCTTCACAGAATCACAGAATCACATGGGGTTGGAAGGGACCTCTGGAGATCATCAAGTCCAACGCCCCTGCCAGGGCAGGTCCACCCAGAGCAGGTCCCACAGGAACGTGTCCAGGCGGGTTTTGAATGTCTC
>JAOXJM010000007.1:11993180-12004335 GCA_026413425.1 Tringa solitaria | reverse complement strand
AGGGAGGTGGTGGAGTCACCATCTCTGGAGGTATTTAAGAAACGTGTAGACGTGGTACTTCAGGGCATGCTCTAGTGCCTGAGATCATTGGGTTGGGGTTTTTTTTTGTGTGTGCGTATGGTTGTACTCCGTGATCTCAAAGGTCCCAACCATGAAGGGACCTGTGATTCTGTGATTTCGCAGTGGGGCAGGAGCTGTGTCCATGCGGAAAGCTGAACGTGGCATGAGACACATGGCCTGGGTCCTGAGGACAAACAACCCAGCTGGAAGGCAGGGTGTAGTTACACAGACTGGCTGAATAGCGAGGACAACTCAGATAAAATCAGCATGTTTACAATAGGAATAATAAGAGAAGAGATATGAGTAACTGTAATAAAGATGAAAGTGTTTGGCAGCTGTGTCTGTGGTCTCGACTTAGAGCTATTTTAAGATTCTGTTTTGTTATTATCATGTTTTGAATTGTTTCACTCCACAAACAAGTTTTGTGTAAAACGACCCTATTTTTAACAGTCTGTTTATAGATGATAAGATCTCCAGAAAAGCAACACCTCACTCCCAGACTCATTTTGTATTTAGAAAATAAACATTCTAATTAGGCAGACAGCATGCTGTAACTGAAATGGTGCAAATCCCCCTCCCCAGCCCAGAAACAGGCATTTCCCCGTCTGCAGAGCTGCACCCTCAAGCTGTGCCGGAGGACTGGCCAGCGTGACTGGGAGCAACCCAATGGCATTGGGAGCAACCCAACGCAGATCCTCTGACTCGGGCTGATCAGTGGGGCAACAGACATCCTGAGCAGCACATACCTCCCCCACCTCACCTCATCAACAAGCAAAACCCCCTAGTTATTACGCAGGAACATGGAAAAGCTCTGGTGAATGCAAAGATATTGTCAGCTTATCAGGGTCTGCCCGCCCACCTTCCCTCAAACACATTACAGTCCTGGCTGCTGGTACCAGTAGCCTTTTCACAAAAATACACTTCATGCATAGACAGTTCCCAGTATGCAGTCTAATAGCAGCAAAGAACTAGCATCATTGCTACACATAAACTTGTTTAACCTATAATAAACCCCTCCTGGCCCAGATCGTAAGAGAAATATGGGAACGGCTGGTCCATCTCCCGCCTTGCATCCCCCATGTGGATACGAGACAAGTACATGATGAAGCCATTGCTTAGTGCAGGAGAAAAGGTGACGCACTGCCTGACTCAAATCCCATCAAAATTCACCAGTCTTCCGATTGTCCTCAGTGAGCTCTGGGTCATTCTTTGATTTAATTATAGTGAAACCGAAAACCGTATTTGGACAGTTCATAATAGTTTCGTTTCCCAAGGATAAACACTTATAAATATAACAAAGAAGAGCTGGATGAGGATGGGGAAGAATTCACAGCTGGGCAACACTACATTAAATACATCTAAAATGCTTGTAGGTGCATTGGCCGTAGGATGGGGGAAGTTCCCCAAACCTGACGCACTCCAGCCAAGCCACGAGTACAGACCACTGTCCCAGTCACGCGATTGCAAACACAAGAGTATGGGAAAACAGTGACTGTTCTGAAGTGAACACACAAGCCCAGAGCACCCTGCACCAATACCTGATCCTCTCTGCTTGTTTTGAATGCAATTGGCTGTCTCATGTAAAAATGACTTTTCTTTCCATATACAGTATGAAGTGCAGGAAGCCACACAAGATCTTATCTGCAAGGGCTTGTGCACTTGGGTGGTGTCTACACTGACAATTTAGGCAATTTTCCCACGATGAGGTTAGCATCAGAGGAATAACCTTTTGCTTGTAGCACTGCTTGGAGTGATGATGCAGGACAGACGCAAATGGTTTCTGATGACTCCTGCATACTTAGCTCTGCTACAAGCAAGTTGGGACAACACAAAGGTAAATATGCCCGTGCCTGACTTGGTGTACTATTTCTGAACCAATGGTTCATTTGAACAAATGTCTTCAAACTCATTGAACAGACCAAACAACAGAATGAGACTTTGCAGAGGAGGATCCAACATCAACTCTAAGAAAATCACAGTGATCAAAGCCTGGATACATAATAATGGTAGAAATAACTGAGGAAAAGGCACACCACGCATTAATCATCGGGAACATCTGTTCTGTGTTTTGGAATCACTCATTTCAAACTTGCGGCTAATCAGCTCAAACTCTCAGAGTGCATCACTGCATAGTGTATGATATCAGGTTAGATGTTTAATTACTTCCTGCTTAAAGAGCATAAAATATACACAGCTGTCTTCAGGAAGATCTTCAGAAACAAGAAAAACACAACATTTCCCAGGGCTACTTTCAAGAGAGCATGAATGTATTTTATTACGAGTGAGACCGTCAAAATGAAGTAGTGACAGGTTACTCAGATCTTAAGAATCTGAGGGAGAGGGAGAGGAGTAAAAGTCAAGGTTGGAATACGGATGTGCTCAGGTGAAGGGAAGAGGGAACTGAAACAAACACTTCTGTAATTTGTCTTCCTCAGGTCACTCAAAGCAGTTTTAAGCCTGGTTTCACTGGTCAGTCCATCCTCACAAATAAGCGATCCTCCAGAGCACTGCCCAAGTTCTCTGTGCTCACAGGCCACCACCTTCACCACTCTCCGTACGGTGGGATCCACTGCACATTTGCACCTCTTCTCCCTCAGCCTGCTTGTTCAACGAGAGCCCAGAAATGCTGGCAGATGGAGCAGAATCCTGCCATCTGAGTTATTATTTCCCAGCAGCACCTTCCCAACCACTTCACCAGAGAGACAACCATAGCAGAGGCAGCTCAGGACAACACGGTGTTTGGGAGGAGGCAGTGGATTGGTCCATGGCCACAGGTTGGCTACCTCTGTTCTGAAGTGGCATGAATCTCGCAGGCAACGTGCCATTAAAGCTGTCCTTTAGCAGTAGATTAAGTTAATAGGAAAAAAGGGTTGAGACTGGCATCGTCACCCTTACATGAAAAACATCCCCTGTAGGATTTTCCTCATTTTTCTTATCTATTATTATTTCTAATTTAAAAGAAAAAAGAAAATTCAAATGCACATGCTTTAAAATACAGTAAGGGTTGAACAAGCCTTTGTAATTAAGGTGGTGAATGGGGGAAAGAAGCAATATCAGAGACATTTTCACTGTCCTGAGACCAGCTCAAAAAGTCGGAGTGAAGAAATCCAAAATCTGAATATCCATTAATGTGCTCAATCAATCTTCACACTGATCCATATTGACAGATTTGCAAAAATACACCACGTGTACTCAAGCACCGTGTGTAGTGTCAGACTACAAACAATAACATCCCTGAATTGGAGTTCAAAACTTCTCTACACTGAAAACTGGAAGTCATGTTGGGGATTGAACTACGCATTTCTACACTTCAGCATATTTGTATTCCTTCAACTCTTTGGTCAACTGTCCTTTCTACGGAATTATCAAATCCTTTCTGTAGCAGTACGTACTGCTCACAAAAACTTTGAATGCTCTGTCTACAGGGCTTTTTCTTTGGGTACTTCAACTTATGACAAATTTTAACAACTGAATTTTAATAGATAATCTTAATTGAAAGAGCAAGCATTAACTATATTTAATATATAGAATCAACCTTCATTGTTTGTAGAAATTAACAGAGAAATCTGGATGGACATAAATAAAAAAAACCTGTTAAAAATTAAATACTCCCTGTCCCACTAAACACTTAGTCTAATATTCTCATTTAAGAATCAAGCTGATGAAGGGGAGAAAAATGCTGCTAGTCACCGATATGGAGAAGCTGCAGTGGGAGCTCTCTCAGGCCCAAGAATATTTCTGGTTGTCAGAGGCTAAAAAGATTATTTATTGTTTCCTTCCTAAACCCAGCTCCACTGCCACCTGTTCAGAATTTACTATAAAGCTGTTAAACAAGACAAGAACTTTGATGCTGACTGTGAAAACAAGTTTCACTGTATCTGACCTGAGCAGCACTCACTACTGATCCAGAAGCAAAGGAATTTGATTTTTTTCTTTAAGCACAGCTATCTTTTTACCTTTATAAGCTGTTTAAAAAAATGTAAATAAAATAACTCAGTGGACAATAGAGGGCATTCATCCCACAGAAAGACAGCCGCCACCCTTAGACATGAAATATCGCAGCACATTAAGTCATGAGACCCCGCTAATCAAAGCTGACAGGGCCCTGAATGTGATTTCTGCTGAGACTTAGCGATATCATGGGGCACTGAAGCATGCACAGCCTGCCAGACTGCCCCTGTTCATGTGACAATGGCTTTTATTCCCGAAAGGGGCCTGCGAGTGACAAGAGTCCCCTTTGTCTTTGGGCTCCCGCATTCGCAGTGCAAGAGAGGTTCATTCAACCAGCCCCAGACACTCTTTGAAAGGCTGAAGTGTAACATAAGATGACCATGAAACACTAGCTTGCCTTCTGCCTACCCCTCATTCTTCTCAAGCACAGCCTGGCCTATTCAGGGCCTCTCCCAGACTCACTCGCGCTGCATTACCCCCGGTCTGCTGAATCCCGCCATTGTCCCGGCCCCACCAGCGCCCAGCGCCCTCCCCACAGTGCCGGCGACCGGGCTGCGGCACGGCCGGGATGGCCTGGGCCTGGGGCGGCGTGGAGCCACGGGATGTGGCTTCGGGGGGCTCCTGAGGAGGGAACAAAGCCGCCACATTTCAGCTGAAACCCACTGAGCGGGACAGTGGGAGCCTCCTGCCTCCACTTGCCCTGTGGGCCAGCAGGAACTCAGCCAGGAGCCCTGGCAGAGCTTGGAGCGTGGCCCCGGACGGCCATGCTCCTCCAGTGGCTGCTGGCTCTGCTCGCCAAAGAAGGGATACAGGCCCTGAACAGGCCAGACCACAAACCTGCTGACATGGCCCTGCTTTTTCCTTCAACTCGCAGGATCGGTTCGTTTTCCTGCATCGTGGGAGCACTAGTGCCATCCGCTGGCCAGCGCTCCCCCTCAGGTCCCTCCTCACTACAGCTATTTTATGCTGAAAATCAGAATAAAGTTACCTCCACCTCTGCCATCTTCCACCTTCCCCCAGCCTGCGCACAGCTGATGGTCCCCCTGCCGCCCCACGGCACCGGCACCCTGCCCCCAGCCCACCCCAAACCGCCCGGCTGCGGCCATCCACAAACCTGTCCAGCTTTTGACCAGCTCAACTGAACCAAGGCCTACGGGGAGGGCCAGATGTGCTTCAGGAACAAATAACCACCACGGGATCCCCGGGAACTCCTTTTCTGAAGAGATCTTCCTCCAAAACCTCTGTGAGGGAAAGGAGCCCCAGCCCATGGGGGCCTCTGTGGATCATACACTACAGCAGGAATAGCTCTAGAATAAATGCCGTGTGTCTTATTGTAAATACAGCAAGAAAATAAATAATGACAGCAAGAATTTATAAGGATTTCTGTCCTTTCAGGTGAGAGACAGAAGAGCCACAGCTCCTACACGTGAACCTGCGCTACTGCCCCATTGGAAAGCCGGGGAAGAGCAGGACAAACAAACTTGCTGTAGCCCTGCAAGTGCTCAGAGCCCTCGTTCCAGGATTTTGGGGATTTGCTCCTGTGAATGTAGGTATGAAGTAAATACCTACTGCCAGGCAGTAAAAGATTTCCTGTTATTCTTGAAGATAACTCTGCTCATCCTTCTGGCAACAAAACAAAACTAGAAGAAAGTTATGGCTGAAGAGAAGCAGAAGTTGAAGTTTCCTGTTCTTCACACTAGGAATGGTTTGTAAATGAACTTTCCTGTGGAAGAAAGAACAGAAAAACAATTCCACCTCCCAAAAATTTAGAGTTTTCCAAAACTAGATCTAGAAAGAGCTGCATTTTTAATGATAACAATAAATACGTTTGGAGCTGTGAACTTAAAAATCCCACTTGAATATAGTAAAATACTATATTTCTGTTACAATTTTCAAATAATCAGGCTCAAAAACTTATTGAGCAAAAGAATACGTTTCAAGCAGCTACCTGTGAGCTTCTAATCAAGTATGAAATACCCTTGTTTCAGTATTCAAAGAAATCAACAAGAATGGAATTCCACGATCTCACTTGGGAATTCAGCTTTACTAAGAATAGGATTTTTAAAATGCTATTTGATTTTTTAAGTTGGTTAAACAATATCAAGCTGTTCTACACCATCAAAGTGAACCATCTTCCTTTGAGAACAACAAACCTATGGGTTTTGCCTTTTAGGGGAAAAAAAAGAGCATTAAGAGTATTGCAGTTTGCTCATAAGAACACTCGCGAGGCTGCCAGGACACCACGGTGACTCCAGAGATGCTGCAAGAACTCTGCAAGAACTATGGGTAAAACATGCCAAGTTCTGGGTTTGGTGAGCTCCTGCTAGTGTCAACCACTCAGACTCAAACACATGAGTAGTAATGCATTTTGAATATGAGCCTCCATGGTAAAGAGGCTTTGAAACTCCTCAAACTGAGAGCCCTTTGGTTAGGGTAATCACGTGGGAACACAGAGACTTTTCCAAGCCCTCCTCACCACAGGCAGATTGGAGATAGCACAGCAGGTCTACAACCAACTACTAAAATCCCTTCTTTTCTTGCCAAAGACAAGGAAAACAAAAAAGAACACAACCATCCCCTTAAATTCTCCAAATTAAACCCTATTAACCTATTACTTTCAAAGGTCAGAAAAGGGGTGGAGGAAGGATTCACTGGCATTCTGTACTCAGCCATTACAAAAAATGAGGTTGAACACAGGCTGGTCATGTACACGGGAAGAGCACACTAAGCTGTACCATTCACAGTGTGCAGCTGCTGTGATGAAACAGAATTCACATTGAAATGCATCCAAAAAAGGACACAGACATTAACAGAGAGCTGGGTAGGTAAATTTGTTTGAAAGACATGACCCACCTCTTTGTAATGGCCCTTGTGATAAAGATGACTGACATGTTCAAGCAAATAGTTCCGGTCTGCTGTATGGAGCTGGTAAATGCTAATCAGAGGGTCAAGAAGATTAGCTGGGCACTGGGCTAGTACTTGGAGTACACGGTCCTGCAGCTTCTTCAGCTTGATGCCAGACTGAAAAAAAAAATAAAAAAAAATCAAACACAGATTTAGTAAAGATGGCTACAATTCAATGGCAGTTGAAAATGCAGCTTGTTTAAACAGTGGAATAAGCCAATTCCTTGGGAAGGGATTCTCCAATTTCCCCATGGAGTCTGCAAGCAGAAATCAGAACAATATGATACACATTTTTTTCACAGCATCCAATTTAAAAATATTAAATGTTTGCAGGATAATTCTGGAAAAGGCATATGGCCTTGTGCAAAAGTAAAATATGAAACTGGAAAAATGCCCTCTTTTACTAACACAGCCATTTAGAAATTCTCCGCTCTAGCTCCAAAGCAGAAGATCTTTGAATCCAGCAAGCCCCCTCAAGGGAGATCTCACCTATCAGGCATAAGATTTCAATTTTCATTCCCAGGCTTGCTCCTGGGTGCAAGAAGGGCAGGAAAAGCAAAAGCACTGCCAAAAGATGCAGAGACACAAGCATTAATTCTTGTGTTCCTGCAGGATCATTCTCTTATGACACAGGAATTTCAGTGCCAGTAGCACTTTGCTGCACTTCACAGATACCATAATGGCAGAGCTCAACATCTGAAAACAACCTTTTGAAAAAATGGGAAATGAAACAACACAAATGGAAAAGTATCTTGCAGTTCTGAGCCAAAAGCATATAAAAAAAGAGAAAATCTCAATAGGTCAGAGTCTATGGAGGCATAAGGAATGGTAAACATTAGGATGTATAATCTGATGACCCCACATGACAAAGCTAATCACTCAGCTGCTGAAAAATCATACTGTTACCATTTTCTGCATTCCCGATGATAAAAGCTCCCCACCATATGGCAGGAGTTAAGCAATTGTACAGTAACTGGCTTCTATTTGCAGAACGCTATGCAGAGTAGATTACTGCAACTGGTTTGTCCTGACAGGAGGGATGTGAGTTCCAGTGGGAAAGCCTCCAGCCCGGCGAAGGCTGCAAGATCAACACTTGATCAAAGTGGTTTGATCTGGAAAGATGGAAATCCCAAACACAGCTCTCGCATCAGAGCTTCAAATAGTATTTCATTTTCAGGCCACACAACAGACTCATCTCAGCACGAGTTTCACACCTCATACCACCATGTTTGTATGAGAAAACATTGGACTCTCGGAT
The DNA here is from genome assembly GCA_026413425.1 of Tringa solitaria. Classification (NCBI taxonomy): domain Eukaryota; kingdom Metazoa; phylum Chordata; class Aves; order Charadriiformes; family Scolopacidae; genus Tringa; species Tringa solitaria. The sequence goes on along the minus strand of JAOXJM010000007.1, from coordinate 11,996,162 downwards.
AAGTGCAACCGGGGACACTTGAGGGACATTAAAATCAATCGCCCTTTCCTTTCTCCCGGATCTCTTGCTCTCTCTTTTCCTAACCTGTTGAACAGCAGGATGCTCTTTCATCCAAAGCTGCAGCTCGGTGGTGATGCAATACCCAAGGGAATGCCCTTTCCCCTTCCAATCACTGCTGCTCTCCAGCATGTCCAGGAGTCCTGCCAATGGCTCCTCCAGCCCCGCAAAGCCCCGCCTGATTTCTTCCTTGAGCTGCCGAGATACAAAACCACATTGTCATGTACAAAAAGATTAGTGAATCCTCCCTTCCCCCAGCCAAACACAAAGCTTTATTTTTTTTAATTTAATCTATTCACAGAGGTAACTGTTGCTATTCAGCCACCATCCGTGCCTCCAGTGACTTTTCATGTCATTACAGATTCCTTCATGGCTCACTGCACCTCAAACCCAATGGGAAAAGCAGCAATTGTCCACACTAATTATCCCATAAAGACAGAGAAGTTGTTCTGTGGGGCAGACAAAGGGGCTTGGGATTTGGGGGAGGGGGAGAAAAGAAGTGAGCTGGAGAAAGGGGTGTTATTAGGAAAATGGCAATATTGAAGGTAGATAACTGGGCTTAAAAACCTACTCATCTTCTAACAGACCTACAAGTAACAAAGCATATAAACACCTTCTCCTCAGTCTTGAACCACAAACTTTCATATTTGACCTTATACCCACTTCACAGCTGCGACAGCATAACGCTCCTCACCATAAAGGAATGATTGGGAGTATTAAAATAGTTTGCATTTTACACACAAGGTTAAACAGAAAGAAATATCAGTGCTGAAACTCAGTTGGATTGCCATCCTGCGAAACCACGCTCCTTTCCTCCAACACTACCTGAGCAGGGGATTTTCTGTTGACGACCTGCTGCCGCAGCATGCCAGGCACCGCACACCTCTGAGGCTAACAGCTCAGAACATGGGAAAACTCCACGCCATAAATCTTAGGAATCCCAGGGCGATGCATTTAGAAATGTGAAGGAATTGGACACTCACTTTGTGAATGTTAATAGGCTACTTACTACCCATCTGGTAGAAGTGATAAATTAGCAGAACTGAGCAATATCTTTATCATGTTTACACTAGAAGTAGTTTCCAGGGAGCCAGGAGGGTTGGCAGGGTGAGGAAGTGGCATCCCTCAGTACCCATACAGGACCTTTCACCGCCCGGTACATGTACTGGCGTGGAGCGAGGCAAAAGCAGAGACAGAAAACAAGAAATCACTAAGAGCAGCTGCTCTCTTTCTTTTCTGGCTAAAAAGCAAAATCCAAAAGATGCTCATTCCTGCCTGCAGCCAGCACTTGTAATTTACTGTGTATGATGGCCCCAGTCGTAGCTTCCAATGGAAACAACATAAAGTTTGAAGAACAACATGGAAAACAAAAGTAAATCTACAGAAAATTTGCCAATGAATTTGTTCTTTTTTATTCATCGACAATATTTACTGGAAGACAGTTATTTTCCATAGTGTCTTTCACGTTCTGGAAAAACCACAAAACCTATCGGTTTACAACAGAAACTGTTTCTTTCTCACTAGATTATCAAATGCAGCATAAAAAAGCTGATGACTAACTAAGATGTGACTTTAGATAACAGATTTCTCCCTGTAGGTATTTTTTTCCCTGTGGAAAGAATTTGTGAAGTCAAACACGGGGCTCCAACTTCACTGCAAGATTCAGCAGAAGGAAAAGGCAAACTCTTATCCAACCACAAATATCCAGCGCAACAGCCAAAGGAAAACAAAGCAACTCTCCAACTAAATTGCACTGTTTATAAATGGCCTCTCTTCTTTTTTCCCTTTTTGTTTTCCCCCCAAAGTCCCTCTTCAGCACATTTAGACTGAACAAGAGCTTTCACCACAGCTCAGCTCCTCCTCGAGCTGGAGGCAGAGCGGGGCTTTGGCAGGACAGGCTCCAGCGACACAGGGTCCTGCTCTCACCCAGAGCATCTCCAGACACCCCCCAACTGCTGTTATGTGGGCTGAATCTTGACTTGGTACCAGCCAGACTTTGACAAGCAGGAGAAAAGCCTTCTTCAAACCTTCCTACCAATCTGAAGACTTCAGCTATGGTATGTATGGCATGTATAGTCTGAGGGGGAAAAAAAAACAAAGCAAAAAAAAGGCCTGAGACACCTAAATGAGAGAGGAAAGAGTGCTGTGCTGCCTGGCTCGTCTCCCTGCCAGAGAAGGATTCCTCTCAAACGTGTAATTGCCATTTCCATTTCAATTGATTCCCATGGCAGGGAGTGCTCCTTGGGGGATATCTGCAGCCTGACAGATCATGGGAATAGGAAAATGTTGCTGATGCTCAAACTGCATATTCCTTCATTCAGTTTTGGTCCCTTATTTCTAGTTACACAGCTCAGGGCAGTTCGATGATGCTTCTTGGTTGTTCCAAAACTCTTTACTATGTAGGAAATGACTGCTTTTATAACCATGTTCCAGAACTGAGGTCACCCCATGGACAGATACCTTCCCTCAGCTCGTGGTCACTGATGGAGACCAAGGGGCCAATTCACTCGAGTTAACAGACGCTATTTGCCTTATATTTACCCACAGCAAAAGGCAGAGCAGCTCCCTGCCATTCAAACATCAGTGGAGAAGACTGAGTTGTGTTGAAGTCAACCTCACTCATTTATTTGAAGTGGACAGTTGGATGCCAGCACCACACACACCTCGAGCTGCACAGCGGGCAGAGCAGCAGCTGCCTCTGAAAACAGTGTCTGCACTTGATGTGGGTGCTCTTCATGTCTGAAGGGTGGCGATGCCCTAAGCCTGGATCAGCTCATTTCAGTGACAGTGTGACAAGCACATCTCGGAAACCATTCATAGAATCACAGAATGGTTTGGGCTGGAAGGGACCTTAAAGACCATTCAGTCCCACCCCTCTGCCCTGGGCAGGGACACCTCCCACCAGACCAGGTTGCTCCAAGCCCC
>JAOXJM010000007.1:11941605-11951612 GCA_026413425.1 Tringa solitaria | reverse complement strand
CCAGTTTGGTATCATCAGCAAACTTGCTGAGGATACACTCAGTCCCCTCGTCCAGTTCGCTGATGAATATGTTGAACAGAGCAACATAGCTCTCATTATTCTTATGAGCAACAGTTCATAGCTGTTCTCTAGCTCTGTCCTCAACGATGTCGCCTCTTGGCACATAAGGGACTGACACCCCCATATCAGTCCTTCACAGTAAGGGTTCCCACTGCTTCTTTCTGAACATGTTTCATTTTCACCAGATGACATCAAGGTCAATTAAAGCTACTCGTCAAAGTCAATTAAGTCTTTGTCAAGCTTTTAGAGCATAAAGCCAATAACTCCACCCCATTCTCCTTGTAGGCTTCCTCACGCTTGTACCCACAGCAAGAGAAATGACATTCTGCCAGAGCGCAGGGATAATGTCAAATCCCATAAAGTAAGAACAAAGTGGAGTCACATTGTTCACCACACACAGCGCTGAATTCCCATCTCTTTCCAAGGCGTATCAGTGTTATCTACACCATGCCTGATAATAAGTTGCTTTCTAAACTCTTTCAAGGAGAGCTCTTCCTCACTCTTTACTTCCTGAGTAAGCTGAGAGAAGGTCTCCTCAGAAACTAGGGCTTGAACATTGTCATTAAGCCATCAGTTGGATTAATGAGGTCATCTTTGTTGGGGTGAACAATTTTCACACGGGACATCGGTTTGTAATCAAGTTTGTGGGAGATGATATTGTCCAAAACAAGGAGGTCTTCAATGACCTTCTCACTGCCCTTCAGTTATTATTATGATAAACAAACAAGGGCTTGACCTTCCAGTCTTCTCCTGCATCAACACCCAGCAAACGGGTCAGAGCCTCTCAGGGTACGGAGTAGCTGAGTCCAAGGCTCAGACTAATTTTCAGAAGCGCTTTGAGCGGCGCCATGCATGGCTGCTGTGAAACTGGCTCCTCAGATGAGGAGATCCCAATAGTTACAGAAGTCTCTACCATTATCTTCAGAAGAAGTTGAGGAAAATGCTGTATTAACCAGCTTCTGGACTGTTACGCATTCATAAACAAAGTTATTAACCTGAAAGGCATGTGTTTTTTTCAGTATGATTTATTAGTTGCAGTTATAGTTGCAATAATCATGGTCTAATTTTTCAGAAAGTACTACAATTTATGCATAGTTTTAACCACCTTTTGAAAGACCTTTAAGTAATGATGAATCGACCCATAAAATAATACAAATGTTAGAACCAACATATTATTCTCCCTTAGGCATGGGCAGGGATATCTGATTTATGTCTGCCAAATGATTTGGCATCTGAACAACTGGCAATGAATTCAAAGTGAAAGAGCAAAGCTGTGGGCAACCGCTGGAAAGATTGGGATTCTTTCCCTTTTCGTTTCAACATGAAATGCCATGTCTGCTCTGGGATGCTATAATCTAATTCACTTGTTCACAGGGCAGCAAGTTGGCTGCATCAGGATAGTCTGCATCTGCCCTGCTTTGCCACAGCGCCATACAGGACCTCTGGTATTAAGCGTTATGTACACACAAGCCCACACTTGATCAAAGGAACCGCTGGAGAGATCTCACCCTGCAGTGCTCTCCTGCAAAGCTCCCGCCCCGTGGGTGCGCAGACGCCAGCCAGGTACCGCAGGGTCTGCACATGGAACTGAAAGGGAACCACGACTTCTCCTGTGGCGGCACTAACCCAGCCAGCACCTCCGCCGTACTGGTGATGGGCACCCAGCAGGCGATGCTGTGGGACACCCACTTACAGTGCTTAGGGAGAAGCGCAGGATCCACCATGCCCTTATCAGCAGGACCGATGCACATCACAGCTGCATGAGGGACCAGCTCCTTGGGTTCCTTCTGCCCACCCCCAGGCTGTGTGCTGTGTGGGACCAGCGCTGTGCATTGTGAAAGATGCACAGTGACAGAAGGGCTGGGTGTTCTGCTGACAGACAGGGCAGGGGGATGCCCTGCTGCATCTGCTGGCCTCTCCATTGCTCCCATTCCATCCCTTCCATGGCCACACGCTTTCTTTAAAGTTTTGAAAACTTTCTTAAAAGTTTGTAAGAATGGTGCTAAATATCATCCCTTCCTCCACTTCTGTGCCTTAAATGGCCCTCCTCCCCGGGGAGCAAGCCAGTGATATTATTTAATGATTTCTCCTGCCTGCTGTATTTTCCCTGCACACTGTCTCAGGTGCTCAGTGGTGACATGCATTAGCTCAGAGAAAAAGTCCCCTCGCTCCCTGTCTCAGCCTCCCTGAAGGTATCAAACTCCTGGTCGAGTTTTACAGAAACCAGTGTCTCTTTTATCCAGCTCCTGAGCAGCAGGCGAGCGCAGAGTGGGGCAGAAAGCTGCCAGAACAGCTCTCCCCACGGCGTGTTTCAGTGAGGCGAGCAAGGGGTCTGGCTAAACAAGAAGAGACCGAAAAGACAGAGAATGGTGCTGGTCCTAGTTGTCCCATGTGGTCCTCGGCTCGTCTGAGGTACCTTTGGGTTCAGTGATGAACCGACCGCATCCCTTGCAGAAACGCAGCCCAGTTTCTTATGGCTGTGTGTAACCACGGGCTGCTGCAGTCCCTCTTCAGGGACTTCAGTCAGACTAAAGATGGAAATAAGACGCAGGGAAGTTTATATTTAAACTCATCAGAGAGGAAATTTCTCACAGCCTGATGGTGGTTAAGGAAAACATTATTTGGTTAAAACCCAAGAAACCCTGCAATAGAATAGGGTACTGCTGCAACAGGCAGAAGCAGAGGGACCGCCAAGGTGTAGCACTTCAAAACACACCCCTGTGAATCTTAAAGAAAAAAAGGTCTCCTGAGAAGTGGGATTTTCCAACCCCAACATGCTGCAAACTGAGGAAACCACTAACTTTGTTCACATATAGGGCTGGATGGACACCATGCACTCTAGGAAGAACTGCAACGTTCCCCTGTCCGTGCAGGTAAGCCTGGTGGCACAAACGCTCCTCATCAAGTCCCTCAGCTTCTCCACATTGCTGTGTCCCTTAGGTCCTCCACATCAACGTGTCCCTCAGGTCCCCCACATCACTGTGTCCCTCAGCTCCTCCACATCACCATGCCCATTGGCTTCTCCAAAGCCTTCAGGGACCCAAAAACGAAAACGGAGGCAACGTGCTGAAAATGGAAAATTACAACCTCCTAAAAATTAATAATCACTTCAGATGCTGAAACAATACCCTTTGTGGTCAGGCTGGCACAGCTCCTACTGCAAAGAAACTTGATCTTCATGGGTATGGAAGCATGAAGCACCATCCTGTGCTGATGAGATACTCAACCTGAATTTCTTAGGCCACCTCCTTTGGCCTAAGAAATTGTGCAAAACAGCAAGAGAGAAACGGCCTGGACCAACGGCCTCCTGAACCAGAGACAGCAGGCGGGTGCAGCGGGTGGAAGAAACCTCTTCACTGATGGTAACTGAAGGCTCCTTGCTATTTACTGGGAGGAAAAACATCTTTTAGAACACTGTGCATCCCTCTAGGAAGCTCTAATGGAAATTTAGCAAGTGAGGCACTAACCGAAGACCCCACAAACTTCCATGGGAGCTGCGAGCAGCAGGCATCCGCTGTGAACGCTCCACGGTCCTGCTGGGGCTCCCGTGGTCACCCGCCATCCAGCCCTGCACAGGGATAAAGGAGAAGGAGCAGAAAGAGGCCCCCAGAGGCACAGTGTCTGTCTCTAGAGAAGATCTTTGAAGCACTGGGCTCCAGCTACGTTTGTACATTTTAATTAATCTTAAGGAAGGCAGTAACAGCTCACTTTATTGAGGGTCGGGGCAAACCTGCAGCCCAGCCATTTTAAGAAAGGGACACCAGGAAAATAAACCACGGTATCTGAGACGGAGGCACGTCTGAGCCGTGCTGAAATCAGCGCTCGCAGCGTTATCGCCGTGTCCCCGCCACCCGGGATGCCGAGCGCATTGTCTTCCCTGCGGATGAGGAAGGACGCTGACGCAGGGCACAGCCTCCCCGCTTTGTCCCACTCAGCAAACAAAGAGGAAGCTTGCAACGGCCAGATCAATAACTGGAAGACACAGAGGCGGTTTGTCCCCAACGCTGGACAGTTAATCCTGACGCACAATCCCCCCGTGAATTTAAAATGCTTGATACGTACTGTCTCTGGCTGTGATTGAGCATCTAACGACACAAACCCTCTGACAGATTAGAAGTATTTGTTCTGTGGCTACAAAACACTACAAAGAATGAAAAGCCTCCACGGAAAAAAAAGCAACATGAGGCTCGAAACTTAAAAACAACACTAGCCACTAAGAAATAAGTGGTTTCTAAGTGTGGACTTAAGCGTGTGGTACAGCAACACAGCAAGTTTAGGTAGATTCCATAAAAAAAAGCTACAATGTTATTTCGTATTACACAGAATGTGTTGTGTGTAATTATGTGTCAGTATTAGTTTACAAAGGCAGAGGCCCGTTTACAAACAAGCAAACTATTGCAGGTGCAGCAGGATATTAAATGTGGATCATGGAACACTTCCCAAAGTACTGAATATTGATTTTATTGCTGTATACTGCTGGGTTTGGAGAAGATATAGAGACTAGAATTGATGCTAACACCAGCATTTCAGTATACTACTAGAATTTACTCTCTATTCATTACTTCTGTGTTTCAAATTGGATTTTATGGTCTCAAATTCAGAAGCATGGCGAAGGCAGTGTAACACTGTACTTGCGGCCACTGCAACATGCGTTTTGAATTCCACAGTTTCACACCCACTTACCTATGCATAATTAATAATCTCTTTACACAGATTCTCATTCTGGTCCAGTTCAGAGCCTGTGGGAGGGAATTGACCTGGTAACGCTTGTCACCCTTTAAAAATAAGAAAAAAGGAGCAAGGGAAAAGCTATAAAGATAAGAGGACTGAGGATATCAGAATATATACAGGCCTTTCCAAGTACATTGCCTCACTCTTTCTGAATGCTCAGAACTAGTTCACAGGCAGCTAAATTATAATTTTGTTTCTCAGGTAACAGAAACTCAATTTAATATGCTCAAAGTAACCAGCTCAGAGACTTGGAGCAGAGCTCTGGAGACCCCCAGCACTCCTCGGGAGAAAGGCAAAGCCCAGTCCCAGCACGGAGGACGTGCCTGCTGTACTAAAAGGCAGATGCCTTCAGAGCGCTGTATGTTTAGTCATCTCTTTATCAAACCCTTAACTAATTAAACAATCCTCTTGTCAAAGAGGACAGTCATTGTTTGTGTGACCGATGCCCTGTAAACATAATGGGATAATCTGCCTTTCTCCTTTTTTTCTCCCTCAATTCTTCCAAACAGCTGGGGGATGCGCTGCCCGCTCTCCGGGAAGCCTCGGCTCATCTGTCATTCCCCTCGCTGGTGGCGCTCGGCGGCTGCACGCAGCATCAGAAGCCAAGCTGGGGACAATGACGCCTCAGATCCCCAACCATCCATCTGATACCATGCCACTGAAGAGTCCCCAGGCCTCTGGAGGGCTGAGCGAACAATTAGGAAGGAAAAAGAAGCAATTCCCGGATAGAATTGACAATGAAACCTATATTGATCTACAAACGGCAAAAGATGCTAAAACGAAAGCATTTCCAGTACCCTCTTTTGACTTCAGCTCCAGGGAAGAAAAAGCTTGCAAATGATAAAGCTTTGATCAGATGGCATCAGGCTTGCTCTTACATCTGCACAGTTACAGCAGCAAAAGCCGTTAATCAGCCCTTAAAGACTCCAAAAGTCACCCTTCCAAAGCTGATCTCCAGCCCCAGGTACCCAGGAGAACAGCCCATCTCAGAGCAGCTCGGTGTGTGGACACGCCATGATTCACAGAAATTAGAGGGGAACTATTTTCTCGTGTGAAATGAGGTCTGTGTTTCTGTACGTCACAAAATCCAAAGGTTTGCAGGCACGTCCCCTCGCCCTACTCCTGACACAGGGAGGTCTCCCCCCAACAGGGCTCGGGGAAAGCACCCTGGTGCCCCCAGTCCTGCTCTGCTGCCAGGGACAGAACCACCCAATGCCACTACCTCTCACAGCTCTCCTTCAGGAACGCTTCTGGTTTCCTACTGGTACCACCAGAAGCAACCTAAGCTTATTTTTTATGGGAAATTCAGACTACCCAGTATTTGAAATTTTGAATTCAAATGTCTGAAACCAAAGGGAATCACTTTTAAAGCGTGCAGATCTTGCAGAGCTGCGGTTCCCAGGAGGGAAGCAGAGAGCAGGCTGGACAGGCAGCCCCCGCTCCCTGAGCCCTGGGGACATGGGGTGGGACATCTGCTGCTCTCCTCCAATGTGCTCTGGTGGAAATGGCCCCACATGGCTTCACTGACCACAACTGGTGATACCCACAGTTTCGTTTGGTATCAGGAGATTCATACATATCTGCCAGGAGGAAATGCAGTATTTCTGTACGAAAGGTAAGGAGGAGGAGGAAGAGAACCATGGAAAGGGAAGGCTGAATAACACCCAAATGTGAAAACCCTTCAGTGCTCATCAAAAGAAAGCTCAAGGCCTTCTGCAGACTAACCCATCATTAGTTGCATTGTCGGAAATAGCACATTACCAAACTCTTCACTAACTACCCAGGCAGTACCTAGCAGTGCTGTCTCACACAGAGAACGGCAGAGAATGAGGGGCTCAGCACAAGTAGGACAACTCTTTTCTTCTCCCGAGCAAGTCCACTCTATCACAGCCTGGCTTTGAGGAGAACCCACCCCCCTGCTCCTGCACAAAATACGCAAATGCCTACTTCAGGTGGTCATTCAATCATAGAATCACAGAATCATCTGGGTTGGAAGGAACCTTTCAGACCATCAAGTCCAACCATCAACCCAATACTGCCAAGCCTACCCATTTTCCTCAGCACCACGTCTGTCTGGCTTTTAAATACCTCCAGGGATGGTGACTCCACCACTGCCCTGGGCAGCCTGTTCCCACGCTTGATAACCTTTTTGGTGAAGAATTTTTTCCTAATATCCATCCCACACCACCTAGAGCCCTGCTCCTGGCTAAGACGGAGAGCGAAACAATCTCACAGATCCATGGAGGCTAATAATACAGGAGTGCGAGGCACATGCAGAGGAGCTGATGGACGTGTTCAGGTGTCCATCAACCTGCCTTCACTCTGCTCCACCTTGAATGAGTTCTCAGTTGGGTTAAAGCTCCTCCAAATGAGACCCCACAGCAAAGTCCCCTGTGCTCTGGGGACATCACGTACAACACAAAGTCTGTTTCTTTTTGCACCTCATCTAGACCACAGCAGGGGAAAAAAATGCAGGACTGCTCTATTTTTAACCTACCACCAAGAGAGACTTTATAGAGCCATGCTCAAATCTCAACGAACTCCTCATCTCAATCCAAGTTAAACTCAGCAAGTGTAAAGAAGACATCCCAAATGGAATATATCAAAGCCAAAATGATGTTATCCTAACAAAATTGCAAAAATTTCCATATCTCTAACAAAACAACTCGCAATATTGGCCTTCGGGCACTTTTTCTTGCTCTCTGCCTTTTTTGTTTTTTCCCTTCCCTGGTGTTCCCTCCCCACCTCAGCACTGCAGCCAAGTTTTAAACAATATACATGAAAATAGCAGCTTTCAGTCTGTTCCTGGAGGAGCCAAGCTAATGAGGCCACATGGCATCCCAGGGCACTCCGGAGGGAAGGGTTCAAAACGCTCGTTAGTGCAGCCTGCACTGCTCTGAAAAATGTAAAGCATTTCAAACTGGCCAGCATTTCACTTTCTTTCTCCCTTGCTCTCCAAGTAAAAGAGTGTTCAGATTTCCAAACATACCGTGGAAAGAATGAAGCACTTCTGGAAAAAGTGGAAGACCAGTTTGCCTTTCTAAAGTCAAAGTTTTATAAATCAATGCAAGTATTTTTCAAAAAGAAAGGAGAACACTTCTGCGAGTTAACACCACAGCAATCAAACAGTTGTTGTAGAAACAAGTACCTGTTTTTCCTGACCTACATTTTCAGGTTGGCAGGAAATCAAAGTTCATGTCAAATTACAGCAGATTTTGAACAGACTTGCATTGAGATTGCATGTGCCCTCCAATCCCAGCCATTAAATCTGTTTGGGCTCAGCAAGATCATTTTTTGTGTGAAAGAAGGTACCACTTTTTAAAATTACACATGCTCAGTATCACATAAACACAAGCAAGTTGTCTTTTTGTTGTAATACTAAAAGGGAGAACCGATTTTCCATAGAATTTCGTTCAACTGGAGAGGCCTTCCTCTCCTTGGACGGCTATATATACATTATTTATTATACTTATATTAAAAGCCATATGGTTAAGCAGACACAACCACAAAAAGCAAACGAGTATAGTTTTGTCCTAAAGGCCTTAATATGAAAATGCTGTGGGGGAGCAGCGGCCTGCCTGGGTCTGACGGCTGTGTACACAAACAGCAGCCCACAGCCCCGCGCTTCCATGGCCGAGCTCCAGACAGCGCCTACAGCCAGGACCCACGGCCACAGTCGGAGCAGCCCAGGAGAAGGCTTTCATCTGCTCCACTCCTCGTCCCACCACAAGGTCATCTGCTTCCTCCTCGCCTTGGTTTTTTCTGTGTGGGGCTGTGTTTTGCCCCTTTGAGAGTGCAGCCCGTCCCTGCGTTTGCCATTTTGGAAGGGGGCCCAGCCCAGGCCATGTGAGAGGCTGTGGTGGTGTGCTCTCCCTGGTTTTTCCCCTCTTCTCCCCCGCCCCTGGCTCCGGCTGGGGCCATGGCCATCATGGCCATCCCATCACAACATCAGTTGCGGAAGTTGCACCTGGACTTTGGGGGATGGCTGGCAACACAGCCAAAACATGGTCTGGAGTGGAGACCTAGATATTTTGTTCCTATGAGAATATGACTGTAGGTCAATTATCTCACTCTATAAATAGTGGGCAGCCCCAGAGCCCGTGGAGCTCTCCTGGATGGCAGTGGGCTACACGTCAGGATCTCCCCTTAAGTGAGGACACTCGCTCAAAGTTCTGCTCCTCAAGGCTGAGAGATTCCTTGCTGTGACAGATTCTTGATAAGTGACTGATAGTGTGCTAATATTTGAAATCTTAGCTAAGTGATATAAAGGGTTGATTGCACAAATATAATCCTTTAGACATAAACTGTTGACCAAGTCTGGGACCAGGATTGGATCCACCGCACCCAGACTCCTCTCTGGGAAGGAGTTTAGAAAGCCGGGGGGTCCCTTCTGAATCTCCTGACTCAACGGGAAGGTCTCCCTGACAGCGTGTCTGACCCTGTCCTCTGGGCAGTAAATAACCAAGTGTACCTGGACATCGAATCTCATAAAACACCGTCGCATTTACTACTAATTTTGTTAAATCACTGTTTCACTTTAATAAATATTTCACTGCTTCTCTCTTATGAATGAAGTTAATCACTCCGTCCGCGGCAGAGGCTGAGGTGGCTGTGGGGACCGGAGGGTGGCTCGGCAGAGCAGGCGGCCACCACAGCCCCGCGCTGGACCTGGGGGGCTCTGCCCACCTGCAGAAGGGCTTCTCGGCTGGTTTGTGGGTGCAGGGCTGGCACCCATCGCCGGAGCTCCCCGCAGGCAGAGCACAAAGGAGCAGAGCAGGGAGAGGGGTCTGGCAGGGGGCCCCCTCACATCTGGCACAGCAGCAGCCCGGCTGGACTCTTCTCCTGCCCCCGAGCCACCATCCCCATGGCCAGGCACCCAGCACAGAGACACTCCACCAGGCTCACACCCACACAGCAGCGGTGGAAGGTCCAACAGGATTTGTGGCCCTGGCTCCCCGAGGGGTGACGATGGCTGGGCTGCTGCCAGGCCCGAGCCACCATGGCACTCTGCACTAACGACAGCAAAGCACGGCTCGCTCCCAATCAACGGCATTAATAACAGCAACTAGGGATTTTTAGTAAGGCCTGTTGTGATAGGACAACGATTAATGGTTTTAAACTAAAAGAGAGTAGATTTAGACTAGATAGAAGAAAGAAATTCTTTGGTGTGAGGATGGTGAGAGCCTGGCCCAGGTTGCCCAGAGAAGCTGTGGCTG
>JAOXJM010000007.1:11903866-11924065 GCA_026413425.1 Tringa solitaria | reverse complement strand
CCCTGGGGAACACCACTCGTTACAGACTTCCAGCTGGACTCTGTGCCCCTAATCATAACCCTCTGGGTTCTGTCTGTTAGCCAGTTTTCAGTCCACTTAACTGTCATAAATGAGGCAAATTAAGTCCTTACGGCAATCACCAGGAAAGTAAATCTGACGGGAATCAGAATCACAGTCATCATGGTGCATTAGTTCTTTTTTCAAAGTAATATTTTAATGATCGTCCACTGAAACTTGCAGTTATTTCTGTATCTGGCGCAGCTCATTAACCTTGGGGAAGAACCTCAAGTCCCATTTCCCACCTGCAAACCGGACAGTGTTGTTCACCATCCTTCATATGCACGGGGATATGGGGTGCCAGGAACACAGCCAGAGCCTCCAAAGCACTGGGCACCTCCCGTGGAGAACAGAGGGACTCACTGGCTGCTGGCACCTTCTGAACGTCTGGCACAGGCAGATGGAGGATTCTTGCATCACTCTTTTGAAACTGGGAACTTCAAAGTCACTTAACATGGCACAGGCTTTGTGTTCTCTTCCAAAAAATAAGTATTTTCACTGAGCAATCACACATTGGCTCTCACACCAGAACAAACCTCATGAAAACAAGCCGAAGGCACCTTCCTCCAGAGCAGCCCCGGCAAGGGGGGAGCTAGAGAGAAGGGGGTTACCAGCACTCACACCCCTCCTGTGCCTTCCCCCCGTGCAGGGGGCAGGGATGCTCAGCATCCCCATCACATGCTTCTCCAGCAAAGCCACGGGCTGAGCCCTCTGCTGCCCTGTGGGGCTTTCTAGACCTTTCATAGGAGCAAAATTCTAACTCCCTACAGCAGTGAAGTTAATTTCAGTTCATACCTGCCACACAGCTTATGTAGATAACCTCAGCCAACCATTATCACTCCTTACAAATTATTATATAAATAAAATACGAAACAGTATATAAATAAATATATATAAAGAAATAAAATATACCAGTAAAAGTAAAATAAACTGAAAGTGAAAAATTATTTCACGATTTAACCTTGTCAGCAAAGTGGAAGAAATACTGTGTAGGCAGCGAAACATTGCACTGTGTCTCAAGGCTCAGACACCACCACTCCTCTTGCTGAAAGCAATTTTTTTTAACACATATGCTAAAAACAAAGGTGGGATGTTTTGTCTTAGCAACAATTTACAAGTTGTCTCTGTCCACACCTGTGGAGAGGAAACACTCTAATGAAGACATAGAAATAAATTAATTAAACATCTACCTCCTCCATTTTTCCATTTTCTCCAGTACTTTTAGACATCAGTGCAACACAGAGGTGAGTTTCAAAACTAATACTTTCTTAAAATCCTGAAACACTTGCGTCACTGGCACTGAGTTTGTGACATGACACTTATTTTCACAACTTCTCCTGGTATTAACAGCAGATTTATATTAGATACTGAGAAAAACAGAAATAGTACTGACAGCTTAATTCTTTATGGTTTGCAATTGGCTTCAATAAATTTCGGATTATTTCTTTTAAAGTGATAAGTGAAATACAGACGGGTTCATGAAAAATAAAACCTACTGGACTAACTGAAAGGGCTAACTTTGATTTTTAATAGAACTGCAAAATTCAGATAAAATGCACAACATTCTCATAGAAAATCTTGCAGTTAATATTTATTTAGATTCCTTTTGAAAGATGCTGTGTTTTGGCTCCATCTTTCTTAAAGAACTGGTAAATACATTAAAAATTTGTGCAGATTATACTTATTCAAATGTTTTGGCAGAAGTCCACAGGAATAGAGAAACCCTCCATAACCTCAAGCTTATGAATGAAAACTAAAGAAGTCTGGAAAAAAAGTAAACTAAATGTAGTGCAGAAGAATATTCCTAAATAAGCGGCGAACCAGGAACACTGCAGTGTGCAAAGGTGTCCAGGGGTTTTCACGGAACATGGGATGCCGGTGCTTGGTGGGGTGCTCTGGGCTGCAGGTGCAGCCTTCCAGAAGCAGATCTCAAGGGTCTACTGGAGTTAACTCTCCTACGTGATAACGCATCTTCTGAAATCTTGGCATCTTACCAGGAAAATCCCGCTGCCCAGCGTACTTGGACCAACACGATCAGGATTGGGGAAGCCTTGGCCACAGGATTAGGCGGGAGGCAAGGCAGAGGGAGTATGGGAGCACAGTTGAGGCAGTGGGAGACCTGATCTGAACGGTGCAAGCCTCGAGAGGAAAAGAATTTACACCAAGGACTACCCCAACAGGCACGGCAGCAATGACATTCTGCAAGAGCAAAAGGTAGGCTGAATATCTGGGAAAAAAACCAACCCTAAACAGTGAGAATCAATATAAAGAATTATTCCTCAGGGAAACAGTGGAATCGCTTTTGCGTGGGTATTTTATGAGAGACTGGGCATCCCACCAACAAATGTACTGCAGGAAAGAATCAGACAATGGCAAGGAAATGGATTAAACGTGTTAGCGAGACAATTTCCAGATCCGATTTCTGTGAAGAGAAGACCATGACCTCACCACTGGATCTGTGGTGTTACCATTAAGTACTGCCCCATACAAGCCGTGAGTCCCTCACTAGCATGGGTTTGGTCTTAAGACAGACCACATCAAAGACTGAAAGGGATCTGGGAGTGTCTCTTCATTGTTATTTTATTTTTGTATTAACGATGGGTCAATTTATGTCCCCAGATTTTGTAAGGCAGAATTCACCAGGGATACTGAGGAGGAGAAAACTGAGACACAGAATAAAGCTTTTGGGGAAAACAAGAGGTCTGAATTTGATTAAAAGAAAAAAAAAGCCAGAGGAACAGAATATTTGAAGACACATATGGGAGAGAAGCGACTCTTTTCCAAGGACAGATGGCAGCAATGGAAACACTGAAAATGGCTCGTTGGCCAAACTGCTTTTCTGGATTTGACGCATCCTTTCTAGTTCACTCCAGTTCACTGAAGGGCAGCAGAAGTGCCAGCAGCTTTGCCATGTGGAGGGTTCCCATAACTACAACAAGCACCGAAACAATCTCGGCACCTATCAGAATCCCATCAGGTCTCTGGGTACCTGCCGTTTGAGCTTCCAAGTCAGAGCAGCTGTTTCAGATGCATCTGTGGGAAAAACCAAAAGCCAGAGGTTCCTCTCACCAGTTGACTAATGGGGCTTGGCCACAACATCCAAATAAACAGAAGCTCAGCAAACGATTAAGCTGTTTAATCAAGGGACCAGCCCACTGTAAACACACACTGTCTGATTAAAGTATCCTTCCCCTCTCGCAAGAATGCATTGCCCCCCCATGGGGCACCTTTACATGCTGAATTTATTGACACCTCATTGAAGCACCCCTGAAAATGACAGAGCTGGTGAAGCTGGCCATCAGGCCAGAGGACTGCTGCACAGCTATCATCTTAAAACAGGACTCAAACACACAAATAAATCTCCCCAGGGCACTGGTGGATTCCCCATCACCGGACTTTTCCAATCCAGCTGGACAGGGGCTGGGCCATTGCACAGAACGCGCTTTTGCCAAGAAAGGTTGGACCAGATGATCCTTGAGGTCCCTTCCACGCTGGGATTCTATGATTCTGTGAAACCTCACCTCATGACTCCAAGGTGCTGTGGGCATTCTAGGAGAGCTTTGCACTGGTACCGTATATAACAACATCCTCTTCTTCAGACCAAGGGTGCATATGAGGCTGCAACAATACTTTACTGAATATTTAACACTTTGGTTAGTAAGACCGTCTTCTTGCTTAGCAATAAAGCTTAAGACTCTCTTTGATCTGTGTTTTGTCATGTCTTTATTTTTTTGTCACTCTCTTTTTTTCTTTTTTTTTTTAATGCTCCCAAAAGTTAGCAACCCTTTCTGTCAGCGCCTGGCTGGTTACTGCGTAGATAAACCTTGAAGACACTTCACAGGACAGAAGCATGTTTGGTGCCTTCCAAAAACTGGAGTACAATCAGACTGAAGGACCATCGAGCCGATGTCCTGTCTCCAGAGATGGACAACAGCAGATGCTCAGAGAATATCATTAAAATGGAGCAGGTGTGAAGTGATACTTCCCTGACACTCTTCCAGCTTCTAGAAGCTTCTGCTGCACTCGGGATTGTGCTTGTAAAAGTTTTTAATAGAATATAAAGTCTGCAGCAGATGGATCCTCAGCATCAAAACCCAACACCATCCCACTGAACTGTCACAATAGCTTAAAGGCAGCTGAGAACAAACTAAAAATAATGCAGAATTAAATGTTGAGAATGGACAGACTTCTAAATTTGATTCATTTCTCGGAGGAATAAAGTTTTGATCAGCAGACATTTCAGGAATACTGAAAGATTAGATTTTATGAATATAAGTCTTTTGGGGAAGTGTCCTTTGTTTTCTTTTGGCCGTTACATCAGCTGAAAAAATATAGTCATTTATTTTCTTCTTCTGCTTCCAGAAATGTAACTGGGCACAAGAGTACCAAGTTAATCCAGGCCTGTGATTAAGCAGAATTTGAACACGGATTGTTCTCGAAAGCCCCAGTAAGCGCAGGCACCCCCAGCCCCTGGGCCCGCGGGTCACTATGGTTATTGGTACCTGCAAAGGACTCGGAGAGATGAGTGCTGGGTTCTGGTGGAGGCTGGAAGAGATTTCAGACCTCACTCTCCTCTACATTAATTTCAGCAGTAGTTAGTGGGATAAATTCTGTTACTAGTTAGAGAGGAGAGTCATCAGGCATTTATTGTAACACTTACCAATGAACTTGTCTACGTGACCTGTTCAAAGGCAGTTAGGAGTAAGGCTTTGGTTAAATAAATCTGCTGAGCCCCCATATGCCTTTTTATCATTACTTTTAATCTACAGTCCAAAATGATGGAAAAGGAGCCCTCAGCCTCAAGCACTGAGAAACATAATGGTGCACACTCCTCTAAATTTAATGCTGCTATTTCTAAAGGAGGTAATAAATATCAAGTGAATAGCAGAGCTGTAAGTATGCCACCAGTAGGGATTGTAATTTAAATCCTTTCCAATTATAAGAACAATGAGAGCATATGCCTGGAAAGGACTTTGGGGAGTGATATCCTTTCACCTCCCCCAGCCCTTTGGCCAAGGGCTCAGGGAGCTGGGTGGCCCATGCAAGGAGCAGGTTGGCTCCCAACGGGCCCCACAGCCACCAGCACAAAGCTGCAGAAGGGCCCGGCGCTGCAGCGGCCACTCCGGGGAGCGGGACACCAGTATTTCCATGGCTGTGTGAATAGGAAATGACAGACAGGCCTTATTCCAGGAGTGTACTTATCTTCAGCAACACGGAGTTAAACGAGGAGGATTGTGGTCTCCGTTCTAGCAGACTGGGAACACTGGGCTGTACTAAATGCACACAGTGGCTTTCACGTATTGTCTGTGCAATTGTCACTGAGCAAAAAAGGAAAGGTGAACAAACACTTCATATAATTTCCATGCCCCGCTGTTTATAATATGCTCCTTAAGGTCCTAGCAAAGCACCTCATCTCAATCTGCAAAATATACTTTTAAAGTTTGAAGTTAAGAAAGACTTGAAATTAAGCAAAAGCTTGGGAACACTATTAGGTCAGGCTCAAATCGAGGCGATACTCTGCACTAAAAAGCAAGAGTTCACTAAAACACCATGATTTCCTTTCCTTTTTCTCTGTTCAATAGAAGTGGATATTTGAAACCTTATTTCTCTCCTGTATTTACTCCATATCATGATCATTACATTAAGAAATGAGATGATTTTGGAGGTTTGCTGCTGCTGCCCTGTTACAGCTGGATGCACCTCAGGAGAGCAGAGTGCACTGCAGAAGACTTAGGAAGACACACAACAATCTTCTTACCCTTCGGAGACCAAGGAAAGAGGAACTCCATACTACTCTCATTTTTATATTCTTCATGTTCCTTCACATTTTAAAATATTTATGAATTGTGTACAATCCAAGACTGCATTTTATGAATGGTTTGGAACGACACAAACATTTCCCGGTAATGTGGAGAATCAGGATGGGCTAATAGGAAATAGAAGATATCCATCTTCCACAAGAATGAAATGTTGCTTCCTTCTACAGATGGTTCAACGGCACTTGGCCACCTGCCAGCTTCTTTTTGGCAATAAGAGGACCAGCAAGGATAAATTAAGCTTTATAAGCACCAGCGTACACATCCTTATTCCACTACCTTTGGCAAGAATGGGTTCAAAGCACTCAAGAAAACACCTTTCAGATCTCTTCACTAGCACAGAGAACTTCAGAGAACTTCACAAATGACTTCAGCATCATTTTCACAAGACAGGAACATTCTGTTCTTGCAAGTCACACTGGCACTCACTGGTGACCAAGGAAGGATGTCTTCTTCAGCTCAAAAATCACACTGGGCTCATTTAAACAGATCCAGTGTATGTACTGACTAAGCAGTTTCAGCAAAATTTTGGCTAAAAGATAACACATGCTGCTTCCTTAGCCAAAAAACATTGTAATCGCCACATTTTTAGACCCCTGTCATACTCCAGAGTTGCTTCCCCCCCTTCCTTGGGGCAGCAGAGTCTCGGGGATCCAGTCTCGCTCCTGCCGTACGGGACTGTCCAACTGCATCCGAGGGGTTTGGTGTGAGCACAGATGGGAGACAGCAGGAGAAAAATGAGCATATTGTGCTTTGCACACCATTCTGCTGGGGGGGTGGGCTGGCAAATACACATGGCAGAGAGAGTTTGGCTTGTCCACAGTTAAAACTCAACAGCTCATTGACAAGTGCTGTAACAACAATATAGGAAATGGAAAACAATATAAAAACAAACAAGAAAAGGGTAAAGCACTCTCAGGAATTTTGCTCCTGAAATCAATTCCAGGTTGGTTACTCAACAGCAACATTTGAATAGATGTATTTGGGTTTAGCCAGGCTGCTATTTTGACAGGGTATGTCACCTTGTTTTCTCCTCTAGTTCTCTCATATTCCTATACTCACTGCAGGTTCTGTGTCAGCTCATCTAAGACATGTGTGTCTCCTAGAGCTAGTCCTATTGTCAAGTGACACACACTTGTAGGAGATTATTCATTTTAGGATGATCTGACTCATGAACTCTCTCGGCTGACTGCGGAGCTGCAGCCCATGTCCACATTCAGCCCTCGCAGATATACAGAGATTGGAGCTTTCCCACCTCACCTTAGCCAAAACCACAGTGTCTGGTCTCACTGCAGACAAGGGGAGAAGCAGGTTCCAGAGCACCCCTGAACTCACTGGAGCAGCCCATAACCACCGTGGTTCTCCTGGACTGAAACACCCAGGAGAGGGGTGTCATTTAAAACAGGATCCAAAAGAGACTTAAAAAACCCAAAATGTACCACACACACAAAACAAACAGCAGAAGGCTAATAATGAAAAACGTGGATGTAGTCTTGGCACACAACTATTTGACTCCAAGCCATTTTCAATTCTAGAAAAGTCATCAATTATTGTAAATGGGAATTACAGAGTCCCCGCAGTAGGATTGTACTGTACTTCTGATTTGCAACTGCTTGTAATTTGACAAAACTTTATCTAGGCAGATATTTACTTGACGGAAATTGCAGACTGAATTAATTGAGAAAATTCCTTCATAAGTATTTCCTCCATTTCTGGAACACGTCTGTTTTCCACATTCAGATGTGCTTTTTGCCATTCGCATTAAAATCTCTGCAAATCAGGCCGATTTCAGAGCCACAGAAAACCAAAACCCCTCATTTGCAAATGCTCAGTAAAGAACAGCTAGAAGGTCAAACTTAACTTTCTTTGAGTCTTAAATGCAGAGGCCTGGAAGCCCAAGGAGCTTCCCTTCCAACGGCAAGGGAAAACTGCAAATAAGGCTGTGAACAAGCCCTGAAGAGGGCAGAGAAAGAGGCCGGTGGCAACAGGGCCACAGGCTGGCGAGGACACTGCGTCAGCAGGGACTGATGAAATTGCTTATCACTCACAGCTTCTACTTCAGCCAAAACCCCCAAATTTCAAAACCAAGATATAATTAATACATTTGCAAAATACACCAAACTAAGAGTAACCATCAGCATACAGGAAGAGAGGAATAAAAAGCAAACTACTCTTGACAATCAAGTCAAAGAAGTCTGGTGGAAAACTAAAAAGAAAGTAGTTCAATAAGGATTCTAAATTAGTATCAGAAATCCCTATTAGACACACCAATGGTCAAAGAGGTCACAGGAGACACTTTCACACAGATACTGTAATCCTGCAAGAACTCTGCAATTCAAAAATAATCCTAAGCCAGTAAAGGAAGTCTGTATACAAAGACCAGATACCTTTTAAAAGGAGTTAAAATTCAAACAGCGGTAGATCATGTTATATAAAAGAAGAAACTCACTCTAATAATCATTTCCAGTCTTAAAATCCCTATATCTGGTAAAGGCCAGAACTTTTTAAGTTCACTAGAAGCACAAACTTCTTCCAAGGTGCTTTCCAAGAGTAGTCTTCAATTTCTGCTGTTTTCCTGGACGTGTATCCAAGAGATGTGGGTTATGTGTTAAACACTGTAGACCAGATAGAAGGATTTCTGTGATAGCATTTCTAAAAGAAGATTTACACCTTTGAGCAAAGAGAAGTCTGAGAAGTTACAGAAATGGGGAAAAAAAAAAATCACAAAAAACCCACAAGAAAACCCCTTGGAATCTCTATTGCAGCCACAGCTATTGCTGTCACAAGATACTGCTGAAAAGATTTATTCAAGTTCTGTAGCGTATGCCAAAATGCCTAAAAGCATGGTCAGATACTGACCATGGAGGGGCATTTGAAGGTCGTTCCTGCCCACAGCAGGACCACAGACCGTCGCTGCACTCAGCATGTTCTTACAGTTGGAGCACAGGCCGGGGCGGTGAATCTCCCTCCTTGCTCCTCCACCACCCTGCTCTCCTCAGGTACCGGCCCATGAGCTCTCAGCTCCCAGCTGACGGGCAACCTCAGCCCAGGACTGGAAATCACCCCATATCCCTCCCTCTGTCACACAAAGCGGCACCTGCACCAGCAGAACTTCTGCAGAACCTCGCGCAACAGCATTGCTTCCTCGGCCAGCGTTCTCATCCCATTACTAATAAATTAGCTTTATTAATGTCTCCTTGAGAGAGTCACCCAGATTCCCTTACACCTTAAGCATATCTGGTTCCACCGAGCACTCTGAGCAGATTGCCTCAAATGAAGTGACAAAAATAATAAGCTCCAAAGCCAACTAGAATTCTCATCCAAGTTCTGATTTTGACGATTGCCTTGTGGTTCCATCTCTTTGAATTCAACCTGGACAAAGTCACACTTGCTCTTGACACACTGTCACAGGGTGTCCCATGTGTTTTGATCCCATGTGACCTTCTGGAACACCCCCATGCCTCAAGGGCACACAGTCTTGCCTCCATCCTGCTTTCTGTACTTTCACAGACACATTAAGAAGTTGGCCATTTTTAGCCAGGAATGATCAACAGGCTCCTAGAGAATCATAGAATCATCTAGGTTGGAAGGGACCATCAAGATCACCTAGTCCAACCATCAACCTAACTCTTGACAAAAAACCATCACTAAACCATGTCCCCCAGCACCATGTCAACCCATCTTTTGAACACATCCCTCCAGGGATGGTGCCTCAACCACTTCCCTGGGCAGCCCATCCCAAGGCTTGATAACCCTTTCAGCGTAAAATTTTTTCCTAATATCTAACCTGAACCTCCCCTGGTGCAACTTGGGCACAGAAGAGCATCACAAGTTTCTTCCCACACCCTGCAGGGTTCTAGAACTGATTTCTTCCTGTTGCTAAAGGCTGCAGACTTTGTCTCAATACTGGGCTCTTCAAAACTCATCCCACTGTTCCTTCATTCTCTTCTACTGGTGACAGAAAAGCTGGGAACCAGAAAGCAGACAAAATTAGAGCAACTAACTGCCACAATTTTCACTCCCATATATGCGTCTTTTCACACAGTAGACAAGGAGACGTCTCCACGTCAAGACTCCCATTAACACCATCCTACAGCGATAAATGGTTCAGCTCCACAGACGGAATCAAAAGGGGAAACAGAGTTTCAGTTGCTCAATGGGGAAAGGTGGGGAGACATGGGCTGCTACAGGAGACAGAGGTGACCACTCTTTCCTGCCACCTACCCCTTCACCAACGAGCCATCTCAAGTTTACAAGTGACTAAATTAATACAGCACATCTCCTCAAACCCGGCTTCTTCAGCTCAAAGTGTGAAATAAAAAAACCATACACAACCATACCATCTGTGCAAGCCAGCATACAGAAAACTGAGTTTACACAGATGGGACATATCACACACTCCCTTATGCCTCTATCAACACAGCAGCTTTGCAAATCTGCCCTAAATAAAAACAAAATTGACAACACATTCTGTCTGAGGCCAGCAGGGCTGCGCATGTACTTGGCAGAGTTTGGATTGTTCTCTCCACTTTTAACAAACAACTCACTTATAAATGGAAAAGTCACTAATGTTCAAGTATTCTGCTGTGTTCAAATGTCAGGAGGATTGTATTCAACTGAGTCTCCTGGAGGGATCAACTAATTGCCCATCAAATTCACGGATGAAGCTTAAAAACTAGCAGGACATGACAGAGCCTTCTTGGGATCCACAGTAGGGACAAAACTGATCTGGAATATTTTCTAGTTCCATTAACTCTTTACCAATGCATAAAAATGACACTTTAAAGATGTTCATTTTTCCAAGTTACATTAGGTGAAGAATATAGTTGAACAATATAGTGAACACATATGGAAATGCTTAAGCAGCAGCTCCATTTTCTGTCCAAGAAGTATGCAGAAAAACACAATAAACTTAAGTTACACACATGACAACTCAATGTACTACAGAAGAAAAAGAAAAAGAAAGAAAACAACAAAAAGAAGGACAAAAAAGTGTGTTTTCATAAAAAACAAACTTCATCTATGTTATAGGATGAGCATCTGAGAGAGCAGGGAGTAGCTGGAATGCACAAGTACAAAATAGCAAAATACAGTTAAAAAGGCCCCAAAGCCAGGCCATACCAAGTGACACAGCAGCATCAGCCAGGCCTGGGACGGTGGCCAGTGGCCAGTAGCTAAGGACAAGAACTGGGCAGCCATATCCCCCAAAGCATTCCCGGAGCCTGCAACAACTTGTAGCTCAAGATTTCCACACACGAGGTACTGGTACGAAATAGACTTTATAGATCTTTGTTCCAAGAACACATCCAACCACTTTCATGCAAACTCTCAGCACCAGAGTCTTGTTGGAACAGCTGCCACATGGCATTCACCATGCAAAGAAGAATTTATTTTGTTTATTTGGAATTTCCTACTTCCATTTGATGTATCCACTTTTTTTTTTTTTTTTAGGGATGAAAGAGAAATGGGGAATGATTGCTTATCTTCTGTCCCACTCAGGCATCTTTTCAGGCCCCACCGTTCTTCATTTGCAAGCTGTTCCATGATCTGTAACCGGGGGAGGCAGTACCTCCTTACACCCAGAGCTGTAAACAGAGATAGTTCCATTTTCTCACATTACTCTACACTTACTGCTGCCAAGCTTAACCTGCTAGTTTATCTTCTAATCACACAGCACCATAAGGTAGGTACTTTTGCAGCTTTAGAGTTGCCTATGTCAAAGTACTTCAACACACTCACACATTATTTCTCTGTCCATTGCCTTCCTCGGATCATCTCTGGGAGCATTAAACAGCACAGGGCTCATCAAGCTCCTGTGTCCCTTGAATAGCAACTTCCCTCCATTAGAACATCGATTAGTGCTACACATTTTCTCACCTTTAACCAGTTGAACAGTTTACTAAAGACCATTCTTCCTTATCCCCAGAAAGACCAGTTGCTTTAAGAAGCTGCAAAAGGACCATGTCAGAAGCTGTTTGAAAATCTGAGGATACCACACACTGGAACACCCTAATGCAGATGTTTGCTGAGCCTTTCAAGTCCTTGAAGATTCATCAAGCGCAACTTCCTTTTACAAAAGACATGACTCCTCCATATTCATATAAAATCATGTGCCAAATAATTCTACTCTATATTATTCGTTTGACGACGCTGCACAATACAAAGCCAGATTTCTGTCTGCTATTCCCCAAGCTCCCTGGAACTCTTTTGCAATTGGCATCCTATCAGCCCTATCTCTATTCTCTAATAGGGCTGAGGAGGTTTTAATTGAAAGACTGCACACAAGTGTTAATAATTCAACAGCTTCTCCCTTGAAGCCCTTCTGGGATCTCACATCCTGGTCCCTGCAGCCAGTTATTGCTCACTGCGTTCTTAAATTCTTCTATTAATAGTTAGGTTTGAGATGGTTCTGGTAAAGGAACCATGAGGAGTGTAGATGCCTCAGAAACTTATTTGCTCTTCTCCCTCTACTCCACCTTCTGCAAGTGATTCTTTCACACCCTCATCTTCAAGGGTTTTTGCAAACTTTCAGACAAGTTTCTTATTCCCAACATATTTGGAAAAGAACTGTTACTTTTAATACTTTCTGAAAGCTGTTCCTTTAAGTTTTTGGCATTTCAAAGTATTTGTTCTTTTCTGTCTTCCTCACTTGGTCATGAGTTCAGCTTTTGGAAGGATTCCTCTGCCTCTACAGCTTTTCTTCCTGCTGCTCCACATCCTAACTTTTCTCTCTCTCAACCAGCTTTTGATAGGGCGGAGGAATTTGCTCTGCAGCACAGTGCCTTTAAATAACCTTCACACTACCTACAAACACTGCATCCCTTCTCACTGCTCCTCTCAGTTTCTTTTTCATGTGCTTCCTCAATCTGATGTACTTTCCCTTTTGAAATGAAGAATCATTTCACTGAGGTTTTGGCTTGCATTCCTTGTGCAAGGATCTGTACGTACACGGGTGTTCACACTTACGGAGGGCCATCAGCAGTACAATTTTGTACCAGCGTTCTGCACAATTCCCAGGAGAAAATAAAAACTGTCTTCCTCTCTCTGGATTCCCCAACCCAATGTTTCCCAAAGGTGTCATTCTTGATGCCCAAGAACACTTGGGGGGCAGTTTTCTTCCATTCTGTTTCCTGCTTCAAAGCTATATACTGTGTACTATTCTATACTTTTCCTATTTACAAGTTCCAAGAACTTCAAATCTTAAGGACTCTGTTATTAACACAGTTATTTTCCTGAACTGACATTTAGCTTTTAGATATTGGGTTATTCCCCCATGAGTTTGAACCATTTTTGTGTAACCTGTAACTTGGTACAAGGGTGTTCCAATTGAGGGTTTCTTTACATCAACTTTCTTATAGCCCTATTCAACAAACTTCCTCGGCACCTCATTTCTTAAGATATCAGAGTCTGTCTAAAAATACATACACAGTTGGTCCCATTTTATTCTTTTTTCATGTTCTGTCAATGCTAATCTAAGGGGGACAACTGTCACATGATGAAAACTTTCAATGACAAAGCAAACGTGGCGGGAGTAAGTTTCAGTGAGAGAACAAAGCAGTCATGCTCGAGAAGAGCTGGGAAATGTTGCTTGAGTGATTATCTAATAAATTCTTGCATCAAGCATTTTAGTTTCTTCTGGACTTCTGAAGTTTTTCTGCTATTATTTGCCAAGAAAGAAGACTACTGATATGCATGGTAGGAAAAAAAGAACCAGCAAGTGTATTTTTTATTAGTCATTACAGATGAGAGACAAAACGTATACTAATTAGCCAGTAACCCCAGAGGAAGGAAATCTTCCGGTGTCTTGATTTTGGGGTTAACTTGTATACACTGGAGAAACTTATATGAACACGACAATGTGCTTTGAAATTCTTCCATATTCATTATACTTTCAATGTGTCCCTGAACCTCCCCACTAAAACACACATGAGAATGGATCTGATCATCAGCGCTTCTTAAGTCACTTAAAAGGAAAAAAAACAAAGAGTAGTTTCTCACACACAGCTACATGGAAGTCTAGAGGGGGAGGAAGCCGGTGGAATTACTACAGAAATGCTGCAGCTACTGGACTGACTAACTTATTTAGATACTGAGAAAGAGAAGAGCAAATGTAGCTACAAAAAGCTGTTGGATTTTGTTTCCTATCACCCAAAACCTGACACTCGGAGAACCTGCCGCTCTTTAAAAGTGGACAGTTGGGCTCATTTCTTGATTTATCCTGTTGAATTCTCCCTGTTCATTCTACAGAAAATGTGAAAGTTATTAATTTCTCTTCAAGAAAGGTAATTAGTATTTACCTATTATTCATCATCCAGGTACAGAATAACTGTTTGCATTTCTTCTGTTATTTTGTCCTTTGTAAATATATAAACATCAAGAAAGATGAATCCATAGGACAGAAACAGTTCTGCTTATCTCTAGAAATTAAAAATAATTCCTCTCTTTGGAAGTTCAGGATCCAATGCATCACTGAATGAAACATTTGCTTTAGAACTTCAAAGAAAAGCAACAAATAACAGGACCTTGCAAGTGGTTTATTTTCCTTGCTCACTGAATAATAACTATGACAGTTATTTAACCCTCACCCAATTCTTCCTGCTGGTGCCCGGGATGATGCTGATCAAGTCTGACATCCCAAAATAGCACGTCAGTAAGAAAATAAGCTATCACTGAAAACTTCTCAGTAAGTATGATTTTTGTTTTTCAGACGTCTGTTATGCTAATACCACTGCCTTTTACCAAAGTATTAAATGAGCAAGGTAAGGAAATTGCTGAAAAACTGAATGCTGGACATAATGTTACAGACAACACTTTTAGGTCAAAGGCTAAATCTTCCAAGAAGAAAAGACAAAGTTACCATTGAAAGAACAAAAAGCATCAACCCTAATATTACAGACACTGGTTAAACACGTTGGGTGACTGTACAGAGAGTTATGAAAGAGGATTTAGGCATCAGTGAGTGGTTAAGTGCTATCGTGCATTCAGCTGAGTCCAACCTCTGTTCCAAAGCTGCTAAGGTTATATAGACAAAGACCCCCTTATCCTACCGAGCACTTGATAGTGAAAGTGATGAATGTTTTCCAGTTGTTACACTGTATTTCAGACCATATTTTAAATTGTCCTAAGTAACAGCTACTACCTACTGCTCCACATCACACCACAGAAGCTGCAGCATCTGCCAGTCAGTTATCCAGCACCGACTCAGCCATGGAAGGAAAACTGTGGGCCTTGCAGTTACACTTTTACAGAGTTTAGAGTCCAGTTTCCAGCAATGGGAACAAAGAAAGGCAGGATCCCAGGTGAGCCAGACCCACCGCTTCCTATGGCCTGGAACAGTAATCCTGGGAGAGACGACTTGTCACATCTACGAGATGCAGCTGCAGGTACCGGACACAAACCACACCACACTTTCCAGTTTAGAATCCCAGTTGTATGTTTTAAGTGTTTTCAGTTTCATTTACCATTTATAATAAAGCCTACCAGCAGAATAACTAATACTGAGGGTGGCAAATTAACATAAAAACAAAGGAACATACAGGACACCATGAGAACAGGTTTAAGGGGGAGGGAAATGTTTACATCATCTCCCAGAGTAAGCTGAAGGAATTCTCGATGCTCGGGACAATATGGCCCAAGGGAAATGGTAATGGGAGAGAAATAAATTCTTTCACCTCTGGGTTGAAATCCAAGTCAGGCTGGTAGTAGCCAAGAACCATTAGCTTAACATCTGCTAGCTGTTTGGTACCCCATGTGAAGTGAGTTATATTCCTTAGTGTCCACATCACAGTCCCACTAATTGGCACCACGTTGGCAATCTAAACAGAGAGGTTAAAGTCTGTGCATACAGCAAGCGTGAGCTACAAGATTAGTCAACTGCAGTTTTGAGTGCGTATGTGATAAATTATACATTTGCTATATGTAACTCCATCTAATTGCCCCACCATCCTGTTCTGCCCTCAGAATGAAATTGTAAATCCAAGCAAGCCAACAAACTGTCAGCGTTCCCTTGTCAAGCATGCAGTTTCTGAATTACTAAGACACAGTATTAAGTTCATTACTATTCAAAGCATTCAAGCAACTGCTTAAATTTTAGGCAAAATAACGTACAGCATGAAGTTTAGTGTTTGAATAATAGGTACCAATATCCATAAAAATAGTATCTTTCTCTTAACTTCAGTTTTTAACTCAAAAATGCAACACTCTCTCAAACTGGAGTAACAATATAGTCTTATAAATCCCAAATAACAACAAGGCTGTCTTTCTCTGCCTTTCCTTCTTTTGCAGCTTCCCAACAGAGTGCAAAGGAACAAAGCTGACCAAAGAAAGTTTTTTTAGAAAATTATCCTTTGCATTGCCCCATGTTAAAATACCTGTGTCTAAGGACAAAAAAAAAAAAGGTGATTATCTCCTAATCTCCTCCACTTGGTGGACCAAGGGATCAGCCTGATACAACAAGAGCGCTCCTTCCCTGAAGCCGCAGTCCCACCACCAGCTTCAGGCTCTGAGGATACAACCTTCTTTTTCCCATCACCGATTACTAAAGCCTCTTTTCTTACTCTCCTGTGTAACTTTGAGATGTAGAGGATCATGCCATGTTTTTTTAAATGCCAGAAAAATAACAGCAATAAAAGAAAATTGTTTTTTCATATCATCTGAATATGGCAGCATAAAAAAACAGTCTAAACTATGTAGGAAGGAACAGTTTAGAAACTGTTACAGTTTAGAAACTGTTCCTGATGTTTACACATCACTTCAGTTTAAAGAACTGCTTATGATGGGAACATGATGAAAGCCGTCAAGCACGAAGGGAGATATAAACGAAGCATCTTTGCCAGAACTCTACCAGAAAACAGAATCACAGAGTAAGTTAGTTTGGGAGGGACCTCGGGAGGTTTCCAATCCAATCGGCAGCTCAAAGGATGGCCAACTTCAAAGCTGGATGAGGTTGCCCAGGGATATTGTAGATGAGAGAACAACGTAGTACAATGCCCTGCAAAATCCACGCATAAAGAAATTGTTCTTGCTAGCCCGAATACCCCCTTCATTTACCACTGCTCTGGAAAGATTCAAGTTCTAAGCTGTTTTGAGAAGTACTAATGGCAAATAAAAACAGTCATAAAATGAAAAGGAAACAACCCTAATCTAAATATCCATTAGTACCAAGGTTTGAAGAACCTCACTATGTAGAATGCAGACTTGAAGACAGGAGGCTGTTTGAGAGAGCCTGGAAAGTATAACCCTCCCCAGGTCCATGGTTTCTCTTCTGTTGGGAAGGTTCACTCAGGCCTCATCAGGAAAATGGCAGTGACAAAAGGCCAGGATGCAGGAAAACAAACCACCCCCCGTATCTCTGCATTCCACAGCCACAAAGGGACGGCTTTTTTTCTCTTCTTGTGCAAGAAACACTTGCAGAGCTCACATCCAGAGAATCTGATAGCATCTCAGCTGCCTTAAACCTGAATGGTCTAATTCTCCTAGCAGAGGCTGGTAACCATCGCCTGGCTTCCCTGTCCTCTGGGAGAGCCAGACCCACTTCTAGGAAAAGCTGCTGCCAGTTCCTAGTGTCTGCATACACACTGCCAAGGACTTTGGGGTCTTTTTCAAGAGCTTGGTGGACCAAGGGATCAGCCTGATACAGCAAGACCACCTCTTCCCCAGAGCTGCAGTTCCACCGCCTGCATTAGGCTCCAAGGATACAACCTTCTTTAATCCATCACCAACTACTAAAGCCTGAAGTGGATCTTTCCTTACTCTCTTCTGTAACTTTGAGAAGTAAAACAGGATCATGCCACATTTTTAAAATGCCAGACAAATTCCTTCTGCTTGCAGACACGTTACTCTTAGCTTCTTTTAGAATCCCACCGCTGCAAATAATGAGTGACACGTGAGGTGGGATCTGCTGCGCTGCCACCTGAAAGAGAATTAAGGGAGACTGTGAGGGCTGCCAGGAGTCACACACACACTGCAAGAACCCAGGCTAGTGCCAAAGACATAGATACTGCAACTGCTCTGCCTTTGGCTGCCTTCACCCACCAAACTGCCAGCTCAGGATGAAGTAATGTAAACCTTCAGAGCTAATTCGTGGTGCTACAGGAGTTCGTTGTGTGATAAGGTCCAAGTAAAGGTTATAATCAAACCACGTAGTGACCTGCTTTATTGAGCAGCTCTAGCACCCGCTTCTGAGCCCTCACACAAGTATCAGGGTAAGCACTGATACTCAAATAAATGTTTTCTCACAAAACCAAGTACAGAAATAATACCAAATTCATGAGTTTCCTGCGAGTAATTCCTCTCCACTTGGAAAACAGGAGGGGTCCAAGAAAGAAATCCTTCTCTGCAGGGGAGGGAGGCAGGAAGGAAGGAAATGCGAATTACATATACCTCTGGATAAGTCCCCCTTTTAAAAAAAGGAAGGAAATTAGAGTTAACTAAAAAGAGCATGTTTAGCATTGCTGCACAAGCAGGGGAAAAAAACTCTAGGAAATCCTGGCTAAAGATAATGCTGCCTCCTCCTGTCACTGCTGGGATTTCCACAGTCACTGTGACAGAAGAGGTGAAAGGTCCATTTTTCACTCTTTCCTTTGCAGCACCACTTTGAAGTTACCTACAAATCAGTCACTATTTGATGATCACCTCTCCCCATGTCATCCTATAATTTGTTGTAACAGGGCTGTTAAAAAAACATGTGTTTTCACTTTTTCACTTTTTTTTTATTAAAAAAGGATAACTCATAACTGAGCAGAGACAAAGGTTCTGTTGATACAACAACATGTGGGTTAAATCTGAAAGGAGAAAGAAAGCTGTTCTATTAAACTGACAATCCTGCACAGAGGGCTTATATCTAAATTGGTATAATAAATCAATAAGAAAGATTTTTCTTTAGCTGAAACAACCATTTGTTTAGGCATGGAGCAAGAGCATTTTAAAATTGCTCTGGACATTGTACACTAAAGGGTTTCTTCAGTTTTGTTCTTTTTTTCTTTCTTTTTTGTTTTAAGTATATCCCCAAAGTTTTGCATTTGCTTTACTTAAAAATATTTACTTCTTGGCGCTTAAACGTATGACAAGTCAGCCAGCCAGCACCACTGGCCTCTTAGCTGAACTGCCTCTACTGAAAAGAAAAAAGCTGGGGGGGGGGGAAGTAAGAAAGAAAAAAAAGTTGCTCACTCCATTTATATTACTACATTAGGCAGACGACTGGCCTAAATGTATGCTTTCCCCCATTATGTTCCTCTCCTGTATTTTTATAAACACACGTTCTACTTCTTACCCTGAAATCTATTAGTAGTGGCTTCTTCACTTTTATTTAAGCAGAAAACACTCTCTGGTTGTCACTGCCTCCCCGTATCAGACAGTGATTTGTGCCACGTCTTCTGAGAGCAACACAATAACCTGCCATATCAGCATGTCAACGTGGAGTTAGGCTAATGGGAGGGATGCTCAAGAAACTACAGTCACAACGTTATCCTCAAAATACTGGCCAGAAACATGCATTTGGTCTCCAGATCCCAAAAAGAGAAGCTGCTGCTGATGCACAGTGAAAAATAAGGAGGACTTGGCAGAACATTTTAAGTACGACACTGATTGTAAGTGTAGACGGGACCAAGAACTGCAGCTGTCTTTTTAAATAAAAATCAGATGGTACCTGGAACTGATTTCAGAACTGAAGCAAAGATGACACCAGCATCTACTAATTACTTTTAATACATCATGCCATGAAGATGGCATTGGCTAACCCATGCCAACATGTCACCACACAACTCCACCTAGTCTACAAGGACTGACAAAGACCAAAGCATAAATCATCACAAAAATAAACTTTCAGTTCCACAGGAATGTTGTATGCGAAAATATTTGTAGGAGATGCTATTCAACACAGGAAGAAAGTATTTCATACAGGCACGCTGGACCTCCTCTTCAGCACGTTCTGCAGATGTCACGGGCTGCTAGATGAGTAGTGTGTTTTAGAACACCCGAACTGTATGTGTGGTACAACACATGAGAGGGCATCTACGAATGGGACAGAGCGTAACACTGAGGGGGTGAAGATTTTGGCTAAAGCTTCTGTCATTCAAAATGTCATTCCTAGTATCATTTACAGAAATCACAAGAGCTGGGCTTTTCAAAACCATTAGAACTACAAGCTCCAGCCCCACAGATCACAGAATCACAGACTGGCAGGGGTTGGAAGGGACCTCTGCAGATCATCTCCTCCAGCCTCCTGCCAAAGCAGGGTCACCCAGCACAGGTCCCACAGAAATGTGTCCAGGAGGGTTCTGAATGTCTCCAGAGAAGGAGACTCCACCACCTCCCTGGGCAGCCTCTT
>JAOXJM010000007.1:11880436-11893622 GCA_026413425.1 Tringa solitaria | reverse complement strand
CAGCCCAGGATCCCATTGGCCTCTTGGCCACAAGGGCACATTGCTGGCTCATGGAGAGTTCACTGTCCACCAGGACCCCCGGATCCTTCTCCTCAGTAGTGCTTTCCAGAAGAAGAGGAGCTTGGGCTGTGCCCAGAGCCATGGAGGCCCGGGGAGGGTGGCTGCCGTAAGGGACAGAGAGGGCACAATGCCATGGAGCCCCAGAGAGGCTTCTAGCCCTGGTGGATGGGCAATGGCTGGGAAGCAGCTCGGCTGTACTTCCGCATAGGTCAACGGCTGGGTGTTTATCTTTTCTCTTTTATAGCACAGTAAAGCAGTGTGTTGAGGCAATGTGTGCTGTGGGAGAAGCCAGCCACCACCTCCCCGAGGTCCGCAGGCGCTCCCTGACCTCCTGCAGCAGCTTTTCACCCCTGCAATGCTGCCCCTGCCCAGGCACTGGCAGGAAAGTCTGAACTTTCAGGCTTGATTCGTTATCTACATACCGTCTCCATGCAATAAATGAAGGAGCACAGCTCCTGGCTTTCTCAGAAAGACTTTAAGACCCTAAGAAAGACTGTGTTTTCACAGCACAGTGTTGCTTTGAACCATCAGCCACAAGTTGCTACCAGCTTTGCTAATGCTCGCCTGTATTTAGCTGGAAAACTGGACCAGAAATACTGACTTTTAGGTGAAGTGTGAGGCCCTTCAGCTTTCTCCCTTGCACCCCTTCACACACTCATCCCCGTAGGCGGTTTCAAACAGCCTTCTCCAGCCTGGCTGGTCCCGCTGCTCCCAGTGTCGGGGCAAACCCTGCTCCGGGCAATGCATTTTTCCCATTACGAGATGCTAGATGGCAAATGTAGCTCATTTATGTCCAGTCCATTTTCCCACGGGTGAATAAAATCCCTAACGAAGCTCATATGGAGCCAAGACCTGAGAGATGACTTGGAGCTGTCTCCTGCCCCTGTCTCAGCCCAGATCACAGCTGGTCGCTCTGGAGGAGCTGGTCACAGCTCAGGGATGGCTTCTGCTCCCAGGGCCAGCGCGGTATGGACGTGGCTGGTGGGGTGCATGTACCCTGCATTGACAGAAGAGATCCTAACTCATCCGTGGGATATGTCTGTGTTTTTCTCTGAAGGCATTCGATGAAACCATTGTGAAGGACAAGTCCCTAGCTGTTGGCTTCTTTCAGAGAGGGTTTGTCCATCTGCAGCTGGAAATGTAAGTGAGGCACATGTCCTCTCCAAGTCTTTGGTTTTCTCCTTTTAATCGTACTTTATTCCTAAAATTCACTTCTTCCAGCAATCTTAAACAGTTCATAAGGTCCAGTTTGGCCCTGTAAACCGTGTTACAGAGCAGCAAGTGTTCTCTCTGATACGGCTGAGAGGATTTGAGCTGCGGAACTCTGGGGCTCAGGGATGGCTAATACATGGCATGACTGTCCCATACACACAGGGAAAGAAGCTGCTTCTGTACGTGGGGGTGCCAGGAGGTTATGTTGCCATTCAGATTTTCTTTGGGAATGAAAAAAATATGATTGTGCTGTTTGGTGTATCTTCACATGGTACACCTGAGTCTCACCTTCCTAAAAATGCAATCTGCCCACAGCGTCTCACTCCCACTCTCGGGTGACAGTGGATTTTGTGGGCCTGATCTCAGTCTCACCGATTTAATGTTGGGATTGCTTCACTACTGTCATGAGACTGGTTACTCATTGTTTCCATGGTTCAATCATGGTGACATCCTGCTCAGAGAGGTGGGTGGAGGATTGTACAGATCCCGTCTTGCCTTTGAAGTTCAGTTATTCTCTTTCCTGTTATTTTTTCCCCATATTTTCCAGACCTTAATTTCCACAAAATGACTATTTTTATTTCTGGGAGTGAGCAGTTCTGCCCTGGCAGCATCAAGCAGCTCCAGGCTCTGTTCCCCTGCTGGCAGAGCTGCAGTTGGGGCTGGTGGAGCCTGGTCATCCCACCAGACCTGCTCCCAGCACGGTGCTGTAGCCAGCCCCCCCCTCCCCGAGCACACGGGCTGTGAGCGGGTCAGGGGCAGTGCCGCTGGCAGACCTGCCTCCTCCCTGAGGAGGTGACAGCCACCAGCACCCCATGGCTCCTTCCTTCATCAGATGCTGCTCCCACCCACCCATCTCCACCTGGGCACCTTCTCTTGGCCGTGCTCACTGGCTCTTGGTTGGGCAACCGCTGCACAGCCCTTCCTGGGCCCTTCCTTTCACCACCTGCAGCCTCCGTGGGAACCTGTTTTGATCTTGCTGCTGTAAATTCAGACTAATTCCCTCCTTATCCTTAGAATTTCTCTAAATTTCTGCTTGTGTTGCTCTGGCCATGCATGCACACTCGCTGCTCACCATCAGCAGGAGGTTCCCAGCCCTCACTTCTCCAGATGATACCTGCTGGGACAAAAATGGGCAAGGAGCTCACACCATTTGTTAATCTTTGACCTTTACATTTTGTCCTCCTTGGAATTGCGACTGCTTCAGGTATCAAAACCTACTGTTCTTCCCAGTCAGTAAAACAGAGCAGATAATCCCATGTTCATTTTGTACTAACTCCCAAGAAGGAGAGGACAGGGAATTTCCTGTGGTAACAAGGTGACATGTGTCCCTGATGCCGCTCTCCTGATCCAGGCTACAGAGAAGAACACATGTTTTTTGCTAGCTTGATTTTTTAACTTCTTTATTAGAGTCTTCAGCTCTTCTAGTCTCAGTTTCTCCTGTCATCTCTGCATTGTAGGTACGAAGAAGCTCTCTCTGACTATCAACTGGCCTTCAGTCATCTAAGAAAAAATCCCTTCATTGATTACAAGCAGCTGGGGCTGAGGCACATACTCTACGCCTGGGAGGTAAGAGACAACCTGTGCCAGCAGCCCTTCCCCTCTCCTAGGGCTATTCATCAGGTCTTCAGCAGCAGTAACCCAAGGGGTTTTCAAGACAGTACATTAAAACAGGAAAAAAATTCTACTTAGACTTTTTTTTTTGTTTCAGGAACTTAATCATAAAAGTCATAAAACGAAGTAATCTCTTTAGACTTTAGCAAATTATACAGTCTGAAAATTAAAATTGGTCAGAGCAGATGCACAGGAATTTGCATATTGGGTTTCTTTTAGCTTTTCTGTGCAAGTAAATACACTTACATGTGTGTAAATATGCATGTAAGTTTTGTGAACTCCTCAGCTCCAAAAGCTGAAATAGGTTGAAGTATAGACAGATGGGAACAAAACTGGTCCATAAAGAAGACTGTAAGAAACTTATGTGTATGGACGTAAGTCTGGCCCGACACACTGGGCTGCAAACTGTGTTTGGCTGCTGTAACTCTTCTCTCTGCAGCTCTGACACTGTCACACACAGTCAACCTGCCACATCCTGTTCAAAAAAGGTCTAAGTAAATATTTGTCATATTTGGAATGTAAAAGACATCTAGAAACTGTACTTTACTGCAAGGGTTCGTTTTGTTTCCTGCCCCGAGTCCACACACACGGACTGAAAAGCAGATAGAGGACAGAGTATTGAATTTTTCACTTCCGCGAGAGCGAGGAGTCATTGTGTGTGGCAGGTCAGGCATGCCCAGAAACCCGCCAGGCAGTCTGGGTCAATTTTCATGCACCTGAGAAGTGCAAGAAGCTATCCTTGGCATCTGTGGTATTACCCAAACCTCATTGTTTTTAACAGTTTCGGTACCAAAGCACTGCCTCCTCTGAGCTGACAGTAGGTTCCTGTTGGGAGGTGCAGCAGTGCCCCGAGACCAGCTGAGGAGGTGGGTGCCTGTGCTGGTGTGAGCACCCCGGCCCCCACTCCCATGCTCCAGGCATTGCCAGGACATTGCTCTCCCTGTGCAGGCTCTGTGCTCAGGATCCACATCCTGATTCGACTGGGTCTCACATCTACCTGCAGCTCATTTTTCAAAATACACAAACCTAATCCTCCTGCAGAACTGTGCCATCAGCTGTCCCCGTGTGTGGCCTCTCACATGCTGCATCTCATCTTCTTAAGGGGAGGAGGTGTGTTGTATGGTTTGAAAATCCAGAAATATTTGCCTTTTGCAAGACTAAAACCCTTCTGACCTGAGTAAGAGCTGCTGCCTTGCCTCTCCACAAGGGAGCATTTCTGCAGTTCCTGTAGATGTTCCCAATGGCCCTTCCCACCACCCCTCAAGCAGCAGCCTTCTACCGCCACAATTAAGGAGTAAAGGAAAAGCATCCTATTAGCTCCAGCGCTCTCCCAAGCACTGCTTGCACCCAGAAACCACAAAGCAATTTTCAGGTTGATAACTCTGTCGCCTAAGGTAGCGAGCTCTCTGCCAGCAGTCTGTAGGCCAGCGGCGGTTCCATACACTGACTGTGGGCCAGGGACAAGAGGAGGTCTCCCTTAAAGATCAAGGCTCCCCAGCACCCAGTCTGTAATACTCCCACGCTTTGCCACTTCACCAGGGAACATACTGACATACTGCTAAAGGGTGACAAGCTACAGCTGACAATTTGCATATTCACAGCCCACTACAATGTGAGATAGCTTCAGTTCAGTTATTTTGCAGTAAAAAGGAGCCAGAATTACCCTGCGGAGCAAAATGTATTACCTAGTTGCGTGCAGAAAGAAACCCAAGAGAATTCTTCCTGGCCTTTCAGGTGCAGGATGTATCCATTAAAGATTAAACCTTGTGTGGTACTGGAGCTTGGTGTTCCCCACACCTCTCCGTGCCTTGAGCAGAGCCAGCAGCTCCAGCACACCCAGGAGCCGGCCTGGAGGTACAGCTTTTATCTCTTTCCCCTCTGATGATGGAGTTTTTCCAGCTGTGCTGCTCAGAGTGCCTTTCCTGTGGCCAGCGGGGAGTAGACTGGTGCTGCTGCTGTGTCAGTCAGTGCCTGGCCCCAGTTTCTTGGCAGAGTTCGGTAAGTGGTGCTGGGTGTCTGTCTGGTCTCACCCACTGAGTTCTGCTCCCCCCTGCCCACTCCAGGTGCTGTACAGCACTGCGGCAGTGCAGTGTCGGCTGCAGCAGTGGCAGGAGGCCAGAGCCACCCTAGACAAGGCTGTTGTCTGGAGACCTGAAGGAAGAACAGCCATCCTGGCCCTGGCCCTTGAGCGGGTGCAGGTAAGATGACCTCTGTGAGCTCCTGGGTATGTGCATTGGGTTTAAATTAAGAAATACGAGATAAGAATCATAGAATCATAGAATGGCTTGGGTTGGAAGGGACCTTTGAAGACCATCCAGTGCCACCCCTCTGCCCTGGGCAGGGACACGTCCCACCAGACCAGGTTGATCCAAGCCCCCTCCAACCTGGCCTTGAACCCCTCCAGGATGGGGCAGCCACAGCTTCTCTGGGCAACCTAGGCCAGGCTCTCACCACCCTCACAGCAAAGAATTACTTCCCCAGATCTCATCTCAATCTCCCCTTTTCCAGTTTGAAGCCATTACCCCTCATCTTATCACTACATGCCTTTGTGAAATGTCTCTCTCCAGCTTTCTTGTAGGCCCAATGTGCCAATTGTTGTATGTTTCATTTTTCTTGTCTCCCCACCTGCTTGGCCACCCAGTAACAAGAGTGTAAGCCATTTGCATGTGGTGCTCTACCAAACTAGTGCTTCAGCTAAATGGTGACTCCATCACCTCCAGGGGCTTGACAGCAGAGAAACACCATAGCAGAGAATTACGGGGTAACACCTCAGGTTGAGAAGGTGGCTTTCTAGTTCCTGCTCTTCAGGAACTTGGTTCTGTTTCTGCTTGTGCTGAAAATCAAGTTGCCTTATATAGTGTTTAAGCGCAGAACCCCTCCAAAATGGAGATTTGGAGGGTCTCTGTTTTCTCACTGGCTGACTGGTTTGAGTCCCTTTGGCCTCAGTAACAATTGGTGGCAGCTCGGATATTAATGACAATGACAATCACATTTAGAGCTTAAGTAGAGTGTAAAAGTGTTTCCAGGGTTGTTTCTAAGTAATAGTTTCCTGCCAGACTGTTTTGTAATCAGGAACAAGTGGCAGATCTCTGATTTACTCTTCCTGGAAGGCTTGTTATTTTGCTGTCTCCATACTTCCTTATCTTATTGTATCTTTTGGAAGAGATGATCACTTTTTCTTTTAAATCTGATCGTCTCTTCTAGCACCATGTTTGTGCTTTATGTTAGTGTATTATTCATATTTGCTATTGGCATGCTACTTGGTGGTTGAACAGTGAAGAAAAAACAACATTTGAAGTCAAATAGAAAAACTGCGTAGAGATTTGTTTAACAAACCTTGCTCCACTGCCCTCCCTTCCCATGCCAGCAGAGTTAGCCTTTGACTCAACACTGGGTAGTGGCTGTGGAGCTCTTAGTTTGCTTTTTCAAGGTCACAGCCATAATTTTTGTCCCAGTGTCTTCCTGGAGCTGATCTTGCACGCACAGTCAAGCTACACTTGTTTTTCACTGCTGTTCTGTTTCATTTAATATTAATTGATGGCTTTTCCCTTATCTGCTTTCCCTGCCCTAGGACCGTCTCTTTTTAGAGCCCATGCAGGTTCCTCCTGGGGAATTTTTCAGACCAAGAAAGAAGGAAGTTGAACAGCTGGATTCAAAAAACTTCCTGGGTAAACCCAAGGTAATAGGCATGTAATCGTTAACAGTAACGGAAAGCAGATTAAAATCTCACTTTCTGATATCTCCAGAGAGCCTTACTCCTGCCCACTCCACCAGCACTGCACTGGTGGAGACCCAAGAGCAGGATTGTCAGGGCTTCCAGCCAGTCAAGGCATCTGGGACACAGAAGCCAAAAATCTGTAAGAATTCCCACCCTTTCTTGATAGAAAGTGCACTTTGTTGACCAGTCTTGGTCACTTTAAACTCTGAAAAAGCCGAGCAGGTACTTCCACAGCGTTCCCTGTGCTGTGATTGCCCTTCTGCTGACAACGGCGTTTTCAAGAGGAGCACATTCCTCCAGCGTGCTCCTACCCACCACTGCATTCCCAGTGGGACAGGCGGGCAGTTGGGAGACAAATGCCTTGTCACGTCCTTTAATGCCAGTCAGCAGAGAATTTCTCTGGTCCCTTCCGTCACCACTGCAGTCAGCAGAAGTGCCACAGGTCAGAGAGCCGTTACATGAATAAAGGGAAGGGGAAGTAATTGGTTCATGTGTTTTAAAGAAACCTTGGGAAGACTGAAAACACAGGGACACCAACAGTTGAAGCTGTTTTGGGAGTTTTGGGAATCCAGCTCTGCTTTTTCCACTGTCTGCATGGCTCTACTTTATGTCTGACTTTAGGATGTCAGTAGGAAACAGGTCTGAGTAGATAACCTTGCATGAGGTTTGAGAGTCTCGTCATCCAGCCTGGATTCAGTCATTACTTTCTGCTCCGACAGGTGATCTCATCCATCATTCCCAATGATGAGTACATCGGCTTCGAGCCTCTCAGGCCTCAGGTGAGCAGGACATAGCTGTGAAAGGAGGAATGGAGCTGTCATGGAGCTCCAGGTAGGGCCTCACATCCGGACACCATCAGGCTAAGAACATACTTTTGAAAAAAACAGCGCAGTATCAGACTAGATCCCCGGGGCTGTTCAAATCCAGGTGGTGGGCTGCAGCTTTGGCTGGAAGGGACTCGGCAATGTGAATCTCCAACACTTTGAAGACATGTTTTTGTCTCTTTGCTGTGTCAAAACAGCAGTGGAGACTTTGCTGTGCTCAGCACGCGTTTGCTCAGCACCTCAGTAAATTTGTCAGCATAAGTGCAGCTGGCTTGAGCTGTAATGTGAGTTTCTTAGAGCCAAGGTTAGGGTTAGACTTTGTTACTCTCCTCCAGATGGGATAAAGAGGGAAGAGGAGAAATAGAAGGTACATCCTGGTAAGGTGTGGAGCAGCAGACTTCTGCCTTGGTGCTGCAGTCAAACAAAAAATACCACAGTGTGGTATTCAGAGGGACAGTAAATAGCACTGTCGCTGTATAACATACTGTTATAAATAGATGCTGTTGTTCCTCCCACAGAAACAGGGCTTTTATGAACCCCGTGCTGATGCTGTACGGTAAGTGTTGGGTTCTACCCTTCTGGTCTCACTCATTTCTCACTACCTCTGTTCAGAAGGTCACATTTTGTTCTTTGACATCTTTGTCTGAAGACTCTGTGGGATCCACACCCACTTCTCACGAAGGGTGGAGTGAATGACAAGCGTGCAAAGGCTTGTGTGGCTGCAAAAGCCACTGCAGATCAGTGGCACCTCCCATGCAAGAATCCCAGGGCCGTTAGCAGGAGTTGATTCAATAGTGTTGGGAGACAGGCATGGATCATGCCACAGCTGGGGAACGGAAGCAGAGAGAGGCTGTGGGACCTGCCCAGGTCTGTGGCAGAGGATGCTCAGCTGCCCCATCCTAGTTCCCAGGGCAAGGCCTCCAAATACTCACTCTCTGCCCTGCTGTGCTGAGCCAAAATCAGCCCTAGTTCAAAAAATACAAAAGTCTTTTGTTTTGGTGATATTGTACCAACAATGCTTCAGGGCTGAACTTAGTAATTGTTTTGATATGGAGGATGTTATTAGTGTGATGAAAACGGGGCAGTTACATTTAGTAAATGCTTTCCAAGCTCCTTTTGTTCCCAGTTGGACCAAAGAGTAGCAATGAAAATCATTATTTCCCAGCACCTCAAACTTTTACCATGTACCAGTTTGGATCTGTGCAGTGTTTTGGGTCAAAGCCATCCCAGACCAGAACTCTGGGGTTAGTAAAAACACTCTTATTCTTTCTTTCCAGAGACAGTGAGTCAGGCTACTATCGAGTTTTGTCCCATTATTACCCCAAGGACTCCGAGGAGCAGGCAGTGAAAGCCAGCAGTTTGGTCTTTGTGCTGTCAAGAGAAGCAGATGGCTGGGCTACAGCCATATATGATGGACAGGTAAGGAAAACACGTGGGCTTTTCAGCCCTTTCCCACCAGCAGAGACCTCGGCCCTGCCTGGGAACAGGAGCTTGCTGCAACCCTCTGAGGTCCTTGGGACCCACCTGTAGCCCTGCAGAGATGCTCAGGAGCTCATTCCCACAGATCATAGATTTCTCTGACGCTTGGCTCAGACCAGCTCCTGCCATTCACCTCTGTAGCTCCACAAGGGCATCTTTTTGGGCACTTGTGCTCTCCACCATACAGGATCCTACTGTGGAATTGCGTAGGCTAACAGACCTCACCAAGGCCCACCATTTGTCACCTGAGAGCTCTAATGGAGCCGAGGAGACAGGTTGCTCCATACCTGATGTGTAGTGCCTCTCTTAAATTAACCTTGGGAGGGTGTTGGGAGGGTTTCAACTGTGCAGGCAGGTTTTATAGCGGGCTCAAGAGAAGATCCGAGGAATTAAAGCCCAGCAAATATGGCATCTTTTTGCAGAATGGGGAGCTATAGTTTAAACAGATTGAATAGGAACAGAAAAATATGACATCATGGAAAATCTTTTGTCAACAGAAGCCATTCCTCACTTGCCTACTTAAATTCTTTGAAAGAGCCAGTGCAGACCTGGATTAGGATGAGCCAGTGAGCTGTTGAGCAACAGAGGCAGTGCTCTGAGGACTGATAACAAGTTAAAATAAAGGGTTGGCATTAACGAACAGGATTTTCTTTCTTTCTTTTTAAAAGAAAGGATGTCCCCACAGAGAATCTGCTGTGACCTAAGCATTTACCATATTCCTAAAAGTGATACAGTAATAGGGGTAGTGATACAGTGCTTCTGAAGGTGACCACATTCCTTGAGAGACAATGAAATCATTCAGCCTGAAGCATCTGGTGCTAACAATGAACAATTACAGAAGTATTTGAACATGCTGGTTGACTGCTCGGTAAAGTGCCAGATGAAATACAAAGTCAAAAAAAGTAGCATAATAGACATTGGAGGGGTGGGGAAAGAGGCATAATTACTCACAATGATCAGTTGAAATGAATAGCTCTATAGCAGTGATTGTCAGAAGACATAGAAATGCTGCTGGACTGGTGTCCCTTGACACCCTCAGCATCTGTTTTAGGAGCAGGGTGTTGGGCTTGGTGGGTGGTTGGTCTCTCACATCACAGCCGCTCAATCAGTGCCACTGCTTTCAGCAGAAAAAGATGCAAAAGGACCATTGGATTTTCTTCAGCAATTTCTGAGCACAAGCCACGTGGGCTACTGTATGCCCCTGGGCCCCTGTGGGCACGCTCGTATTGCAGTGGGGTGAGCAGGCAGGGGTGTTTGGCCAGGGCAGATGCAGTGCAGAATGGGGCGAACAGATGGGGCTGCCCCTGCCCTGGTAGCAGCTCCTGTCTCACCCTGCTCTGCTTTGTGTCCCACAGAAGCTGCGCATACCGAGCTCTCTCCTGGAGCCTGCCTCAAAGCTGGATAAATGGGTGAGCTGACAACCTTGCAACCAGGGGTGAGGACAAAGCCAAGAGATACATTTGGGGCGTAAGATTATCACAGGATAGGACAACCGTATGAAAGAAACATAGAGTGTGAAACACTGAGGCATCCTGACTGAAGACCAAGTGCTCTTGAACAGGAACGACAGAAGAGTTAAGAGCAGGAAAAATCCCCCCCCTTTTTTTTTTTTAATACACATCAGCTCTCTTTACAGCAAAATCTCGGGGCTTGGCCATACAGCCAAGCCACTGTGGCTTGCATCGCAAGCTGATCTAGACATCGTTATCTCTTATCTGCCTGATAAGATCTGGCTGATGGAGGCACGAAAATGAGTGGCTGCCACAGCTCTCCTGACCCACTCTAACTTGCTGAGGTGCTGGAACACAGTGATGAGTTGGAGGGCACATGTTCATCCAGGCTGCCCCCGTGATGTCTGCAGCCACTGGGTGCAGACAGGAGCGGGTGACGTGTGCTCACGGGTTCTAGTTCACCAGCAGAGTGAGAGCAGGTTAATCTCCTGCAGTGGGACAGTAACGTCTTAAACAGGCACCTCTTTTGGCCTGGAGGCCATGCGCCTAAGTCCTAAACCTTTGATTTAGGAAAACTTCCTTCATCTCCCATCTCCACCACAGACATATCCTCCCGTGATCCAAATAATTTTATTTTCCATCTGAACCCAGTGCAGAAAGGTGCCCCTCAGACCTATATAACGTGTGAGAGATTTTTGAAGCCCATAGTTGTTCTGATGTTGCTATGATTATTTTTTTTCCCTCTGAATGGATCCCTGGCCATAGCACCCACTTGGGCATTTGCTCCATGGATGTCTCACTGTGAC
The DNA here is from genome assembly GCA_026413425.1 of Tringa solitaria. NCBI lineage: Eukaryota > Metazoa > Chordata > Aves > Charadriiformes > Scolopacidae > Tringa > Tringa solitaria. The sequence goes on along the minus strand of JAOXJM010000007.1, from coordinate 11,882,461 downwards.
CATCCCACGTTTGTCTGGGTGAGCTGGCAGATGGTGGGCAGAGCCCTCAGTGCAGGATGAGCAGCCTCTCTCTGCTCCAGCAAGAGGCAGGAGGTGAAAGGAGTGTCCCACCAAACTCTCATCACCCCTGCTACTCAAGGGAGCTGCAGAGACCATCACTTGAGCGCTCTGCCTCATCCAGCCAGTTACTGAACTGATCTCCCTGGGGCTCTCTCTGGGGTTACACCTAGAAATTTCTGACTGGCTGCAGCCTCTCTCATGCCCACCAGCCTTGCCCAGTCTCCACTGTCTTCTGCTTACTCATTTCAGATGTTGTTCTGTTGCAGAAGGTCGGCGATGGGATTCCCCTCCCTCCTGCCCAGGTGCCTCCCAGCCGACTCCATGTGAAGCAGAAGCCAGGTAGTCCCCTGGGCCAGAGACCCTCGTGGGTGTCAGCACCCTGCTCCAGGGGTGCGGGGGGAGGCTGGTTGCCCACTGCAGCCGTGGCTGCCCGGGTGCTTGTGGTCTGCAGGAACGCTGCCAGGGCTGCTGCTGACTGCAGACGCTGTTCCTCTGCCCTTGTTTTGTTCTGCAGAATCTCCTGGGGGAGAAAATGCCTCTGCAAATGATGCTGGTGCCCAAATGGATGCCAAGGTAAGGTGTTTCACAAGGTGAAGATACAGCCTCAAGAGATCAAGGCTGTGAAAAATGCAAGATTCCTGGCCAGATCCTCCAAAATTCCTGAGATGCCAGAAAATCTTTGGAAAAAACTCTGCCCGTTTTCCCATTCCAGAGAGAGGCTCCCATGTGGTCTTTCCTCTACCACTCCCAAGTTTGGGACCATACAATTTTGTGAGACAGCCCAGGGTTGAGGCTTACCAGGGCAGTGCCCTTCTGCCACCCTTCAAGGAGCCAAGAGCCCCAGATGCAGCAATGTTCTCAGGCACACGCTTTACAGCCCATTTTGCAAGAGCACACTGTCTTTGAACTACCTGCTGTCCCTCCCCGCCTCCTCCTGCGTGGCATTTTCTCTCCCTGTCAGCCTGGGTACCACAATTCCTTGATATTTGTGTTCTTCTGGGATGGTGTCCTCTGATGCACCTCCATGTCATTACCAGCCGCTGTGTGATGGAGCTGGAATTGCTCCTGTGTCCACTTGGGGACAGCATCTCTCTGGCAGTGCCAGCTGCAGATCAGTTCTGCTCCCTTTGTCTTTGCCACCCCTCTCTGTGGGGCTTTTGGAGCCATTTTTTTTGGTCAGCTGTACTTCAGACAAGGCAACAGAACACAGGGACTTGGCTGCACCTCTCCAGCTGGCTGGAGGAACTGCACATATGTGTTTGGGGTTGGGAGGTACCTGTGTGACCAGACCCAGAAATAGGCGTCATGGGATGAATGTTTGATCCCAGACTTTGAATTTGCATTCCTCACCTAAAATTCAGATTTGCATTTTGATGCTGCATTTCTATTACATGGTACCACTGAGCCCAGGGGCTGTGTCCGTGTCACCTCTCTCGATACGAGGGTCCTGAGTCCACCAGGCTGTTCATGGTGCCATATCTCTCAGCAGACCCCACCGACCTGTGGAGATACTTCGTCTGGCTTGGACAGACCAGTTGTGCTGCGGGCATGCTGTGAGTGCACGGTGGTGGTGCAGGCAGGAGAAGTGCTGTCGCTGCCCGACTTGCGGGCACTGCTGCGGGAGCGCTTCGGGCAGCAGGCGGAGCGTGGGATGCTGAGGTACAACACCCCAAGGCCGGGCCCTCTGGCACCCCCGGGGCATCATTTTGTGTGACAGGGTGGCAGCAGCCTTTCCCCTGAGGGTACAGACCCGCGTCTGGTCTCCTGGGAATATTTAATTGGGATTGCCAGACACCATTATAGGTTAGGGATGGACCTGCTGGAAAGTACTTCTGTGGAGAAGGATCTAGGGGTCCTGGTGGACAGTGAACTCTCTATGAGCCAGCAATGTGCCCTTGTGGCCAAAAGGACCAATGGGATCCTGGGCTGCGTAGGGAAGAGTGTGGCCAGTAGGTGGAGGGAGGT
>JAOXJM010000007.1:11836746-11854827 GCA_026413425.1 Tringa solitaria | reverse complement strand
AAAAACCATCACCCACCCACACAGCAGCCCACGACAAACCAATAATCTTGGGCACAGATTATTACCCCCCAGCTCCCCTCTCACCGCAATTAATTCCTTAGCCAGTCGCTTCAGCATCTCATTCTGCCCGTAGCAGAGGTAGCTGTGTGTGTAGATGTCGTAGTTATAGCCATACAGTGTGAGCTTGGAAGCTTCCTTCCATTTTATCACTGAACTTCCAGGCATAAAGCTGATTTGAGTGGATGCTCCTCCAAGATCCAGTGCCCCAAAAATGTTGGCCGCCTCTGGACGAACCCAGGTGTGTGCTTTGGGGGAGTACTGCCAAGGGGAGACAGGAGAGGGAGAGGGGTAGTACACAGCTGGGCTTACTTGCCCTGAGCAAAATTCTCATCCCATTGAAGTCAATAGGGTTTTGTTATTAAATTCCACAGGTATTCAATTCAACTATTTCTGTACATGAAGCCCCACTGCCTTCCCTGCCCAACCAGCCTGGCCTTTTAGCAGAGCCAGAAAAAACACAGATTGAGCTGTCTGATGGTCAAGATGTGCCAACATGCTGGGTCTCATGTGGCTCTGAGTCACTGCTCCCCAGAAGCAAGTGCTGGTGGGGATCTGGCTTGGAGGGGCTGCCCCTCCCGAAGAGCAAGGGGAAGGACAGAAGCCCTCCAGCAGCCTACACAGGAGACCGACAGTGCCAGCACCGCTCTGAGCTGTGGCACTGCTGGGACAGAGGGTGGCAGGAAAGAGGTTTGACTCAAGCTTCCTTCAGACTGGCATGAAGAACCAAACCTGGGGCATCACAGCGCCACACAGAGATGAGATGGACTTTCCTAGGGCAGCGAGACAAAGCCTGGCAGGAGCACACCATCCCCGTGGGGCTACAGGGCCACCCTTGCTGTCCACAAGGACACCCACATTCCTGATTTCTCCCTCTGCTTTCACTGTGGGCAAGCCAGAGGATAACTGCCTGGTTCCCCGCGATCACTCCCGAAAGCCCAGATCTTTCCTTGTGTGCTTAGCTGACTTCAGAAAAATCAGAAAAACTGTATTAGCAAAGCAATGGGTGTTTCATTGTTCTCCCACCTTAGTGAAGGAATCCAGCAGGTAGTTGATGGTGATCCAGCCATAAGCCCCCTCTTCCTCTCCTGTAAGGATTCGAGCCCCTTTGAAAGCCATGGGGTACTCTTGCATGGTTTTAGCAACTTCGGCTAGGACCTGGTCTGCTGCTGAGCTGTTCTGTTCCCTAAGAAGGACTCAAAGGTCAGGACACATACCCAGCTACATCAATACTACAGAGGAAACAGAAGGAAACAGGGTTTTTTTCCCAGTTCCACATACTCCAGTTTTTTGCAACAAGCAGTTTGTGAGAAATTATGTCTCCTGCTACATAACTTTGTCAAAGCTGGTCCTGAATCCCAGTTTGGCATCACAAATCTAGGAGCAATAGCAATCTCCTCCCTCCAGCGCAGGTCGATCCTAGTTACACAAAGGTTTGCCAGGCCCCCTTTTCCCAACCTAAGTATTTTCATGGTGCTGACCAGAGGTGATTGTGCTGCAAACCCCAGGTTTGAATGTCACCCCCCGACTGCACCAAAGCCAGAGGTGGCTGCGGAGCCCAGATGGGTCTTGTGGGAAGGTGCCAGCCTGGTTCCAGACCTCTGAGTAGCAGAAGATGTCTCAGGGCTTGCTGGCATGTGCTCGTTCTCTGAAGCGAGTAACCTTCAGGCTATGACCAGGGAAAGGCTCAAATTGCCAGGGCACAGAAACGATGTTAGACATCCGCAACTATAAAACCAAAAACCATGAAATGATGGTTGACATTTTAAGAGAGCTAATATGGGCTGGAGAAAGGTAAGGGCTGGTTCTGCAGCACCCTTTTGCCTCCCACCTCTGCTCCGCTCCCCCATCAGCACCCATCCATCTGGGCAGATGACACATCCCCTGGTGGCTTCTCAACTCCCTTGTGTTTAAGGAATAATGAAGAGCAAACAAAGAGCTCTGAGAAGCATTTCTTGCTTAGAACTGGGCATGGAGCACCATCCTGGGACGTGGGACCCCAGGATGCCAACAGACACTTCCGAGAAGCCTCTCTGCCTGGGGGCCAATCACTCAGGACAGCTTAGCCACCTGTATGTCCCCACCAGGCTGCCTTCCCCCCACTCCCTAGTCACTTGCTCAGGGCAGCATGAGAGAGCTGGGAGCTCCTGGCAGCCTGGCCCCATGCAAGGACACTGTGTCCTGGCAGTGGCTGCTTGCAGCTTGGTTGCTGCTCTGTCACCTCCGCACCTCCCAGTGGTACCTCACCTCAGTAGCCTCATGCCTGCCGTTGCTCCAAGATAAGCTGGGACATCCCTCTGTTTTGCAGCAGGAACAACCTTCAGGGCTTGATCCAGGCACTCCCTTAGCGAATCACCAGCTTTCGGGGGATCATTGGCGTAGCTTGATATGCCTTGCCCTGGAAGAGAGTTGGGCTGGGACAGGCTGACAGGAAGGTCTGTGGACAGGGATGTGGGAGCAAGAGGCCACACAGGACAGCGAGGTCTGTCACCTCTCAGCAACAAAGGGTGCTTTTCCAGGGTCCCCTGGTCCCCCAAGACCTGACTGACCCATGTTTACATTCCTCTCCTATGGCTTCCCATGTCACCCATGCTTTCAGCAGTGTTCCCAGCTCTATGGGCGAGACCTTTCCCAGCCAGGACAGTAGAGTGGGCAGCTAGGGCCAGTCCAAGGTGGAGGAATGAAAATTCGGAGCAACACCAAGGTGCTTCAGTCCCACCAAGCCTGTGAGCACTCCACGGTGCTGAGTGCCCTCCAACCATGAATGAAGCCAGTGGGGAGTCAGAGACCACCCTGCCTGCAGCCAAGTTTCCCCACCAGTGACAGCCCAATGGACAGAGCTCCCCAGCATGGACAAGCCAACAAGAGGAAGGCCCAGGTCATCCCACCCACCACACGAAAACACAGGGCAGCATGAAGCCCACCACAGGGAGATACTGACCCTGGACATCACAGGACAAGGTCTGGCTAACCACACCGGTGTCGTTCTCCTTGTCTGAGTCCCATTCATAGACAAACAGAGAGGTGTGGGACGAGCCTGCATCAAACACCATCCCATACTGGAAGGGAAAACCAAGACATCACACTGGTGGGAGGAGCAGCAGCCTGCCCCTGGCCCCACCACGGTCCTGCCAGGGTCGTGGGGCCAGACAATGCCCCAGAAAAACATCTCTCTAAGGCCCAGCTCTTTGCACCATGGCAGAGCAGAGCAGTGACAGTGTGTTGTCTCAGCAGGGGTATTTCTCACAGCAACTGAGGGATTTTTTATTTCCTTCTCCAGAGGTGACTGCCGCAATGGCAGCTCACACAAACATTTTCTTAGTTGTTTCCTTATGCTTTTTTATTTTCTTTCTTGGTTACATACATTTTGTGTCTACACAGGCCCCACCTTGGGGCCAGCAACTCTCCTGTCTCCAGTGCTCTCTGCTATCCCCATGGCTGCACTGACCTGGGCAGAGACTGGCAGGGCCATGCCAACCCCAGTCCAGAAGCACCCAACTGTGTGCCTCTGCACCATAAAGCCCTCCACCTCACCCTAAAACCGTGGCAACCCTCTTCCAGCAGTCGGGGTGGGATGCCAAGACGCAAGGGAGGGAACAGGGAGGAGCCATGATGCTTGTGAGTGGGTTAGGATAGGCTGGTGGGGGCTGGCAGGAACAAAGGCCATGTGAAGGTGTATCACCCTGGGGAGGGGTGCCCTGGGAGGGCAGAGGGAGTGAGGCAGGGCTTTGCCCTACCCATTTGGCCCAGGTAATCTCAAAACACGTCAAATGCTAGTGCCTAGTTTCAGAGGAGGCTTCCCTTCCTGACTTCAAGGTAGCCAGGCTGCATCTCATCTTGAGATGGGAAGAAAACACCCACCCAGCTACTACAGGGCAGGTCCTACCGAACCCCCTTTCACCTCCGAACCCTGAAGATGAGCCATTGTCTCTGAGCACCATCTCTGCAGTGGTACTCAGAGACCTTCTTTTGGGCTCACCTTGACCGTGGCTGGCAGGGTGACATCTTCAATCCTCACCAGGCAGAGAACAAGGGCAATGATGGAGAGTGCGACCAGCGCCCCAGCTGTGGCAGTGATGAAGTGCTTCTTGTTAGCAAGCATCATGGTGAAGGCTCCTGCAAACCCAAACCCAGGAGAAAGGTGGTTGGACATGGCCAGCTGGGAACATCGTTAATCAGTAAGAGCTGTAAGGAGATCAGCTCCAAAAGGTGTCCCCAGGCTGACATTATCTTAAGCTGTGTAACTCAGAAATCCTGGTGGATGATCAGATCTTCCCCTGGGAAAAGCAATATTAGGATAAAACAGGGGGGTGCTGGAGGCAAGAGGGGATGGTTTCCCAGCAAGCTGGCACAGCCATGATGGAATTGCAACAGTCCTCCAGGTCCAGCTTACCACTACAGGGAAGGGTCAGGTCCAGGAGGAGCAAAAGGAACACTGCACCAAAGAGAGGAGGGCCAAAAACCTCAACGGGGGATATTGTAGAAGGGGACAGTGATTTCATTTGACAAGGTGTAAGTAAGGTCAGCTCACCTGCTGGCACTCCCAGACCTGTGCAATCAATTGGGATCACTCGGAGCTTTCTTGTGAGTCCTTGCTGTGGGTCTGGGCTCCTCCACTGCCCTCAGGAAATCCACCTTGGACTTGCTCTTTATGTCCTTTAGAAGTGGATACTGCTTGGAAATCTTTTTCCCATTATTTTGTCTCAGACCTCATCAGCCTTAGGCAAAACTCTCAAATCTCAGTTCTCTTCTTTATCTTACAGGTGTATTTATGACTCAATTCCGCATCTTCCTGACACCTTATCTTCAGGCAATTAGTTCCTCCTCCTCATTTGAATGAAATCAGACATAGGAGCCCTGCAGCAATTAGCACACACCTCTCCCTTTAACCCTTGTCTTCCTGCTTCTTGGTGCTTTTACACACACCCATTTCTGTTCTCTCTTGGCTCTCACTGGTCTTAATATTTCCATTACAAGTATCTACAAGGTCCATAAGAGGTGAGAGTGATATTTCCAGTGCCCAAATCACAGACAGAGCGGTAGGTGCCTTGATAATAAGTTTGATTACAGTGAGAAGGACAATCACATCAGAGGAGGAGGAGGAGGATGGCCCTGCTGGGGGGGGTGGATTGCAGCAACACTTGCTGAGCTTTGCAGGGGAGACAGGAGAGGCTGAGAGGGCCAAGACATCTGCATGTCCCAGCTGGGACTTGGGTCACCTCTTCCTTGTGTGAAGGAAGGTCTTCTCCTGGTCTGGAGAAACGTGCAGACATGGAACCCCAAGGAGAGCCAGGGGAGTGGGGAAGACCGAGGGCTGCTCTGCCAGCAGCCTCCCCTCGCTCCCGGCAGCCGGCGAGGCTCAGTGGTGCCACAGGGTATCCCACCCCAGCCCCAGAGCCCAGCACCCCTGACCTGGAACGGGGTAGGGAGGGGTCCCAGGAAGGGACCTGCTCTCTCTGGGCAATACAGTGAAGCTGCTTCCTGCTGATTCAGCTCCTTGATAAGAGGCTCCCAGGGCTCTCACAAGGGCAATCTCCATGGGTGATCTCAGTTCCAGCTGCCTTATCTCAGCTGAGTCAAACACAGAGATGCCAGAAGGGAAATGCCTGCTGGGGAGTCCTCCTTAAATTCAACCTTCCCAGAGCACCTTTCCGTGCGGCCGGAGGGACAGTGGTTTTGGAGGGATGGTAGTTTCAGAGCTCCCACTACGTGCACTGAAAGTACCACCCTGTGGAATCGGGGTGAAGCAGCCCCCCGGGCTCTGTCTCAGGTCACATCTACCTGCAGCTCACATCGAGCTGGGTGCCTGTGCCATACCCTGCTGCCGGCCGGGCCTCACACCTCCAGGCTGGTCCCTCTCCCCAAAGGACACGGCAATGCAGTGTCTCACGTGCTGGTGGGGTGGATGCCCAGAGGGTGCCACCACTCCTGCATTCCCATCGACACACAATGTACAACCTTTGAACTCACATGGCTTTGCTGGAAGGAGGTGAATCAGTGTTTGCTGCCTTCCCAGGTCTGGAAGCCCCCTGCTGAGGGCACAGGGACTGTGCCAGGGCTGTCCTGAGCAAAGGGCACTCGTCCACACACAGGACAGAGAGGCCCCCCTGGCCCTCCTGGACACGCAGCAGTGTGCAGTGGCTGCATGCACCCACAACTGACAAACCCCTCTAGCTCCTGCCTCCAAACCTGGGTTGAGCAGGTTTATTTTTCCTCATCCTTCCGTAGAAAATAAATAGTTCCAGAGGTTAAGTGACAATATCTTAATTGCCTCTTAAGCCAGAAGGATGGATAATAATTTCCCAGCTGGGAGTGAGCTGTGATTTCCCTTGGCTTGCTTCCCTTGGTGACTCCATCCGCTCATCCCAGGCAGCAGAACGGTCTGAGCTGTTTCTGTCTCTGTTACCAGGAATTTGGGTCTCTTTGCCAGGCTCAGCCCTTTGGCAAAACTCCTGCCACCAGCCTGGAGCAAGCCTTGCTGGAAACGGCCCTGGTCCATGTGAGCACAAGGGTAGTGAAGAACAGACCTTGCTGGGACACAGCAGCCACTGGCCATGGTGCATGTCAGGATCTCCTGGGCTGCCAAAAGGACGGACGTGCCCCAGGTCTGTATCCAGCCTGGAGCTTGTCCCAGTAGGGAACTGGGGTGCAGCTTGGGCCACATGTCAAATGCAAGCTTTGGAATGCTTCCATGTCTGCCACTGCAGCTTCTGAGGGCAATGGACCTGTCATGAATATGGTGAGGGGGACAACACACTCAGGCAGGTGGGGGCGTGTGCCATCACAGGGACACATGGCCCCATGGTCCCACCCATGGTCTGTGGCCCTGTTTCAGGGATCCTGTCCCTCAAGGAGCTGTGTTCACTCTAAGGGGAACTTGGAGCAGCCCTGGTGTTCTGGAGCTGCAGGTGCCCTCAGCCACCCATGGACCTTGTCCTAGCAGGGATGGCAGGACCAGACTAAGCCCTGCTCCTGAGATGGGCACAGCCCCAGAGGGCTGGAAGCCAAGCTGCCCTGTGGACACCACTGTAGCATAGGCAACTGCACCCAGCAGTGCTTTTCTTGCCGTGGAAGCAGTGTTATGGTGAAACTCGCTCCTTTAACATGGGCAGTTGTGTCCATTCCCTGCACAGCAGCCGTACATCTCATAGCCATGAGTGTGGCCAGGAGACATCCCCCATCCACTGGAGCCCTTCATCCACCTTGGGGTCCCGAGCATCCACCTTCCACTTTGGAAGAAATGTAGATGAGCAAAAGCAGGAGAACCAGTTTCACTGGCTCTTTTCTTGAGCAGACAGCTCCTCTGCGTGCCAAAGGCCTGGCAGGACTCAGGACAGCTGTGGGATGGGGCTGTGCCCAGGGTCTGGGCTGATGGCTTGAAGAAACTCTAGTTTCAAGGGAGCTCCTCTGTCTGCTCCCCCTCCCTGAAACCCAGTGGGAACTGCAGGGCTCTGAGCTGCCCCAGCCAAGGGAGACCAGGAACCCCCATTCTCCCAGCACCCTCTTTCCTGGGGCTGGTCTGCCGTCCTACAGACCCCATGGACCAAGGCAGATTCAGGGGTGGGAGCCAGAACAGAGGCTTTACCGGGAGAGATAATAGTATCTATATATAATTCAGCTATAAAATCCAATAAAAGTAACTACTTCTTCAATTTATGCTAGATATTCCTGAGGCAAGTCACAGGTAATAGCTTAATAATTTTGTTGACAACATCCTCTCTACAAAAGCTTTAGGACAACATAAAGATAGCGCTGGGAGGAGGCCTGGCAGGCTGGGGGGAGGCAGAGCCCATGAGCCCCAACAGGACAAGGCAAAATGCTCACTGGAGAACATCTTCCCAAACCTGCACTGCGTCCTCAGCACACAGCCCCGACTGCACCCCCACCTGCTCCCTTCGTGGGCTCCCACAGAGGCCCCTTGATTAATTAATTAGATAATTACCTTAGCTTTTACCTTCTCCCGCTGAACTGGCTGAGCACCAACCCCTACTCGTTCCACCTCGGCGTTCCAGTGGGGGGAAGTCTGATCCCCCTCGTGCCCACGCCTGCCCCATGTGCAGAGCCCTGCAGCTCTCCCAGGCGATGCTGCCCCGGCTGGGCTCTGGCATGGTGACAGCACCCTGGCTCCATGCCACGTACAGTCTGGCCCTCAATCTTCTTCAGATAACCCAACCCAAAGGGGTGTCCTTCTGCTAAAATGCGGGCTGTGTCTCGGGCCAGTGTGGTGCCCGAGTGTGGAGCATTGCAGGACCTGGAAGGGCCATGGGGTGGCCCACAGGACCACCCGCTCTCTCGTGGCTCCCCTCGGGTCCTCAGTGCGGCCGAGCCCCAGCCCTGTTTGCCTTCAGGGATGTGCTCTGTGAGACCTAAATGTGCTATTTGCTCAGAACTGATTAAGTGACCTAAATCTCTCATTCTTCTGACTGCAGGTGGACAAATCTGCTATGGAGAAGTATGGTTAGAGTACACACACACCCTTATTTGGTTTGCTTTTGACATGTGTTTCTTTCTCTGTGGCCCTTGAAAAGACTCTTTGAGACCCAGAGGGGAGTTGCCAGGCTGGTATGGAGACTCTGCGGGGTTCGAGCCCAGCCATTACTGCCAGCCTCTGAGATGATTGATGTTTGTGAAGTGAGATCATCTCTGTTGCTAACATCTTCCCTGTGCTTTCTGAAAGAAAAACACCCTGACTCAGGTTCGAAAGAGAGTGTCTCATTTCCCTGTCATTTAATTTCTGCACCAGGAGGTCACCCCAGCTCTGGCTGTGGGAGGTACAGGCAGTGGCCCTGTGCAGGTCCCATATCTCTTGGGTGAGCTGCACAACACGCTCCTGCCTCCCATTCCCCTTCCAGATGCACTTTGGGTCTTGCTACGACTTGTCCTAGCAGGGACCAGCTCTAGCCCTCCCTTCCAGTCCAAGTCCAGCAAGAATGGTGGAATTGGCGCCATTTAAAGCTGCCTTTGGGATGCCCATGCCTGCTGTCCCCAGCTGGCAAAAAGCACACCTGACCTTTCTTCTTCCCCACTGTTTCCCAGTGTGTACCATTAAACATGCCCCATTTGCCCTGACTGTGGCTGTCTTGGTGCCACCTCTCGGCTGTGGATGCTCTGGGTCAGAGACACGTGCTTGGAGCCAGCCCCTGTGCCGGCCACAGACACCCCGGTCCCTTCCCCTTCCCTGGGCGCAGCCACAACCCAGTGGCTGTTGGCCCTTGGGCAGCTCCATCTCCCACAGGGCTCGGATGGGGCTTAGCGCAACACCGGCACCATGAGCTCCACGAGATTAATGACATCAATAAGAATATCAGTGTTTTGATATTGGCAGTGGAGCTGGCTGAGTCCCCCAGGGCACAGGCAGCCGGGGCAATGGGCACCAGCTCCCTGCTGGGAGGGCGATGTGCTGCCCCATGCTGCGGTGATGGGCTCCATATGTGCGAGGACAGAGGGACATGGCTGAGGGATGCTCCAGGAGGTTGAGGCTGTTGCTTGCTCACCAGCGGTATTGTCCTAGGGGTGAGAGCACCGAAGTGGCAGGCGAGGTTGGGGTGTCTCAGATCTGGTTCACAAGAGCCCCAGGCATGGGCTGTTCTCTGTCCTGGGCATCCTGAGGGTTTTTTCTTCCTGAGATCAGCTCTTGAGACGCTTGATTGCCTCCAGTGCAATCAACAGGGCCATAAGGAAACAAGGCAGAATGTGAAATAGTGATCTGAGGAAGTGCCCCTCAGCAAATGCTGGAGGGTATTTCCAAGAGACCAGGAAACCCACTGGCTATGGGAGGTCTTCCATGAGCTGCCAGACTGTTTTGGACAAGGGCAGGTAGCACCCTGATGGAGCCAGCTCCTCTGCCACAGCAGTGGGTGAGCTGTGAACAGCCAGACATCCCATATCCCCTCACCCCTGCGAGGTCATCTCATGTCACTGAGCTGTGGCACTCTGCAACACCTCTCTCTCCTCAAAGTCTCAGCAAACCTTCTGAGAAGCTGCTCCAAGGACATCACCATTGCTGCAGCCTCCCTTCCTTCAGCCTTTCCTCCTCCCTCTGCCCCTGCCATCCTGGCTGTTCCCCTCTGGGCTTTCAGCACTTCCTCCACACTTCTCTTCACATCTTTCGGAGAGCAATGACTCAAAATGGACCTGTGCTTTCAACCACAGACTTACCAACTCTCTAAATTATTCTGTAAAAGTTACAGATGAAGTCCTGGGAACACCAGCCCTGAAAATGGGGGCTGCAGCAGCTCAGGGCACCCATGTCAGGACAGACACTCCTGTGCTCCGAAGGTGACATTTTATTTTGCACACATTGGCCATTAGCCAGGGATACCCCAAAGCCACCTCCGTAGCCCACCTACTCAGCAGCTGACCAGTCCACTCTGTGGCCCTTCCCAAGCACGGTACCTTGTGCTTGCCCTCTCTCACCCCCAGAGTGGCTGTCACCCATAAGACAAGGGTGTCGGATTGGGGTAGCACAGTTTCTTGACAAATCTAGATGAAACACTGCTTATCTCTTCATTTCCTAGGTGCTCTCTGATAACTTTTTGACTGCCTGCCCCCGTGTTCCCAACAGTCAGAAGCTAAGAGGGCTGCAGTTTGCCATTGCCTACACGCAAGTAGGACATGCCTCTGACATGGGAGCTTGTTGGGAAAAAAACAAACCCGAAGCTAACTGATGAGGATTCAGGAAGATCTGGGAAGCTGGACTGCAGGCAGGTCCACAGCTCCAAGGGGAGGACATGCAGAGGCAGCCCCAGGCAGGGGTGACCCACAGCTCCTCTCTTTCCAGGCAGGGTTGGGTGGCCCTTCCCAGCAGGGCTGCTGGGCTTCTTTCATTCTGCCAGCAGGAACAGCCTGGCACAGGCAGCCAAGCCTCTTATCTTGGTCAAGGGAATTAGTTTATGTGTGAGATAACCAGACCACACTGTTACCACATCCCAGACCATGACTTGGTGTCAGCACTCACTGCATGAAGCCTGTGGGATGCTGGTGGAGGAAGTCACCAGAGGACATGCTGTACTGCAAATGTTGCTTTTACCCCCCGCAAATCACCAGCCAGGCTCTCCCAGGATGCAGGGATCCACCAGCTTTGGTAAGTGGGGTGGGATTAGTGTTCCCATCGCTGTTTGGCAGCCCTAAATAAAAGGGCAAGAAAAGCAGCAAGACACGGAGAGCACTAGGTGGCATGAGGAGCACAACAGCAATGGACGTGGTTGAGGTGGTCAGGATGGTGGTCTGGGGCCAGAGGAGGAACTCTGGAGACAAATCTGCTGCTTGAAAAGCCCTACTGAGGGGTGCCAGGATGCTGCTGAACCTCACTAGAGCATCCTGCAGCAGCTGCTTCCAGCTCAGTGTTCAGGCTCACCCACCGCCCAGGCTGAAGCTGGCTCTGCCCCCAGCAGCCCCCAGTAGTCCCGGGCAGCCACCAGCAGGGCTGAGGCACCAGGGGCAGCTGCAAGGAATGGGGACCCCAGCTACAATGTTTAGGGGTCTTGCACCACAAGGTACTTTGTAAGTCTTTGGAGTGATCCAAGTGTTAGAGCCAGCACAGGGGAGGGTCTTGGGCACCAGTGATTTAAAACACGTTTCAGTCATTTTTAGTGATAAAAATCTAACTTTAATTTGCACGAATCAGGCCATTTCCTAAAAGACATGCCCAGGTGAGAGCTGGCTGTGGAATTAGTGCTTTGGCTGTGAATCCTTACAGCACGTGGAAGTTAGCAAAGACACAAGGAAAACTAAGGCTTGGGCAGCCTTGGCCCCCGGCGTCGCTGGAGCCCTGCCAGCAGCCAGCAGCTCCCCAACAGCCACTGTGTCTCAGCTCCACCTTAAGGAAGGCTGCAAAAGCCCATGCAGCTCATGCGAGATGTTCTGGGGTTGCTGGAGTCAGCCATTGTTCAGGATGTCATGGAATTCCCAATCCTGACACCCACGCGTTGTCTCTACGTCTTACACAAATAGTAAACCAGAATGATGTTTTCTGACCTTGGCATCTTGCTTTGGACTCTACAACCCTCTGAAAAATGCCCCATCATCCACGGTTTCCTTCTGCGCATGTCTTGGCCACAGTCCCTGTGGCCTTCAACAGCAAAGACACAGGGCTGCAGCTGAAGGCACAGGCTGGGGAAGGGGCTGTAGGAACTGAGGAAGCCCCAGGCTGGCAGGAGACCCAGGTGCCCATCACACCCACAGCCATGCTGCATGGCCTTGGCACCATCGCTGGAGCCCAACCAGGAGAAATATCCAGAATTTTCAGTCCTTGCTCAGCACTAAGAACTTCCTCTCTCCAGCTGGGAGTCCTGGGAGACGGCAACATGTCATTCCCTGTGCCCTCAGCACCTCTGGGTGGGTACCATGGGGTGACCACCTCTGTGAGACAAAGGGTTCCCAAAGCACAAACCCAGGCTCTGTGCAGTTTTGGGGCAACCGAGGACAAATCTGCCTGTCTCCACACTCAGCCTCCTCACAGGGATGGGCTTACAGCAGATGATGTGCAGGTGTTTAAGATGGTCGTGCTCAGCCTCAAAGCCCAACTAGTTAAGCCAGTGGCTGGGCAGCTGTTGAGTGGCTCAAGTCCCTGGCACACAGACATGGCCAGAAGGGACCTGGACTTTGACTTGCACTTCACAAAACCTCATCTGAAGTGAGTGAGAGCTTCGAGTCGTGATGACAGCAGAAGCCAACCCCCCAAGCTGAAACGGGGCTGTGGCTGCATCTGCCTCGGGAGGTGTTTGGAGGCACCTTGCCCAGTTCAGTGGCTTGTGACGGGTGTGCTCAGCCCCTTGACCAAACCAGTGCACTCTGGTTTGAGCTCCAGAGGAGGGAAAGGCCTCAGCTGAAGCTGGGCCAAGAGCTCTTCTGGCTTCAAGCTGTTCTCTGAAAACCCACAAAGGAACGGAGTGACACAGTGGGCATCGATGTATGAGCCTGGGACACTGATCATGCGATTAATGCATGAACAGCAGGTGGCTTTTCCAGCCTCATTTATCAAGGAACAAAGAAAGTTGTGGGTACAAGGAGCCTCATGCGTACCTTTCCCATCGCCTGTACTTTGGCAGCAGCTGGGACACATGGAGTGGGGTGACAGTGGGTACTGTCCCTCCACCAGGGTGATGCTGGTTGGGCACCTCCAGGTCCATGCACAGGGCCAGGAGGCCGGGCTGTGCAGACACTCTTTCCCCACAGCCCCAGGGGTTCAGAGGGGTGCGGGGTTGGGCACCCACTGGGGTCCATGGCACCATCATAGGGAAGCCGTGGCACTCGCCTGGGGTGTCCCCAGGGCCAAACCTCGGGCTGGGAGCGAGCAGAGCCACTGCCCTAATGCACACTCTTAGCCCAGGAGCTGCCGTTGGGTTTGGGAAAGGCCCAGCTGGCAGCGATACCCAACTCACCCACAACAAAAATAAACCCAGAGGCGAAATTTTTATCATCGCTAGAGTGTATTCCAGCGTGTAAAAGAGTCTGTTGGTCCAAGACTTGAGGAGCCGCCCTCCCCATGCCAGGGAGCACCACGGACTCCATGGCTTGCACTGGGCAGGGACGGGTGCCAGGGACTGTCCCCTAACACCCTGTCAGGTGGCAGAGGGCCCAGCAGGATTTCACCCAGGGGGATGCTCCCAGAAGGACTTTTGTGTGGCCGCATCGCCCTGGCCACAGGCTGGTGTGCTGGAACCACACGCTGCTGGGGTGCCGGGAAGTTTTGTTGGAGGACTTGCTGGCCCTGGGCACAGTGGGTGACTCCTTGGCATGAGGAGCGAGTCCCAGGAAGGGATATGGCTAGTCCTGGCTGCCAGATGACCCCCCACCACCCCTGGCCATGCAGGCAGCCCCAAAACCCAAGTGCCACGGTTTGGCAACGTCCCAGAAGGGCCCCGGGAGCCTGCCTTACCTGGGAGGAGCAGAGCTGGGAAACACCACTGCTGGTTCTTCCCCAAGACAGCGGCAAAATGCTGGAAAAGCTGCTTGTGGGCGAGTTCGGTGGCACGCGGATGGATGTGGCATCGTCTCACATGCCACCCCGCCCCAGTGACAGGACTGTATGCTCAGCGGGTGCTGATGGTCCAGGCAAGCCCCACCAGGGCTCAGCAGTAGGAAACGGCCCCGTTCCTGCAGCGAGGCTGAAGGATGCACTTATTTGTTTGACCTTATTTTTATTTTGGTTTGGATTGCCCCTTCTTTGGTTTAATTAGCCATCTGGGTGGGGAGCTGTGGAAGAGTCCAAAGGCATGGATCAGTCCCCAGGGCAACTCAGTGTGTGTCCCCTCCTGACTCAGAGGCTTTGCTGCTCATCCTGCTCCTCTCCGCCTTCACCTACGCTGTCCTCCACCCTCTGCAGCTCCAGTTCTTCATGCCCATCAGCAGACACTGGCTGTCCCCTGGCACCACCCGGCCCTCCATACCCTGCTCCCATTGCCCCTTACCCCAGCCCTCACTCTCCCCAGACCCACACCAGGGGCTCTGTGGCTGCTGGTGATGAAACATCTGTGGCCTGTGTACTCAGAGAGCAGTCGAGCGTGTTGCAGGCACAACCACGGCACAGGGACATCGAAAGCAGGGATGAAGTCACACTGGTGTGAGGTGGCAGTGGATAACAAGCAGCCGGCCACCCTCCTCCCAGGTGACGTGTCCTTAGTTTGCTGTAGCTTGGCCCCTGTGAGCAAACAGCTGGCTCCAAGCGGACAGACCAGAAGAGCACCTGGGAACATTATGGCTGCCCTTTGGTGTGTCACCACCAAAGCCCTGGCAAACCACATCACAAGGTGAAGCAGGAGCAGAGCAGCTCCTGTGAGGCAGGTCCCAGGGCTGGGGCTTCCAGCACCAGACCCTGACGCCAACCCAGGACAGGCCATCTAGAGTCACTGGGGACATTGAGCCAGGGCTGGAGGTGTCACCAGAACAGAGGCTGGTGGGGAGCAGCTCACACTGCGCATCAGGAGCTAACCCCCAGTACGGCCCCGTCTGGGCTAAACCTGTGTCAGCTTATGGATCCAGCTCCATCAGACCGCTGGCTCTCCCACCACCACAACAGCCGGGAGGAGCCAGCAGCAGTGTGACAGTGTGAAGGGACAACCATCGTCACCTACAGGAAACTTCCTCCCAGTGCCCAGCTGCTTGCTAGGGAGAAAAGGAGTAGCCACTGGTTCCACTGCCATCAGAGCATCTCACAGAGGAAATCATACCCACAAACACGTTCCAGGGCGGCAGCAGCTGCAGCATTTCTGGCTGGCAGTGGTGTGTACAACGATATTTACAGCAACCAACCAACCCCTGGGTGATTCCCACTCCCCAGGCAGCAGTTTTGAGTACAAATGCTTTCTAGAGATAAAGAACTTATCCTTCTGTGCATTTTTATTTTTAAATAAAATAGCCAGCATATCAAACAGTGCTTGCAGGGCAGGATACTTTCAGACTAACACCAGAAGCTGAGTGAACTGAAATACGGTTGCAGCACAAAAGGATGTTCCAAAGAAACGGGGTGCTATACAATGCAGCCACGTGCTTAATGACAGCCCCTTCCTCTCGCAGAACTGTGCAACCTGCCACCCACCACTCTGCAGAGAAATAACAATGAGGAAAAGCCTGATGGCCATTGCTATGAGTCCAGGTTCCTCCCAGTGAGGCAGGTACGTCCCCAGCCGGGGCGAGGACGGCGATCCGGAGCCCGCTCCCTCGCCGTCAGTTCACCCGGCAGGCTCGGATCATGAGCAGCTGGAGGAGGATGAAGACGGGTGACATGATGAGCCCGTACCAGAGCTCCCGGGTGTGCTCCACCAGCTTCTGGCACAGCAGCATCTCGAAGACAAACTTGAGGCTGAGGATGGTGAGGATCCAGAAGAGGCGCAGCACGGCCAGCCGCTTCTCCCCGTCCTGGAAGAGCCGCACGGACACGATGGTGGTGAAGTAGGTGCTGAGGCCGTCGGCGGCGAAGAAGGGGATGAAAACGACCCACCAAGAGAGGGCCGAGGCCTGGCCGTCCACCTTCAGGACGAGGAGCACGGAGAAGACGAGCAGCGCCAGGCCGTGCAGGAAGATCTCGAAGGTGGCGAAGCCCAACCACTGCACCAGCTCCCGCAGGGAGAACAGCATCGTCCCGGCGGCCGCGGGGACATGGGCGCTGCCGCGGGGCGGGGGGGGGACGGTGGACGGGACAGCGGGGACCCCCGGCGCCTCAGCCCGCCGCGGGGCTCCCCGGCGGCGCGGCCTGATGACGTCCAGGAGAGGTGTCGCCAGCTGGTGACGGAAGCGGAAGCGGCGGGATGGGGAAGGGGCACGGTGAGGGCACGGTGGGACCTGCGGTGGGGCCGGGGGTTCGGGGTTGGTGCCGGAGGTTCGGTGTCGGGGCTTAGGCCGGGGCCGGGGGCTGGGTCTTAGGCCAGAGCCACGGGCCAGGGCTTAGACAGGATTAGGCCAGAGCTGGGGGTTGGGGCTTAGGGCTGGGACTTACACCAGAGGTGGGGGAGCCGGGGGCCAGGGCTTAGGCCGGAGCCGGGGGCTAGGGCTCAGGCTGGAGCCGGGGGCTGGGGCTTGGGGCTGGGTCTTACACCAGAGCCAAGGACCAGGGCTTAGACTGGAGCCAGGGCTTGGGGCCAGGGCTTAGGCTGGAGTTGGGGGCCGGGGCTCAGGGCTGAGGCTTAGCCCCGGCACCGAGTCCCCAGCCCCTGGCTTCAGTCCCCAGCCCCTCATCTTCTGGTGATTTTACTCTTGTTTCATCTCTTTGCAGATGGTGGAACGGAAGCTCCTTATTCTTTTTGGCAGCCAAACTGGAACGGCTCAAGACACAGCCGAGAGGATTGGCAGAGAAGCCAAGCGACGGCATTTCCAGTGCAGGGTGGAGGCGCTTGACAGCTATGAGGTGGTGAGTCGGGAGGCAGAGGGGGGCTCCAGGCACTTCTGGCCTTGCGCTGTTTCCACCAACCCCGTTTCTGGTGCTCAGGCATCCTCCGCCTTCCCTGTGACCTGCTGTATTTCACCAGACCCTAGTTCTCTGCCCTCCCTGAGAGCAGGTTGTGCTTAACGCAGCTAAAGCCATGTGAAAACTGAGCAGCGACTCTTGGGATAGAGTCCTGTCCTGGTTTCATGTGGGGCAGAGTTAATTTTCATTCTAGTGGTTGCTGTGGTATGGAAGGAATGTCAGTAATTCATATTGTTTTCATTGTTGGTAGGTGATGTTTATACTAGTCAAGGACTTATTTCAGCTTCCCATGGAAGCTGAAAAGGAGCATAGACAGAGCGATGGAACGGCCAATGGATGATTCTGTACTGTAGACGTCATGCTCAGTATATAAATGGGGTTAGCCGAGGCAGGGGGCAGGTACTCATGATCACTGCTTGGGAAGGTGCCAATTTCACCATCTCACCAGCTGGTGAGAGTGATTTGTGTCATTATTGTTGTTGTTGTTTTCCTTTTCTGTTGTTCTATTAAACTGCCTTTATCTCAACCCACAAGGTTTTTTGTTTGGTTTTTTTCCACCCCCCCTCCCTCTTCTCCCAAACCTTCTTGAGGGGGGTAAGAAAGGGGGTGAGCAAGCAGCTGTGTGGTTCTAGTTGCCAGCTGGGGTTAAACCACTACAAGTCCATGTTAGGTGAGAGATGCACAGCTGTACCCTGCAAGGTGAGGGGCACCAAGCAGCCGATGCTGCAGGCAGCGCGTAGGCAGCAGATGCTGCTGCAGTGCCTGTAGAGATTGTGCCGTGCGGGGCTGCGGGTTTTATTCTGTGCATGGTCTGTCCATGAACTCGATGCAATGTGAGCAGCTGTGTCAGGACAGACAACCTGAGTGCTCCTTTCCCTGTCTGTGCCCACAGGCCAACCTCATCAATGAGCTGCTGGTGGTGTTTGTGTGTGCAACCACCGGCCAGGGTGACCCACCTGACAACATGAAGGTAGGACGTGCTCCTGTCCATGTTAGAAGAATCATAGAATGGTCCGGGACAGAAGGGACCTCCAAAGGCCATCTAGTCCCACCTCCCCACAGTCAGCAGGGACACCCCAAACTAGACCAGGTTGCCCAGGGCCTCGTCGAGCCTCACCTTG
>JAOXJM010000007.1:11818023-11836728 GCA_026413425.1 Tringa solitaria | reverse complement strand
CAGAGCAAAGTGGCAGAATCACCTCTCTGGATCTGCTGGCAACGCATCTCTTGATGCAGCCCAGGATGCGACTGGCCTTGGCTGCAAGTGCCCACTGCCTGCTCACGTCCAGCTTCTCATCCATCAGCACCCCAAGTCCATTTCCTCAGGGCTGCAAGGGCAGGAGGGTCCTGATGGGTGGGCGAGGGGAGAGCTAGGGACAGGCAGGCAGGGAAGGCTTCCTTGGCAGCAGCGTGACTCCACGGCTGTGTCCTTCATAGATGTTCTGGCGGTTTCTGTTCCGGAAGAACCTGCCACCTGGTTCCCTCTGCCAACTGGACTACGCTGTACTGGGCCTCGGTGACTCCTCCTATCCCAAGTAAGTAGCTCTCTGGCTCTTTGCCTGCCTGCAGCAGCAGCTCCTGACAGCTCCAGGTGCAGGTGAGACCAGAGGACCTGGAGGGGGTAAGGGGAGACAGAGCCTGACTCTAGAGCAGCAGCTCAGACGAAAAGTAATTCCCACCAGCCTTGAAAATCCTTGTCCTACCAGCCCATGTCCCTCCTCATGCTCAGGAATTGGGCTTCTGCCCATTTTTTTCCTCCTTGCCTGTTAAGCAGATGCTTTCCTGCAGTGTGTCAGACATTGTTTTTCAGTCAGTTATTACAGCCATTCGGTTCTCTGTCTGAATTGGAGGAAAGCCTGTGCCACAGCAATTTCAGTGGACCAAGCCAACAGGCGGCATGAAGCAGAGTTTTAGGTGGCAGACAGAGCTGTTAGTCCCAGTTCTCTCCCAAGAGATGGTTCCCATGTGCTGGAAAGAGCTGTAGTGGGAGGGATGGGAGCGTGCCTGAGCTCCGTGGGGCGGCGAGGGGCTAGAGGGAAAGAGGTGTTTCTCTGCCAGGAGAACAAGGTGCCCTGAAGGGAAGCTTGACCTCCCTGAGTGCTTTCAGGGAAGCTGGGCACAGCCTGCGTCCCAGCAAGTGGCAGCCAGCTGCTTCTCTGAGTTCTCCCAGGAGGGAGGCGCAGGCTGGGCAGGGCATGGGGCCAGGTTGTTCGTGCTGGCTCTGTCTGGACCTGCCTCTGTGCTGCTCCAGCATTGCCGTGGCAGCCTGGGCTGGCTGCTGTAGCCAGTGCCTGCTGTCCCAGAGCAGCCCTGCCCTCTACAGCTGCAGTTATTCTCTGCTCAGGTTTAATTTTGTTGCGAAGAAGCTGCACAAACGGGTGCTACAGCTTGGGGGCAACCCTCTGCTGCCAGTGGCGTTGGGAGACGACCAGCATGACTTGGGGTAAGAGCCCAGTGGAAGGGTTTGGGGGGGAGCCCTGGAGTGCTCTACAGTTTTGTCCTTGGGCTGATGGCAGGTGTATGCTTTACCCCAGCCCTGGGGAGAGCAGCTGCCTGTCCAGCAGCAACCACTATGGGTCTGCTCCTGTGCCCCAGATGTGACCAGCAGCCTCCTGCTGCTCTCTGTGAATGTGCTCATAACTCTTCTGTGCCAGCACCTGGGTCACTTGCTTCTCCAGGGTGTCCCACAACCCCCAGTGTCTGCCACCGTCTCCTGGCTCTGCCCGAGTCGTGTTATGCTCAGGGGACAGCTGTGTCACACAGCCACATACCTGCAGGTGTTACAGCAGCCTGAGCGTGTGGCTCAGGGGGTCGGTGACTGCCGCTGACTGGGCTCGGGGGGTGGGTTGTTCTCTTCAGCCGTCAGTGGTTGTGCCCTGGAGGGCAGGTGAGTGCTGAGAGTGGCTGAGGCATGTTTCCACACCTGAAGCTGGAAGGGAATGACTGCCTGCACCATGGAGGGGGAGCTGAGGTGGTTTTCCAGGGGTGGCGCAGCATTGTCTGCGTGCATGGTAGCAGCATTGGAGCATGGGGGGGATGATGCAGGATTCACAGCTTTGCTGGAGCCCGAATCTTTCCCCTTGCAGGCCAGATGCAGTGATTGATCCGTGGCTCCTGGCCTTATGGGACAAGATCCTCGCCTTGTATCCTCTCCCTCCTGGCCTTGAGGTCATCAGTCCAGATATACGGTGAGTGCAGAGGGTAGGCAGGGACTGCTGGAGCTGGTGCTGTGAGATGCCATGTTTCCTTGGCAGTTCTCCAGGTTGGAGCTATGCCCTGCTTTGACCAGGAAGCCTCCCCACACAGCTTCTGTATCCCTTGGACTTTGGTCACAGGTGGCTCATCTCTTTCTGGATGGGCTGTCCCCTTGTCGTTTGGGTGCACATGTCACTGCCCTGGCAGGGTTCTGCCCCTCTTGTTGTCCTGATGTCCCTCTGCTCTTGGCAGACCTGCCAAGCTTGTGGGCCAAGCCAGCCTCCCTCTGCCTGCTCTGCAGCCTTTGGAATCTCCTTCTCTTGGCAGTCCATGTTGTATTGCCATACCACAGGTCAGCTCTAGGGGACAGGGACAACAGGTCGTGGATACGGAGGGAGACTTCAGGCCTCTCTCTGCCTCAAGCCTCTAACACTACAGCAGCAGAGGAGATGTGACGTGAAGGTAACCACACTGCATTTCTCTTCTCCCCACAGCCTGCCCCCAAAATACACCCTGCACTACCTGGATGAGGACTCCCCACATCCCAATGGTGGCCCACTCCAGCCAACAGCGCCCAGGGCTGTGGCCTCTGAGCTGCATCCCTTCGCTGCCCAGATGGTGTCCAATCAGCGGGTTACAGCAGAATCCCATTTCCAGGATGTCCGGCTCATTGAGTTCGATGTCACGGGCTCAGGGATCACGTAAGCATTTTCCTGACTCCCCTGAGCCTTGCTGTGTGGAATCGTGTGCCCTGTAGCCTGCCTTCCTCTTCCACTCCCCTTATTCTGTGATATCTGAGGTGGCGGCCTCATGGATGTGCTCTTTGCTGCACTGTCCCCCTCCATGACAAAGGCAGGGGTGTGTTGCAGCGTGGGTCCTGCCTGTGGACCAGCCTTCTTTGCTGAGCACGACATTAGTGACATTGGAAATGTGGCTGAGCTGTGGGCTCTCCTGTGGTGTGGGGGCTGGTGGGGATAGCGGTGCCGTGCTGTCCCCTGTGCCTGCCCTGTGGCTGCGCTCGGCAGGTCGCTGCATCCACAGGTTCAGTGCAGGAGACGTGGTGATGATCCAGCCCCAGAACTGCCCCGAAGACGTGGAGCAGTTCTGCCAGCTCCTGCGCCTGGATCCAGACAGACGCTTTGTGCTGAAGCCCACAGATCCTGGTAGGTCCTGCCCGCTGCTCTTTTCCCTCCCTGCCAGGACCGGGCAGCTCCCTGACCTCTGGCCTAGCCTGGAGCTCTGCTTTTCCTTTGCTTTAGACCTGGGAATGGCTGATGGATTGAGGACCTCAGCCTGTCTCACAGTGTGGGGACTCTCCTTCCCTCCCAGCGCTCTGTGTGTCTGGATCCCGCATCCTGGTGCCAGTGGGAGGAACCCAGTGGAGTCCAATCTGTACCCATGTCTTTGTAGCCCCCAGCGCAGAGCGTGGAGGGTCCTGCAGCCCCCAGCCCAGCCCGAGACCCCAGTGGGGTTGTTCACACCGCTGCCCCATCCTGGGGCGTGCCAGAGCTGCGAGGGCAGCACGCAGGTGGTGCTCAAGTGTCCTGCCCCGGTGCTGGCACTGAGCAATCCTGCTGCTTGGCCTTGCAGGTACGTCCCTTCCTGCCCTCTTGCCGCAGCCCTGCACTATCCGGTACCTGGTCACCCACTACCTGGACATCTCCTGTGTGCCACGGCGCTCCTTCTTCGAGCTCTTGTCCTACTTCTCTACGAACGAGCTGGAGCGGGAAAAGCTGCAGGAGTTCAGCTCTGCACAGGGCCAGGAAGAGCTGTACAGCTACTGCAACCGGCCCCGCAGGACCACTCTGGAGGTAGGGCTGGGGGAGCATGGCAAACCTGCTCCGGGAGGGCTGTGCCAAGGCATAAAGCACCCAAGTAGGTGATGAGCCGTAATTTCTTGGCTGGGGAATTTCATCCACTTCACATACTTTCTGAGATGTCCTTGGGTTTCCGCTGGTGGTTAAGACCTGCTCCAAACGCTTTCGGTTCTATGTGGTGGTCCCTGTGCTGCAGCCTGGGGTTGAGGGGAGGGAGGTGGGATGGGGCAGTTGGTGCCTTTGGTTTTAGGCCAGCATGGCACAGCAATGTGGCACAGTCTGTGCCACCCTGAGGAGCGGGCAGGCTGCCCTCTGGGGTGCCCTGGGTCTCACCCTCCCTTGGCTCTGCAGGCCCTCTGGGATTTCCCTCACACCACGTGCGCCGTTCCGCCCGACTACCTGCTGGACCTCATCCCTCGCATCAGACCCCGCGCCTTCTCCATTGCCTCCTCCCTGCTGGTGAGAGCTCAGCCCTTTTCAACCTCATGTCAGGCTATGAGTGGAAGGTCAGGCAGGGCCAGGGCCGACCGTTGGTGCCATGCATGCCACGGACGTTCAGGCTGTGCTCTCGGGCCTTCTGAGCACCCACAGCACATCTGAACCCCCGCTCTGCTGTGAGCACATGGCGAGCTGACGTGCTGGATGCCAGCCTTCATATTAGGGCACTTGCTCTCCTGCAGCCCTGCGAGTGCTGGGGTCTGGTGTCCTTGTCATGGGGAGCGGTGGGCTGTGGGGACCGGGAGCTTCCCTGGGTGGTGTGGCCATGGGAAGGGGGAGTGCTGCTTCCTGCTGCTGCCGGGAGGTGGCAGTGGGACCTGGCCCGGGTGGCTTGGCAGATGTCAGCCCATGCATGGGTGGTGTTTGCCCTCCATGGGGACCTCAAGGGCTGGACAGTTTCTGTCACTGTTGCCAGATGTGCAGAGCATTCCCACAGCTGTGCATCTCTGGAAAAACCGTTGGAAAGATTTTGGGCAAGGGTGTGCTCCATTCTGTGTCCGAGTGGCTATTTCAGGCTGGGACAAGTGTTGCAGATGCCCTGGAAGGAGTTGGGCACAGGCTTTGTCACTGGAGGAGGCGCTGGACTCTCCTGCAGAGCTGTGCTCGGTGTCTTCTAATGTCTCATGGCTCTTGTCTGGACACAGGCTCACCCTGACCGGATCCAGATCCTAATGGCAGTAGTGCAGTACAAGACGCGGCTCAGCAAACCCCGCCGTGGTCTCTGCTCTACCTGGTTGGCTTCTCTCAACCCAGAGCAAGGTAATTGCTTGGACTCTGTGAGAACCCCATGTGCTTGCCACAGCACATAGGGCTGATGCCATGGGACCACAGTGGAGCTGTGTGTGTCCTGGCCACGTGCTGGGGCTGCTTGGACCCTGCGTGGAGCACCACCACCGTGGGGAGTGGGGAGCTGAAGCACACAGGCTTGGCAGGATGGGCTGAACTCAGAGTAGTTGTCCTTCCTCGCTGCTCCCATCCTCTTCAGAGCATGGCGTGCTCCTTCAGCTTGCCCTGAGCACCCTGAGCTCCTGGTTTTCTCCCAGCTGCTCAACACCTGCTCCCAGCACCAACATGCCTTGCTGACCACTCCTGGTGTCCTGGAGCTGGTAGTGCTCTGATAGCTGGAAATGTCCAGCCCTGTAGCACCAGCTCTGGGAAGGATTATCCTTCCTTTGAGCACATTTGTCCTGTTCTGTGAAGCCTGTGCATTGCTGCTCATCTGCTCTAACCGCAAAACCCCTCTGTCTGAGTCTCCAAGCAAATGTGACAAGCTCACAGGGTCTCACTGCTGCAGGATGGTAGAGAATTGCTCTGTGTGACTCCAGGACAAGATTGTGTCTTCTCTGAGTACCCAGATTGGGATCTGCTCGCCTCCACCACTGACTTCCCTAGCACTGGCTGTGTGAGGAGCAGGCTGTCCTACAAACCATGTGTTGTGGGGCTCTTGCCTTGCTCTAGGGTTCACTCAGGTGCTTGCAGAGACCGTGCTGAGATGGCTGAAGTGCTTTTCATACACACATAGTGTCCCTGTGACAGTAGGGATGCCTTGGTGCTGGGGTTGTGGTAAGCCAGGTGCTTTCCGTATCTTTGGAGCATCCCGGAAGAGCTGGGTGCCTGGCTGACCCTCTGCAGGGTGTGACCGGTGCAGTGGTGATTGGGTGATGCCAGTCTGTTTGTTTTGCAGGTGATGTCAGGGTGCCTCTTTGGGTGAAGAAAGGAGGAATGAAGTTCCCAGCTGACCCTGACACCCCCGTGATCATGATTGGCCCTGGCACAGGGGTGGCACCTTTCCGAGCAGCGATACAGGAGCGGGTGGCACAAGGACATAGAGGTGAGAGATGGTACTGGGGTGTCCCTTGCTGTAGACAGGTCTGCAGCAGGAGGGACTTGGGGCTCCCGAGGGTTTGGACAGGCCAAGGCTTTCCTGTGTGTGAGTGGGAGCAAGCTGGGCTCTGGGGCAGGTGAGGACCAGAGCCCAGTGTGTGCAGTCTGCATGATTATGCACAGGCTGTGCTGCAGGGCTGCTCCCTGGGTCAGGGCAGGGCTCTGTGGAGGCTCTTTCTTGGCTTTTGGTGAGTGGAAGTGGGTTGTTGAACCCGTCTTCTGCTGCATAAGGAGTTGTGCCTCTGCCCGTGACCCATCCTCATTCCCCTGGCTCAGCTGTGGGTCTCAACAGGAAGCTGAGGCTGGTCAAGGGGAACAGGCAGCCCTGGAGGGCTCTTCTTGCCCTACCTGCCCCACCTCCTGCTTTCTCCTGTTTGCCACAAGCCACCTGACTTGATGGTCACACGGTTCCTGAGTCTTCCTGGCTCTTCCAGGTCAGGGCTGTCAGCCAGACCTGGCAAAGAGGTGACAGCCTTAGAGGCACCGATGGTCCCCAGCGTTCGCAGGATGTTTGGTCCACCCAGCCCAACCCTTCTGGTCTGCTCTCTGCAGGGAACTGCTTGTTCTTCGGCTGCCGCCAGAAATCCAAGGACTTCTACTGCCAGGCAGAGTGGGAAGAGCTGGTGACAAAGGGCTTCCTGACACTCTTCACGGCCTTCTCCAGGGACCAGGTTAGTTTCCAGTGGAGGAGGGTGGATACAGAAGCGTCTCAGGCAGCACTGATGAGACTCTGCCAGTGTTTTTGGTCCCTGCACCTGTTGGCATGGCCTGTGGAGGACCTGGTTGGGAGTCACTGTGGTCAGCTCACTCCCCCACACCACCTCGATGCTGGCCAGGACCCCCAACAGCACTGCAGTGCCATTGCCCAGCCAGGATGTGTCTGCCTCAGGTGCTTGGACGGGGCTGTCCTCAGATAAGACGTTAGCCAGCTTTGTTTGACTGGACCACGTGAGTGATAAAAGGCTCCCAAGCCTCTCGGGGTGGGGGAGTCACCAGGCAATAACCTTTCTTGGTTGAGTATCACCCTCCCCACTGCGTCCCTCTGATCACTGGCTGAAGCTGAGCAACTTGGCCTCTGTGCCAGCTCTTCCTGAGCCTCAGCCTGCACAGAGGAAGCTCCCTGGAGGTACAAGCACCCCCACAACTCAGCCCCTCACTTTGCTCCCTTATTTCCCAGGCAGTGTCTTTGGTGGGCAGCTCTCAGCCCCTCTCTGGGCTGCAGGGCTTTTCATGTGGCCAGAGAGGTTCCGTGAGCTGGGACTCTGTTTCAGTGCCTTCCCCTGTCCCTTGATGGCACTGAAAGCTCAGCCTGCTTTTGAAGTAGAGAGATTTGATAAAAAGGGTCATTGAGAATGGGTATTTCTAGGTAGCTCAGCTGCCCCGGTCCTTTTCTCCTGGCAGTGTGCATGCATTGACACGAAGCCAGCATCTTTTATCCAGTCACTTGTAAGGTATGAGTTGAATGCCTCTGTGAAGGCTTTCCAAGTCTTTAATGAACAGGAGCAGTGCTGCAGAGGTTCACTGGATGACCAGCCTGCCTTTTTTCTGGTAGCTTACACAGCAAAGGGGGGACCTGCTGCTCCTCAAATCTGGAGAGCGGCCCCAGAGCCTCCTCCTGCCCTCGCAGACTCTGGAGGGACGGGACTTGCTTCAGAATCATGCCTCCTGGTCTCTTCTCTGCTTGCTTTGAGGGGTGAAGCAGTTTGTCCTAAGGGTCATCTGCGGCCAAGTCCTTGCAGTGCCGCAACAGGGAGGCGAGGGGGAGCGCAGCCAGGTGGGATGTGCCACATTGGGCCATTGTACCTGCGGCTCTAGGAGGTCCCACAGCCATTAACTCATCGTAAAGTTTGTTTTCAAAGAATCTGCAGAAGCTGGGATGTTCCACAGCTGAGCAGGATTTCCCTCTTTGCTCTGTAAGGTCCCCTTTGCGATGACCTTCTGTCACGTCACGTCTGCCCCGTGGTGCAGACTGATTGATCCCAGCCTAATGCGCCTGTCACTAATTCTCAGCAGGATGCCCCGGGGTTTAGCTGAGACGTCGTGACCCAAGTTTGTCACTGGGGCACTCTGGTTTCTAGGTGGCTGCAGGTCCTTAAGCGACCTGCTCGGAGCCCTAACCTCGTCTGCAGAGCCTCTGTCAGCACTTAGCTGATTAATGTTAATGATGCTGAATCTGAGCGACCAGCTGGCTGTGTTGGTGCCTGTGAAGGGCTTGCTCACCTCCCGCGTGGCCGGCAGCCAGGTTGGGGCAGTGGAGCTGTGCCCGGGGGTGACCTGACTCTCCAGTGCCCTACAACCAGTGGAGCCGCGTGGGACCTGCTGCCGGCACAGTGACTAGCTCTCCTGACAGCCGGGGCTGGGGGCTGTTCCCACACACACCTCCAAACTGGGGCGCGCAGGGAGCCTGAGGTGCAGCAAGAGCCCCGCCGCCTTTGGGGCTGGATGGGAGAGAGGAGGACATGGGGTGGAGGCCGTGCCCGCGGCTCAACACTGGGCAGAGCCCGGCGTGGTGGAACACGCAGCAGAGGGCCTGGCCTCCATCACACTGTCACCTTTGTCAGGGAGGAGAAGCTGTCTGGGCCAGCACGTTGGCAATGGTGTTCCTCTTGGGCAGGAGCCAGAGCTGCAGGCAGTGAAGTCTTGTGGATTAACCCTTTGGGGACTCTCCTCTGTTGGGCTGTGCTGCGAAAAAGCCAGTTGTATCCAGTCCCTGGTGGGACCAAGGCTGTCACTCCAAGATTCCTGCCCTTCTAAACTCTTTCTAGCCTCCAGCAGGTGACAGGGCTGGGACCAGCAGGCAAGGGTGTGGGGAAGGGTCTCTGCCCTGCGCGAGCCCTGGCACGGGAGTCACAGAGTCTTCTCTTCCCATGGTGGGAGAACAGAGTGCAGGGGGAAACACTCACAGGAACTCCTGACCTCATGACCCTGGCTGTTCACCAGAGCTGGAGCAGCCAAAGGATTTGGGGGTGCATTCCCTCCTGAAGCTCCTGCTGCTGCACCGATCTCCCTCCAACCCATCCCAAGGGCACTGACATGAGGTGTGGGGATCCCCTTCTCTGTAGAGTTGATCCAACTGCTTCTCCCAGTGCTCCCTGCTCTGGGGAGGGCTGCGCTGCACCAGACTCTTGCAAAGACCTGAGAACGGTCCCCAGGCACCGGGCATGCGGCTGGGGCTGCTGCCTGGGCTGGCAGGCTCAGCGCCATATTTCCCTGCAGGAGGAGAAGGTTTATGTTCAGCACCGCATCCGGGAGAACCGAAGGCTGGTGTGGGAGCTGCTGAGCAGCAGGAATGCTCACATCTACCTGGCTGGGTGAGTGAGAGGTCTCTGCGCCAGGAGTGGGGGAGTGGGGCTGCACGTCACACCGTATCACATCAAGGCATCTACCTTCCCTCAGATCAGCCTCCAGAGGAGCACACCCTGCACCCTGGCAGGTCTCTGGGGGCTGCACTGACCACCACAGAAGGACCTGCTCGTTCCTTCTCTCCGTATGTCCTGCTCCACAAGCCCTGGGCTGAGAGGGCTGTTTCTCACCTAAGCTGCCCTCAGGTGAGGAGGGGCAGAGCTGGCACTGTGGAGAAGGTGCTCCAGCCGACCACGTGTGCCCAGCCCCCCAACTGCCAGCGCCTGTGACCAGCATCACCTGAAAGCAGGCAACCTGGCCTCTGACCAATGGCAAATGCATACATGGGAGAGTCCTGGCCTCTCTTCACACCCATTGGAGCTTGGTGAAACCGGAGAAAAAGGCCTATGTGATTTCTGTGGCTGCTCAGACGGACAGGAGGCTTTTAAAGCACAGTATAGGAGCACTCCACCGGTGCTGAGGCTCATGAAAAATAGCTTATGGGACCCTTGGCACATTCTGGCTGGCTCTTCACACCCAAAACTGCTTTCCTGGGGTGGGGATGAGCCACGTTGCACTGTAGCCCACCTCCATTGACAGCACAAGGTGGTTGTTTGCCTTAGGCTGACAGGAAATCTCAAGCCATTGGCCAAAAGTTCAGTCTGGCCTTTGGAGGCAGAACATCTGCAGCTCCGTTCATGGCTCTGTGGCTGCTTTCCTGGGCAAAGCCCTTAACCTGCCTGCCCTTGTCGCTGCCTGTATGGCAGGGAGGAGGCTGCTCATCCGCTGCCTGGGGTGAGCGTTGTGAAATGCTTCTGGGCTCCTGGAGCTGGTGAGAGGCTGGCAATAGTGTTTGTCGTGCACCCTATGACCTGGAAAGTGCTGTGCAAACCTGTGCCGTGCTGTTGACATGAGCAACAATTGCAGGAGGCTCTTTCCTGCCTGTCCTGCACGAGAGCAGGAACTTCCCTGGTGCCTCGGAGGGTGAGACTGGCCTCGCTGCATTCCTGGGAGAAGGAGATTTTTGTTTACAGTCCAGGAAGCAGAGGCCAGGCCGCCCACCACCTTGTTCATTGTTGTACCAGCACTGCTGCCCAGCCCGGTGTGCCTTGCTGCATCATGGGGCTTTCTGAGGCACTTACCCCAAACTGATGATTTCTACCCACAAATCTGGGGTTTAGGTTTGGTTTTCTCCATCAAATTGCCGTTGGGACTTGGGGTTGTGCTTCCGTCCACAGCCCAAGTGCTGAGACGGTTGGGCAGCTGTTGGGTGACCACTAGGCATGGTGTCCTGATGGCTCTGTCCTCTCCTCCTTCCATCCTCTTTGCTAGTTTCTAGTGCTGATGGAGACACCCTGGGGGCTGCCACAAAAGGATCAGTGTCTTGGAAAGAGCAAGGCTTGCACAGCTCTCCCCATTGCAGGAGTTTGGGTTGGCCATGAGGGTGGTGTTTTGGACATGGGGATTGCTCCAACACCCATCTCACTGGGGTCTTTGTCCCTGGCACGGGGTAGCCCTCAGTCCTGATCAGGCAGGTCGGATCTGAGCGCCTCATCCTCCTTGTACAAGTGGCAACTGCTCTGCCTGCAGTGGACACTTGCCCACCCCTCTGGAACAGCCCACACCACGTGTAAAGACAGCCGGGGTCACAGTGGCCCCCCTGGCCCGCAGTGAGGGAGCCAAATGGGAAGGTGCAGGTGATGTAGCCTCAAAATGGCCTCCCCCCTTTTTTTTCCTCCTTAAAAATTGTATTCACAGTTTCAACCATGCTGGGAGAAAGATGGGGGAAGTGAATCTGGGGCTGCGTGTCCCTGAGAAGCAGCTCTGGGCCATGTACAGTGTGTCTGGCTTCCCGGGCCCTTGCTGGCTGGGGCAGGCTCTGGGGAGCCAGGGCTGTATCTCCTCTCTGATTGTGCCCAGCTTATCTCAGCCGGGCCCATAAGGGTTGAAAATGTCTTTCTTTTTCTGCAAAAAATAGATATTTGACATGTTTTCCATCACAAGCCCAGCTACATTATCTTGCACTTGCATATCAGTGCCTGACTCAGAGACGATATGACTCTTCCAAAAAAAGAAGACCTCCTTTTTGTGTATTTTGGGATGTTAATCAGCTTCAAATGCAAGTCAGAATTCTGCCTTGTTCTTGGGAAACAGCAAGGACGTTGCCAGATGCTCGTGCCAATTGGAGCAGCCTGGGAAATTTTTTTTTTTTTTTTTTTTTTCTGTTGCACAGTCAGTTCATCAAATGAAACTCTCTCCAGGAAAAAAGTCTGAATTTCTTATTTCCCATAAGAAATAATCGCACTTGGAAGTGTTGAATCCTGTCTACACAGGAGCTCGTGTTTTCTTCACCATTTCTCTTTTTTTTGTGATTTCAACCGGCTTTGGTTACAAATGTCGCCATCAAAACAATCATTTCAGGTTTCTTGAAAGGAGGCAGCAGAGGGACGGAAGCAGCTGCTCCTTCACAGCAGTGGCCTTACCCAGCCCAGGATCAGACATGTTTTCCATCGAACGTTTCCCCTGAGATGAAAGGACAGTTTCCTGCCCTCCTGCCGATAAATTATGACTCGTGCATATTCCCCGTGTCCTTTTAATGAGGGTGATGGGAAACGGAGCAATCCAGGGGCTGGAGTTAAGGCTACTGAGCTGTGATGCTCCTTCGCCAGGGACTGGGTACCGAGGCCAGGTCTTTGCCTGGAAATGCCAGCTCTGGGAAGCCCTGCGTGGCTAACGGCGCTGCTCTCTAGGGAGTGGTAGGAGCTGCCTCTCCAAGCCTGTCATTTATCCTGCGCCAGGCAGGCTGTGGTGCAGGGTGAGGTGGGTTCCCACTGCCCCAGCACAGCTGCAGCCCATGCTGTGTGCCAGGAGCGAGGGGCTCGGCTGCGGGGACCGGTGCCCTGCCGATAGGCTGCTTTGCCGGAGCTCTGAGGCTGCAGATGGGCCCTGGTTTTCCTCCTCTCCCTCCATCGCTCCGCCTCCTCTCTTTTCTAGGAATGCCAAGCAGATGCCAGCGGCGGTGGCCGAAGCCCTGCAGTCGGTGTTGCAGCTGGAAGGTGGCCTGTCACCCCCCGAAGCAGAGGAGCATTTAAGAGCCCTGGAACGGTCCCAGCACTTCCAGTCTGAAACCTGGTCATAAGCCTGGCTCTCTGCCTCCCCCTTCCCCACGAACTCTGCCTGAATAAAGGAGCCAGCAAAATGATCCTCTTCTGGCATCATCCTTGGGCTGAGATTACCCCAGCCAGGTGAGGGGCCTGGCAATGGGGGTGGGTTTATCCAGCCAGCGCTTCCCTGGTGGCATCAGGATCATGGATGGACAGGGGGAGCCCATCTCCTGGGGAGGTGGATTTGATGTGTGGAAAGCCTGACTCCCCGTGCCCACACCATGGAGGTGAGAAGTCTGGGGTGGGATGCTGCTGGTTGGTTCCTGCATGGGACCAAGCTGCCGTCCCACATGCTCCGGCTCCTGGGGTCCCCGTGCTGGGTGAGCACCACCCGCGGGCATTGCTAGAGCTACGGCGTTGGCAGCGGCCGTTGTTTGTGGTAGGACCGAGAGGAAGTGAGCTGTTGCATGAGAGTCTCTCCACCCTGGCATTAGTCAGCGGCAGCAGCTCTTGCTTCAGGAGGCTTCCTTGACAGACCAGTTCCCCCTGTCTCCAGTGGCTGAGGCCAGCGGGGATGGGCGCAGGAGGAAGGAAGCTTCGATCCCTCTGCCTCTGCTGCCCATCCATCTTCCTTGAGCGGGCTTCATGCCCGGGTCTGAGCTCCCTGAGTGCCAGTTCCCATTGAGTTATCCCATTCCCTGAGCATCTGCTCTGCTGGAACCATCCACCCCATCCTACGAGCTGCTTCCAGCCAGGATTGGGTGAGCCGGTGGCCTCCAGCCCTTTCCCTGGCAGCCTCAGGGCCATGTGCCATCCTGGCCCTGCCTGTGCCCTAGTGGGGCCAGTGCCACCACCTTTGTACCCCAGTTCAGTGAACTCGGTGCCACCGTGTAAATAGCAATTAGGTCCTGGGGCATGAATCAGCTGGGGACAGTCCCTGGGAGCAGGCTGGGACAGGAAGGGACAGAGATGCCACACCAGGCCTGTGACCCAGCCACCCTCCCACACGACGGATCATGGGGTCCTGCGCAGGCGAGGAGCGCCCCAGGGCATTGCTGGAGCTACGGCACCGCAGTGGGTGGAAATGGGGTGCCTTGCAGGTCTCCCCACACCCCTGCTTTGCCGGTGCTGCCTTGCTGTGAGGAGCTGTTGGACCTGCAGGCCCAGGCTGGGTGTCTCCACACCCTGAGGACAGCTGGGGGGACGCTGTGGAGCTGCTGCACAGCAGTCATCACACCGGTGCCACTGTCCCCTTGCATGGGGCACTGTCCAGGCTGTGCTCTTCCTCCCAAACGCTGTAAGATGCCTATGGGGCAGGGCAAGGAAAGATGGCCCAGCATGGGGGCTGACCCGGGGGACAGGGGTGAGCTGGGGAGCTGTACTGGAGGCTATGCTGGTGTGCTGTGAGCAGAGCTGGTGTGCTCTGCTGCGGTCTGAGCTGGGGGGCTGCACTGGGAGCAGTGCTGGACCCGTGCTGGTGTGTGGTACTGGGGTCTGAACTGGGGGGCTGCACTGGGCTCTGAGCTGGGGGGGCTGTATTGGGCTCTGAGCTGGGGAGCTGCACTGGGAGCAGAGCAGGACCCATGCTGGTGTGCTCCACTGGGGTTTGAGCTGGGGGGCTGCACTGGGGCAGCACAGGGCCCATGCCATGCCTGGCATGCCCCATGGGCAGCAGTGTGGGGAGCTGAGGCTGCGGAGGTGACTCCATTTTTGCTGGGTGAGGAGAAGAGGCGGCCGTGGGCCCAGCTCCTCCCCGGCTCCCACGGGAGCTGATTGGTGCGGGCATGGCTGCCTGCCCTGGGCTGCCTGCATTTGAGCCACTTCCAGGAGCTGACAAACCAGACTGGTGAGAGCCAGGCTTGGCCCCAGCCCTGCCCGGCCCACGGCAGGAGGCAGCTGCCTGCACGGCTGCCTGCCACCCCTGCACCCTTCGCCCGCACAGCAGGCAGAGCCCGGCAGCGCCCAGCCTCTTGCCCTCTCTGCTGGACTGTGGCCAGTCAGCACCGCGTCAGCGCTGGGGAGGAGGAAGAAGAGGAAGAGGAAGTGGCTGCTGGATGTTCACGGTGATGCCTCTCTTAGGGTGGCTTGTCGGTGAGGGTGATGGGGTCGCACCCCACTTTGGGGGCTCCTGACCCATGGATGTGGGAGGGTGTCCCAACCCGTGCCGGAGGGATGATGGGACTCTGTACTGATGCTGCTGCCTTTACACCCTTCTGGCAGCTGTGCTGAAGGCTACCTCCTGCCCTGGAGCAGCACCCACAGCCTGCACCGAGCCCCGAGGGGACTCAGGGGGTGGCGGGTGTGGGGGGTGGCCCTGGAGCAGCCACCCCCATGGACCCAGCAGCGGGCGAGGAGGCAGAGCCCAGCCCCAGGCCAGTGCAGGCAGTCGGTGGGGAGGGCAGTGCTGGGCAGCAAGGAGAGGGAGAGACTGTGGGGCCGGGGAGCCCTGGGGAGCCATCCCAGCTCTGTGGAGAGGCGCCCGCCGCTGCCTGGGGCTGCTGGAACCCGCCAGCAGCGGTGGAGGATGCAACTCAGCCGCTCCTGCCTGGGCATGACCAGCCACCTGCCCACGCTGCCTCCCTGCCTGCGGGGCAGGACCCTCCCGCTGCCACCACCAGCCCCATCCTGCCCCATGGGGGGAGCCCCGCACCCTGCAGGGGGTCATCCAGCCTGGAAAGTGCCTCCAGCTCCACCTTGAGCCTCTCTGGTGAGGAAGAGGAGACGTCGAGTGAGGAGGTGGCGGCGGCTGAGCTGTGCCACATGCCGGCGGGCAGTGAGGACGAGTGCCCCATCTGCACGGAGCCCTACGACGACCAGCGACACAAACCGGCCCTGCTCAACTGCAACCACGGGCTGTGCCGCGCCTGCCTGCGCGCCATCATGGACATGGCCGGCGGCGCCGAGTTTGGCCGCGTGCGCTGCCCCATCTGCCGCCAGAAGACGCCCATGCTGGAGTGGGAGATCTGCAAGCTGCAAGAGGAGTTGCTCCTGCTGCACGCCCAGCCCGGCTCCCCCAGCACCCTGGCCACCTCCCGACCCCCAGCCCTGCCGCCCCGGCGCCCCGGCCTCCTCGGTGCCCTCGAGCACCGCTTCCAGGTGCGCTTCCACACCAGCCGCATGTTCGGGTGCCTGCCCTGTGTCCGGTACCCACCCTGCCTCATCCGGCGGCTGGGGCAGCTGGAGCGGCACTGCCGCTGCTGCTACCTCCTGGTGCTGGCACTGCTGCTGGTGGCCGAGATGCTCAGCCTGCTCCTCATCTTCCTCCCCATCGTCCTCATGGTACTGCTCTTCCTCATCCTCGATAAGTAGCGCCGGTTTTGTGCCTCCAGGCTGGGCCACGTGTGGGGAGAGGAGCCCTGATCCCGCTTCACCCCTGGGTCTGGTGCTGGGTGGTGATGCCAGCCTGAGAACGGGCCCGTGAACCCGGGCACCCGGTGTGCTCCTGCGCTGCCAGTGAGCCCAGAGTGAGTGAGGCAGTGGAGGAGTTAGGGCGGGCAGCTGGGGGAGGCGACCCCAGAGCTGGGCATCGCCTGCATCCCACTGGGCACCGGGTGACACGTCACTGCTGCGAATGGAGCAGGAGCCCTTCCTGCACTGGGGGCATGTCCCTGGCAGGGGGCTGGGACCTGGAGGGGCTCTGCGGGCAGAGCAGGGCTGTGCCCTGGGACAGACAGACTGGGGATCCCCAGCACGGACTGGAAATACAACTTGCATTTGTATGACGGTGGTAGTTTGGTGTCTGGTCCGGCCTGCACATGTCCCCTCGGGGCTCAGCAGTGGCACAAAGAGGGGACAGGGGCAGCCAGTGGACCCCAGCCACCCTGGGAGAGGGTGCTTGCCCTCACCATGGCACCTCCCAGCTTTGGCTGAGCCGTGCCAGCCTGTGCTCGCCCTGCGTGGAGATAAGAGAGCAAGCACAGCTCTGTCCCCTGTGGCTGGGCGCTGGCAGCGCCACCCAGGACCTGCCGGTGGGGTTCTGGGCACCCTGGCACCCTGCGCCTGAAGACAGGTGGGTTTGGCTGTGCCCACATGGGACCTGCTCACAGCTGCAGTGGGCAGGAATGTCTCAGTGCCAAGCGAGATGTGGGCTCTGCTCCTTAGCACCGGCTCACGCTGGGGCTGTGTCCCAGCCAGGCTGATGCCCCAGGCTTACTCCCTTGCACCTCCTGGGGTGATGCTCGGACCATGGCACAGCTCTTCTGCACACTGGCTGCAGGGCACGGGGCTGGCAGCAGCTTACTGGGGACACTGATACCCCGAGGGGCAGGGGATGGGGCCGGTGCCAGGCTTTCATCCACATTTGGGGTGGTGGTGGGTGGCAGGGAGGTGTCAGACCCCCTCAGCCCACCCAAGATCGCGTCAGAGGGGTCAGTCACCTGCGGTGCTGGCACCCATGATCACAGCCTGGCATGTGCTGCTCCTTGTTTACCCCTGCCAGCCTCCTCTTGGGGCCCTGCCAAAGCTCTGTGCGGCCCCCGTGCCAAATTGCCACCCTGTGGTGTCACTCCCCTGCGTGTCCCCCCTGCTGACACCACCATGGCCTGTCCTCCTGCCTGTCCACACCGGGGTTGTACAACATGCTGGGTGCCATGGCTTTGCCCTTCTCCCCCCAAAAGGCACCGCGGGCACCTCCCCAGGGCTGCAGGGAGCGCGGGGTACACAGGGTACCACCACCCACCCGCCCCTTCCCCTCCCTCCTGCCCAGGGAGCCAGGCCAGCGGGGAGCGAGCAGGAGCCCTTCGGGAAGCCCCTGCCCTTGTGCCCGCGGGGGCAGAGACCGGGGCCGTGGGTTTTGCCGGGGGCTCCTCTCGGCGCCGGTGCTGCCAGGATTTGCTCTGGCAAAGCACCGAGGAGCGGGAGGCAGCGGCAGGAGCAGGGGCACCTCAAAATGTGTCAGACCAGGAGGCAGAGGCAGGCTGGGCCCCCCTGCCCCCCCCTTGCACCGAGGAATACTTATATTTACCAAGTGGAGCAGCTCCATCAGGAGAAGCGTCAGCTCAGCCCTGACCGAGGGCATTTTTGGCTAGATGGGGCCTGCGGGGAGGTGGGGCTCAGACACCTGGGGGGGCCCCGCCACTGCCTGGGGACCCTGGCACGTGTCCCTGCTCTACATCGCATGGAGGGGGGGGGAACAGTCTTCTGGGCAAACCAGGCCAGAGCTGTCCCCAGGTGGGACACGACGCAGCACGATGCACCCTCCAGCACATCCGTGCTCCCCCTGCCTGGCACCGGCACCTCTGGCTACTAAAAGCTGGAGACGGGCAGGTAAACCCCCCCCCCGGGGACGGGGTGCCAGGGGATGTGGTGTGGGACCGGCGCCGTGGGCGATGCGGAGCAGGCAGTGCCGCGGAGCCTGGGCACACGGGCAGAGCTGGCCAGCGGGAGCCCGGCTGCGATGTCCACTGGCAAGGACTCGGTTACATTTAGCCACCGAGACAGCGGGACGGTGGGTGCCCCACGGCGAGTTGGGGCTGGGGGCGGCCTGCCAAGAGCCATGGGGGGCTGCGGCAGGGCTCCGGCTGTGGGGCACCGTCCCCCAGCACAGTCTCCCCAACCAAAAGGCCCACACATACACCCTCTGAATCCCTTGCACCCCCGCTAAACGCCATGCCCCCCCGCCCCCAGCAGCCATATGCACTCTGTTGCCCCACGCACACCCCACCGCAGCCCCCGGCACCCTCTCCCAGCCCCTCCGTGCACCCCAGTTTCACCACGCACACCCCGTGCAGCCCTCATCCTCCTTCTCACCAGCCCCTCAGCTCTCCTTTCCTGCCCCATAATGCCCCATTGCAGCCCCCATCCCCTCACCCCCTGCCACTCCAGCACAGTCCCCCAAACCCACCCTATATCCCCCCACCCCCCACGCACCCCACAAGCAACGTCTGGGCCAGGGCCGGGGGAGCCCGAGCAGCTCCGACCGCGGCCAACACCAATAAATGCTCTTTAATGTTCGTCTCTCTCGGCCTCTCTCTGCCTGTGCCAGGGCTGTGCAGGCAGGGGGGTGCAGGCCGGGGCCCCCCCCCCACCCCCCCCCCCCCCCCC
>JAOXJM010000007.1:11791189-11805586 GCA_026413425.1 Tringa solitaria | reverse complement strand
GGACTTGATGATCTCCAGAGGTCCCTTCCAACCCCATATGATTCTATGATTCTAAGTCTTCTCATCCTCCGTGCTCCATCATGCCATGCTCCATCCCCTTTGGATTGTCGCTCCTTCTCTGGGTAGAGCATCAGGAGAAGGGATGCTAAGTGCCACAATGGCCACCCTCCCAGACTGAGACCCTCTAGGGCTGGCAGAGGTGGCATCAACCCCACGATGGCTGGCACAGACACCAAGAGAAGTGGAGAGCAGGGCAGCTCTCACACTGTGCATCAACCAGGTGGGTCCACCAAAACTACCCCAGGATCTCTGTGCAGCTCCTGGGATGCGCAGCTTTCCCTGGCAGAGCAAACACCATTTTGAAGAAAGGATGTTATTAAAAATCTGACAAGAAACCAGCAGAATCGCTTGTTGCCAGCTGGTTGCTTAAGGATGCAACCAGCTGCTGCAGAGCTGGTTGCTCTGGTTGCTGTTTGAAGCAGCAGAAGTGTGTGGGTTGGTGGTGGTCAGGACCTGGCCATTGATGCTCTTGCAGTACAGTCCTAACTTGTTGATGGGGGTTTGAATGTGGTTGTTTCTAGGCTTGCAGCCCTCTACAGAGACTCCACCATGAGAAAACTGGTGCTCAAAAGATCTGCAAAATGGTCTAAAGCCTGTGGTTCTTCCATATGCTGCCACACACAAACCTTGGGATTACGGGAATGATAAGCTCCATGGCACGGGAGACCCAAAGCTCTGGTGCTCTGGCCAGCTTGAAGGTTATGGATGTTCCTAAAGCCCCAAGCAGATCCAAAGGGGTATAATAATTATTTTTACTATTCAGTCATTTCAGTGATTAATACTGTGGCCACTTCTGGGATGCCTTGGTGTGAAGAGGCACCTTGCAGGTGCTGCACCAATGGATGACAAGAGGGCAAGGAGGAAAAGGGATGCATGTGGGATGGGGGAAGATCAAGGCAGCAGGACCAGAGAGACCACCTCCTCTCTCCTTGGATGCAGTGACCTTCATTTCCTTCCCCACCAACTCCCTGCCTGCAGAGCTGGGGTTGCTCAGCTGTCAGAAAAGAAGATTCATGGAAAATTCATTGCTCTTCACAGCTATCTCATGGGACAAGAGAGAGAGGATGAGGATGAACAGCCACAAGCCAGGATGTGGGAAATTCCAGCTGTATTTCCTTATAGCTATGTAGGGAAAAGCATTTTCACTTTGAGTGTCAAACACTGGACTAGGACACAGAGAGGTGGTGGGGTCTCCAGCTTCAGAGATGTTCAAAGCTGCCCAAGGTCCAGAGCAATACATTGGCCATGCTTTGAGCCAGGGGGTTAGACTCTGCTATGGAACTGGGACCAGTCACAGTCCCCATGGGGCAAATGGGGTCCCCCTCTTCCATCAGAACCCCCTGGTTCATCTGGTGGCTGCATCTCCCCCAGCCTCGTGTGTTCACAGTCCCATGGACTCCCAAGGCAAGGAGGATATTTCACCCCTTGCTGGTGCCACAACAGTAGCATGGCCACACCAGAAACTCCCCCAAGGGTCCTGCAGTGCTGACAGGGGCTGCTGGAGATATCTGGAGCTCCCTGGGGGCTGCTGGCTGGGGCAAGGGCGGGGGGCACAAAGACCCAGAGCTGCATTTCAGGGGTGAGAAGGTGCAAGGAAGACTCACGTCCTTTAGAAAACACCTTGTGCCCAGGCAAACAGGACAGGGATGGCCCAGAAATAGAAATGGTAGCTCTGCAGAAACCTTCCCCCTTCCCATCCGGCGCAGCTGATGCTGGGTTTAACAGAGCCCGAGGGATCCGAGGCTCAGCAGAAACCAGAGCATGCACCAGCGCGGGGATCCGGCCGCTCTTCCCAACCCTCCTTGGCGGGTGCGGGGCTGGCGGAGCAGCTCCAGTGCTGAGGCTGAGGCAGGCGCCTTGTAATTGTGGTGACATTTAGTGTTTGCTTTGCTGGCTCCCTGGGAAAGGCCGGTGCTGCCTGCGCTTTGTAACCTGACAGCACTGCCTGCCTGATGCAGCGGTGAGACACAAACTGGGTCAGGGAGAAGGAGGCGGCCGCCTGCGCCACCGAGGTGCCCGGCAGCAGCGTGGTGGGGTGAGGTGGTCCTGCCATGGGGGAAGAGGTGCCCAAGCTCTTGCTCGTCCCTCCCCAGGTCCGCAGGACCAGGCGCCGCCTTGGCTAGGGTACGGCTCCGAAGAGAAGCCCAGCACTGAAGTAGCAAGGGTTTTTTTCAGCGGAATTTCATCTTTTTCAGGCAAACTTCCCCGAATGCAGTGGAAGGGATGCACTGAGCCCTGCCTGGCTCCCAGACAGGGCCACTGTCACCCCTGGCTCTGAACACAACCCTGCACACGAGGCCATGGCAACTCTTGTGGGTGGTAGGATTCTGCTGTCCCGTTGTGGCTGTCCTGGGGTTCCCACAAGACCTGGGGGCACAAGCTGCTCCCCCACCCCTGCTGGCGACATTCCCTGGCTCTCCTGCCACCCCTTCTGCTCAGCTTGGGCAACCCAGGCTCTTACGCGCAGCACCACGGTTGCATTTCTGGGTCAGTTGGGTGAATGTGAGTGTTGTCCCCAGGTTTTTGTTTCCCCTGCGTGCCTGTAACCCTCCTGGGGAGCTGCGTGGGTGCAGGGGAGCAGCTCTGGCGCAGCGGCAGCTCCTGCGGTGGGCGGCTGTGGGGCACGGGGGCCAGGGAGCAGGCTCTCCCCCGCTGCGGTCTGAGCACCAGGAGCTGAGCTGCCGCCTGCTCAGAGCCTGCGGCGGGGAGAGCTGGGGAGGAGCGGCGACGGGCAGACCTGGGGACAGGCGGCTGCGAGGGGGAGGCGGGGAGGAAAGGTGGGAGCTGGTGAAATCCCCGGCATCACCTTGGGTGGAAGCTGGGAGCCGTGTAGGGCCCTTGGCAGAGGGTCTCTGGAGGGGCTGCATCCCGCAGGGCAGGGATGGTGCATGGTACTGGCTGGTGGGGAGTTTTCCTAGGGCTCAAAGCGTCATCTGGCCTTGGGGGTTCCATCATTTCTTTCCTCTCCTTGCTTACTTCAGTCCTCCAAGGGCCTGATTTATTTGGTGCCGGGAGCCATCCTGGGGTGCTGCAGGAGGACCCTGTGGCCCCTTTTCCCCTGCTGCAGAGGACCTTCTGCCTGTTGCCTTGGCTGGGGGTGACCCCTGGGAACAGGGGGGTTGCCACATCCTGGTGCTCCCACGCAGGCTGCAGGGAAGGGAGAGGTTGCATGGGAGCCCCCTCCATCCCCAGTGTGAGATGAGGACGTGAGGTCTTGCCACATAATGGGAACTGGTGCTCCAGCCTGGAAGGGGAGCTGGCAATGCTCAGAATCTGGGGGGAGCCCTTGGGGCCCTGACAGGGCCATGTGGTGTCCCCAGAACACGACAAGGGTAAACAGAGAGATTTGTACCACTGAGAGCCATGTTCCTGTCTGCTGGGTCATGTCTGGCTTTCGGGGGGATGGGAAGCTGGGCAACCACGCAGCCCCCAGGATGCTCTGGAGCCATCGTGGTCCTATGGATGGGGAAGAAGGTGCAGTTTGGGGTGCAGGCTCGAGGATGAGGGCCATCTTCCAGCAAGGCAGATGGGGTCTCTGGGGAGGCCCCCCACATGCCAGGGCTCACCCAGGCGCTGGTTCTCTGCAGGAGCCTGTTCTGCGCATGGGGGTTTGGGGCCAGCAGAGATGCGGAGGAGGATCTGCACCAGCGCAGGGGCTGCCTGCCCAGTGGCTGCCTGCGTGCCAGCACGGAGTTGCCAGGCTGTGCGAGCCTGGCGCTCACATCCCTCAGCAGCACGGGAGACACAAATGGGAGCAGACAGGCCGGCTCGAGCCATAAAGATCAAACCCCAGGAGCCCAGGGCTGCTGTCAGTGTGAGTCGGGGTGCTTGGAGCCATCCCAGGAGCAGCAGCCCCACCGCTCACCCTGCCTGGAGATGGCCTTTCTAAAGTGTGGTCTCCCTGCATTGGCTGCAGCACGGTCCTGCTGGCAGAGTGTGGGTGGGAGGCAGCCGGGGGGCTGCCCACACTGCCTCCGCACTGCGGCCAGCATGGTAAGGGCCGGCCATGGCTCAGGACCATGCCATGGGGATGGGATATGGGGGTTTTCTCAGATCCAGAGGGATGTACAAGCCACTTCCAGGGTGCAGGAATAAATACCCCTGCTCCTCCCGCTGGGCTCTGCCGATGGGGGTGCTCCTTCACTCAGCACCTCCCCAGGGGCTGCATCCTGGCTGATCCACGGGCTCAGGAGGGCAGTGGGGAAGGCGGCCCCGAAACACGGCTCTGCTGGGAACCGCTGCGGAAAACCCCGCTCTGCGGGGCCGCGCGGCAGCCCCAGCCTGCGTCGGCGGGTGGAAACTTCAACCGCCTGCGCCAGGCTCTGGCTGAGCCGGCAGCCGTGGGAGGATGGTGCCGCGGTGGTTGGGAGGATGGTGGTGGCACGTGGGTCATGGCTTGCAGGAAGCCAGCTGGCTGCACCCACCCCTCCGGGGAGCTCGGCAGGGGGAGCAACCTGTGCGGCTGGGGCAGGATGGGCAGCGCCCGCCATGGCGATTTGGAGGAGCAGAGGCAGATGCCAGTGGCACAGGGCTCGTACCCCAGGAGCTGTGGGTCCAGGCACAGCTTCCTCATCCTCCTCCTCCAGCACCGAAGAGGCTCTAGAGAGCCCTGGAATCCAGCATAGGCCCCAAACACATGGATTTTGCACGACCTGCCTGTTTCCCACCTGAGAAGCTGGCATCTTTGCCCTGGTGGCCCAGAGGCCACCTGACACAGAGCTGGCGCCCACATCATGGTGGCCCAGAGGTGGCTCAGTGCAGGCAGCAGTGTGGCTGCCACCGGCAAGGAGCAGGAGGGACGAGGGTCTGCGGTGCAGCCGGGGAGCAAGGAGAGGGCACAGCTAATTGGGATAATTGCTAAAGCAGGCGAGGGGCGAGTGGGGAGGGAGGCGGCGAACAAGGAGCCGTTGTGCACAGGCGGCCCAGGCATGCGGCCCCAGCTCCAGCCGGCAGCGAGAGCCAAACAAGCGGGGACTGTTTGAAGCAAGGGAGGACAAGCAGACAGCAGGACAGAAACCAGACCTCCGCTGGGAGAGAGCCGGAGCCAAGGGCTTAGCTGGGAGCTGGGTGCTGCACGGGGTCTGCCCTGCTCCCCGCAGGGAGAGCATCCCTGCTCTGCCACAGCAAAGTCTTTGCCAGGGACAGGATGGTGCCATCCCTGATCCATCCCTGGGGCAGGGGCCAAAGGGGGAGGATGGCAAAGTGCTAGGGATGCTCTGGGCCAGGAGATGGGTAACACCCCTTCTGCTGCAGCCATCCCCGGGACTGGAAACTTTCAATTGCAGAAAAATAGCAGGAAATCAGCCCCTTACGTCCTAAAAAAACAACACATCAGCAGGTGTAGCCACTGCACGAGATCTTCATGTGGTCACAGCACAGCGGAAGCCGCAGCATCACCGAGGACAGCTGTTTGCAGCAAAAGCAAAAGTGGTGCGGGAACCCAGCGGATGGGGTGCCAACAGCTGCCCCCACCTCACCTTCCTCTTCACAGGAAGGAGAAGTGACACTGGAGGAGGGAAAACTGGCTGTGCATGTGAGCTGCACAACCAGGTGTCCCCAGCTGGGGCTCTGACAGCCTGTTTTCCA
Source organism: Tringa solitaria (assembly GCA_026413425.1). NCBI lineage: Eukaryota > Metazoa > Chordata > Aves > Charadriiformes > Scolopacidae > Tringa > Tringa solitaria. Next base: position 11,799,940 of record JAOXJM010000007.1, on the reverse strand, counting down.
GGTCTCTGTGTGCGAGTGAGTGTTTAGCCTTGGAAGACATCCCAGGCTGTTTGCTGCTGCCTGGCTCCGAGCAGGGAGCTGGACCCAAATCCTGCAGCATCAACCTGCCGTCGCTGCTGGGCTGAGGTTGACAATGGGTGAATTGCCCTTCCTTAGAGTCCCTGTGCAATGGCACGAGGCCACCCTGCACCACTCCCGTCCCCAGGGCACATGGCAGGTGAGGCGATGCTGCTGGGGTGCAGCAGGGGACATCTCCTCTGTGCTGGTCCGGAGGCTCTGCCCAAGCGGAATTTTGCATGTAGGTAGGAGAGAGGTGGGGGAGCAGACTTTGGCACCAGAGGATGGTGTCAACCAAAGTGCCCCAGCTCCGTGCTTGCTGGCACACTCGGCAACAGCTCTGTGCAGGGGCAGCCACTGGCTCCTGGTCCAAAGCCCATCAGGAACAGCCCATCCTCAGCCCCAAAGGGCTTGGCTGCTGGGAGGAGACGGGAAGGACTTGCTCCAGGCCAGGAAATCCTTGCTTTCTCCTCCAGCCGGGCCGCAGTGGGCAGCCACAATGCACGCTTCCCCCGCGCTGCTGCCAAGCCCCGGTGTGACCCAGGGCCTGGCTGGGCCAGGGAGCCGCAGGGGAGAGGGACAGAGGGTGAGTGCGGGAGGGTGATAAGGAAACCATCTCCTCTCCCGGTTCCTGCAGCCGGTGCGAGCCCGGGGAGAGGCAGGCAGCCGGCCAGGCACCGGCCAATTTGTGTGATGCTGGCTCTGGCCGTGCCAGCCCCAGCGCTGGATGATTTGCCCAACTCGTTATCCCTGGGGAGTGCAGCATCCCCTGACAGGGCAGAGCAGGGTGCAGACCAGAGGGCCTTTGGGGTCTGCAGCCCCAGCTCAAGCATCCCCACAGTACATGGGTGACACGCAGCGTAGGCTCAGTGGAGCCCAAACGCCCCAGGGACATGCGCGTCTGCAGTGTCCCCAGCCCTGCCATGGGCACACAGGTGACCCGGGCAGGCGGAGGGGTGCCCAGCACCCACACGTGCCACACATGCACGCGTGCCCCAGCCGTACATGCCACCTGCTGCCTTTTGCATGGCCCTGCGGTGCTCCCGGTGTCCCCGTCCCACACTCCTGGACCTGGGGGGGGGCTGAGATGTCTCAGCAGGAGAGTGCAGCATGTGCAGGATGGAGCTGGCGATGGACTCTGTTGGACCTGGGGAGCTGCCAGCCCTTTCCGGGGATGTGCTCTTGCCACAGGGTGAGCACCAGAGCCTCAGAGGGTTTCTCAGAGAAGACTGTACTGCCCCTCCATACCGAGCCGGATCCCAGGAGCTGGTGTCAAGGGCAGGACTGGGCCTGCCACAGGGTGAGTGCATGGCCCAAGGCCCCCCTGCTGTGTGCAGCCCATGCGCTGACCCAAATGACAGGAGACATCCTGGCACTGCAGGCAATCCTGCCCTTCAAGTAGCTTTTGCAGGTCACCCTCAGGCTCCATTTCAACCTTAAAAGCAGCCACCATCCTTTGGCACACATTGTGTTCCTCAGGAGGCCACTAAGAACTGACAGAACTCATCACACACCACAGGCAGACTACCTGTAGACAAGCAGTGCAGGGCTGCGACTCTGCACACAGACTCTGCCTATGTGTGGGTGCCAGGGCCCTGCACTATGGGGCACGGCCATGGGGCTGCCAGGTTGCATGCTGTGCCCACGGGCTGTATCGAAAGGCAGGTCCAGCCCCGGGACCTGTGGGGTGGGATCCTGAGCACAGCGTTTTGCACAGTGCTGGGATTTCCCACCCAGGGTGCTGGAAATGGGGCTGTGACACCCTAAATCCCCTGTCCCTGATGGCTTTGTCCCCATGCACCAGTCTGTACTCCCTGTGTCACCCCTCAGAGATGCACCACCGATCCCCTCCACGGCCCCCAGCACCCCCTGCCCGCTCACCAGCACCCAGCTGAACCCCTGCCCGGCAGCACCGACCCCATGGGGTTCCCCTTATGGATGCTCACCCCATTAACATCTCCAGCCCTGGGGGCCACCCCACAGACCTTCCTGCCGTCCCTCCCAGCCTCACTCTGCTTTTTAATGAGGAGACAGCAGAGAATTAAGGCAAATGCCTCGGAGAAGATCTCACACAGTAGAGGGGCCCATGGAGGGAGCCTTGTGATGTCCGGAAAGAAATCATCCCATCCATCTGGATCTGTTTCGCACAGCCTGAATTTGGGATTTGGCTTCCCATTACTGCACTGGCTCAACTCATCCCCACACCCATTTCACACACCAGCCTCCTACGAGCTCTCCTTAGCTTCAAATAAGTCTTCAGTCCCACCAAGGTTTGGTGAGAAGCCACCATCTGCGCTGGGGGCTCTCACCGAGCTGCTCCCCCAGCCGACTGCAGAGCCTTTCCCCCAGGAAACGCAGCTCTGCTTCATCCTCTGCTACTGATGGGCTGGAAGGAGCATCATCACCCTCATGTGCCTGCGCCACGGCACTGCGTCTCCCCGGGAGTGGAAGGGAAATAGTCAGCACACGCAAAGTGTGGATGGGTTTTTTTGTGTCTTGGTGACAGGTAGAGCCCCAGGGAGGAGCTGGGGAAGCTCCACCGACCCTGATGACACATATGTACCTGTCCCAGTGGGAAGGATGCCCAGCAGTGGGATGTGCCTGTGACTTTGTGTTTTGTGTTTTTTTTTTAAAAAAAACACAAATAGATGCCCCTTTTGCCGTGCGTGAAGCTCTGGTGAGTTGAGGCATCCCATAAGATTGCTCCAGTGACCAGAGTCCTGCAAAAAAATCCTTAAAGCTTGCGCTCGGTCATGCAGGATGGAGGGCTGTGGGTGCTTTGCCAGGGAACCGCTGAGAAGAGCAAGATCTTTTTTGGACTGCTATTGGAGAAATTGCTGAGATCAGCACTCTCCTCCTGGCTGCGTGTCCCATGGCTGGGGATGCTCCTACCCCTGCAGCACCTGCTGGGCTCCAGACCAGCCATCAGCTGCCCGTGCTGGGAAGGCAGCCCCTGCCCCGCTCTGCGTCTGACTCCCAACTTCTGGGCTGCTGGGAGGCAGCATGGGCTGCAAGTGAGCTCATAGGTCAGGTAAAAAGGGGAATAAAAGGAAAGCAAAGGTTGGCTTTTTCTTCTGTTTCTCCTCTTTTCTCAGACTCCTCCTCAAATCACAGAGGTTGTCTCCTGGGCTGCACGGAGCCAGAGCACCTTCTTCTGGAAGCACTGTGGCACCTTATGAGGACACCTCTCTCCATCCATCACCTCTCCTAGCACAGGACATTGCTGGGCACTGAGCTTTTGGTTGGATTTTTCTGTTGATTTTTTTTTTTCCTTGCAAACAATTGCAGGAAATTAAGCTGGTTTTAAGCAACAAATAGCTACACATTAGCTCCGCTTGTCCCTTTACTCATAAGGGGTACAGACCTCTAAAGTGCTCACCAGCTCCCAGCTCCCCGAGTCCCACATGGATAACTCTGAAACAGAAGCTTTTCCATCTGAGGCTTCTCCATCATCTATAAAACCCTCCAAGGAGCTGCACAAGACTACTGGACATGGCTCTCAGAGCTCAATTTGGTGTTATATCTTACCAAGAAATTAAATATTTAACCTTCAGATTAGGGGTTGCTGCTTGGGCTGGGGTTGAGCTGCCGCAGACCTGCCCCATCACCTGCACTGGATGGAGAATCGCTGAACAACTCTGCCATGCCCAAACTTCCCTCCGTGTCTCCCACAGGATGGACCGATTTTGGGGATCAGGAGCAGGCAACAATGCTTTTCAATGCTGAAAAGGGCAGATTCAGGCTTTCACAGCCTGAATGTCCCTCCTGGGGAATAATGCTGAATTTAAAGGACATCCCCATGGTCCCGTGTTGTGCTACAGACTCCACCTCCTCCTCCATGCTCTCAGCATCTGTCAGAAGGAAGAAATTTTGGCTGTAACTTCTTCCATTGACTACCTGGACCTGCCACTGCCTCTGCTCCCACGGGAATCACCCACAGCTGGGTAAAAGTACCCCAAGGAGATGAACCCCAGGAGAGCCCAGGACCTCAGCCCTGGTGGCAGTGCCCTCCCCAGCCTCAGTGCTCAGGAGTTTATCCATGAAGTGGAAGAACTTGAAACTCCCTGGGGAGGATGCAGGACTGGTGAGTTTTGAGAAGGAAGAGTGAATGCTGCTGTGACCCTGAATTCATCAGGCTTTGGGGACACCATGCCTTTGGGCAGCAGCCCAAAGGACAGGTACCACAGTGGCCACCTTGTCCTGGCAGGGACCTTATAGGGTCCTATTCCTTTTAACCCAATGCTACCAGCAGGGCTGTAAGTGTTCTGTGGGACTAGTTCCAGGGACGTCACTGCTGCACCCACAGCCAGGAGGAAAGGAGCCACTAAAGATGCTGTTGGCCCAAGAACAAATTGGCCATCAGGAAATTGAGACTGGAAAGGAGAACGTTGCCAGACCCAGACCAGGAGAGTAGCAGCAGAGGCTGGAAGGGCTTTCCTGAGATGAAACTGGAACCAGCCCAGCAGCTGCAGAGCCGGCACTGGAGCATGCAAGGAATGAGATTATCCAGAAGGCGCCTGTGAGATGGGAGCTGTAGTGACGAATGCCGGGGAGGGACATCAGCCGGGATGGAGGCACTTCAGATTAGAGCTACCACCCTCCTTGGAGAGGTTGTCCAGGATCCACAGCCCTGAGCCCCCTACCCCAAAAAGCTCAGAGGTGCTACAAGATGAACTTTGCTTTGGAGCCCCTTTGGGAGAGGGAGGACACTGAGGACACAGGGTGCCGTGGCAGGGTCTTGGGGTCTTTCGGAGCTGCAGGGTCTTTGGGGTCACCTGGAGCTGAGCTGTGCCTGGCATGCAGCCTTGCAGCTCCCTGGGAGCAGAGGCTCTTGGGAGCAGGGCTGCGCATGGAAATCTGGGGCAAAAAGCCAAAATGAGCACGTCCTGAGGCGCTGGGAGGAAGAGGAACTCGCTGGTGGAGAGAGCCACAGCGACATCCCCCACGCGAGCAGGGACACACGGCGCATGGGCAGGCAGGGCTGGGGTTATGGCAGGACAGACGGGAGGATGCTGCCTCTTTCTGTATGCTTGCCTAGCAAAATGTATGAGTTTTTCTCTGAAGAGACAGCTCAAGATGGGAAAACCTGGCAGAAGCGAGGCCCGGTGAAGCGACAGGGACTGCCAGTGGCTCTCCTCTGGGGGATCCCGTGGGCGCAGAGAAGCCCTGGGGGTGTCTGTGCAGGTGTTTTGCAGCTTTCAAAACCCAAGAGCTGGGTGCTGAGATGCTGGTTATACACGGTGCATGCTCTGCTGCACCCCTACTCTCAGTCCTCAGTGGGGAAACTGAGGCACAGAGCTTCATGGGGCCCCTCTCCCCCTGCTAGAGCTGGTCACAGGAGGGTTTGACCTCCCAGCACCTCCAAAAAACATCCTAGGGCTCCCTCTTCCCTCCTCTCCTCCCCCTGGCAGGTCACTGAGTGTCTTTACAGGGTAAACCATGCTTCTGGAGCTTCAAGCCCAGCAAGACCCAGGATGGAGGGACCAGCTGAGGAGGGAAGACTGGGGCTTGCAGGCAGGGTGCTGGCAGCAGCCACTCTGCCCACTGGGTGCCCGGCCGGCTCAGCACCCACCAGCATCTGTCCCCCACCACAGAGACAGTGCTGTCAGAGCCAGGCAGGGTCCTGACACCTGCTGGAGCTCTTCTGCTTGTTTCACAGGAGCCAAGGCACAGTCCCCAGCTCCGTATCCCAGTACCTTGGCACCAGGCTGGGTGGGCAGGGTGGTGGTGGATCTGACCCGCCTGTGCAGCCCCAGCTCCTCACCACAGGTGAGAAATGTGGTTTTCTGTTGGAACGGCCAGAAGGAAGCAGCTTTTTCCTTTGCAAAGTGCTGTGGGAAACATACTTTAAGCCCAGGAGGATCCAGCTGCAATATGGGGCACCCTCTGCCCTGTGCCTGTCCCCAGGCTGCCCCAGCCCCAGATGCACGGCCCCAGCCCCAGCATCCCCAGCGCTCCTGGGAGGGATGGGTTTCTGCGCGGAACTGCTTGTGGAAAGATGCTGGGGCTCTGCACAAGCCAGTTTTGGGGGCTTGGTGATGGGAAGGGTGACGCTGGCTGAAGGTATCATAGCAGTGTCACATGGCAGGGTCATGGCTGGAGCAGGGGACCCGTGGTGGCCCTGTCCTGCCCCACAGCATGCTCAGCCTCCAGCGTTGGAGCTACTGTCCTGCTGCAGGACAGGAGCTGTGTTCCCCACCCTGGGGACAGGACATCTGGCAGGGCACAGGCTCCCAGAAAACCCAACTCTGTCCCCAAGAACCTGGAATCAGGGACACGTTTCACTGGAACCCCTGGCAGGGCTGGACGTGGCCACCCAGCAGTAAGGACTCTCCTGAGAAGCCCAAAGTCCTGCAGCCTTCAGCAAATGCCTGTTCAGGACCCACAGGTGACATACACAGGACATGTGGCTGTCATGCCCGGGGCAGGACAGAGCAGTGAAGCTGTGGCTGTCCCCACCAAGACTTGTTTCCCCAGGCCAGGCTGACAGCCTCTCCCGTCACCCCTGCACCTTCCAGTTTTCCCTGCAGCTTCCCCAGGGATGTGGCAGCACCTCAGGGACTGGGGCTGGTACCTCCCGATGCCTCGGAGGAGGATGCCAGGTGTGGATGTGGGGCTGGGATGCTCCTGTGCTGCTTTCCACCTGGCTACCCTGGCTGGCAGGCTGGTCCCCTAGATTCCCCTGTCCCCCCAAAGGCTGGGCTCTTGCTCTGAGCCAAATCCATCCTGGGGTGACCATCTCCTGCCAGCCACAACCGGAGCCACACGGCAGGCGTGCTGGGCTGTGTCCAAGCAGAAGGGGTGGCCATGGCACACGAGGCAGGGGAAGGGCTGGGAACCACTCTGGCTTTTGGTGGCTGGGGACACTGTGTCACCAAGCTGGTGCTGGGCCTTCCTCCATCAGCGCTGGTGTCTTCCTTGCTGGTGGGAAGCCATGAGCCTGAGGAGCCTGTGGGCAGCAATGCCCTGCCTGTGACCCTGCCTGCTGATGCCGCCCAGGGCCCCTCCATGGGCCCAGAACATACCAGTGAGATGGACAAGGCAATACCAGAGAGCCAGGGAGCCCTGGCACCTGGTGGTGGGGGGGGCAGGGACACTGGCTTTGTGATGGTGAGATGGTGGGAGTGGTGGAACCCTCTGAGCTGGCTTTTCAGTTGGGATATTCCAAAAAGCCTCACCCTAGAGCAGGACTGAGGGCTGGGGCTCACACAGGGTCTCTCCTCCCTGGTTGCAGGTGGAGGGTGCTGAAAATAAACATCTTTTCTCTTGCAGCGTTTGTGGTCCCAGAGCCTGGCACATGTGCCAGCATCCCTCTCCTTGCTCCTGTGCCAGCCATGTCCCTCACTCCATCCAGCCTCACACCTTTCTCCCTCCAGCGGTGACACCCTGGGATCAGGCACAGAGTGACCCACCAAAATCTGCCCTGGAAAAGGCTCTGTTGGTGGGCACAGGGTCATATCACTGCCAACATCCCACCACAGATCCTCCTGATGCCTGGGCACACACCAGGTTTCTTGGGTCCAGCACACTTGGTTCATGACCCTCTGGTCACTCGGGGATCAGATGGAGGGATGAGGACCCCAGCAGAGACCTGGCATTGGGGTGTGAGGGACCCCTGGGCTGCAGGGTCCAGGGTGTCCATGGGGGCAAACAGAGTCTGGCAGGTGGGCCTGGGGACTACCAGGGGGAATAGTGGTGTCCCCTCCCCGGTGCTCAGGACCTCTGCATGGTACTCAGTGCCCTCTGCCTGGTGGTTGGTGTTTGCCGCTTCCTACAGGCCCACGACGTGCAGTGCCCACCCACTGCCCCCACTGCTGCCCAGTACCAGTGGCTGGTGCCAGTGCTTGGTGCTGGAGCCCAGTGCCTGGAGCATGGCATGTCGCGCTGGTGCTGGTGGATGGTACTGGTGCCTGTACTGGTGTCAGTGCCCAGTCCTGGCAGTGCTGACAGAACGTGGTACTGCTGTCTGGTGTGCGCTCTGTGGTGTTGGTGCCAGTGCACAATACCAGTGCCCGTGCTGGTGCTGGTATCCACTGCCTGGTGCCAAAGCCAGTGACCAGTGGCTAGTGCTGGTGCACGATACTCAGTACTGGTGGTCTTGCCTGGTGCCCAGTGCCTCTGTCCAGTGCCCAGTTCCCACCACCCCCTGTCCCATGCCTCTGTCCACCACTGGTACCAGTGCCCTGTGCCCCCCCTGCCCGGTGTCCCTGTCCAGTTCCCAGTGTCCCCATCCCAGTGTTGGTGCCAGTGCCCAGTGCCTGGTACTGTTGCCCAGTTCCTTGTGCCCCCTGCCTGCTGCCAGTGTCCGGAGCAGGCATGGGCTGTGCCAGCCAAGCGGTGGGTGCCGTGGCGGGGGGCGCCGGGACGGTCGGTCGGTGCGGGTCGGTCGGGCCGGGGCGTGCGGTGCCGGAGCGGTTGGTTGGGCCGGGTAGGTGCCGGTCTGTCGGTCGGGTCTGTCGGTCGGTCGGGCCGGGGCGGTGCCGGGGGGGGGGCGGTCCGTTGCAGGAGGAAGCGCAGCCGCCGGCAGAGCGGCCCCGCAGCCGGCCCGAGCCGCGCGTCGGTGAGTGCCAGGAGCGACCCCGCTGCCCGCACCCTGCCCCTGCCCGCACCCTTGCCCCCTCTGCCCGCTCCCCCTGCCCGCCCCCCTGCCTCCCCCGCCTGCCAGCCTCCCTCTGCCCGTTCCTTCTGCCCCTG
>JAOXJM010000007.1:11735664-11790990 GCA_026413425.1 Tringa solitaria | reverse complement strand
ACCCCCTTCCACCCCTCCGCACTCTGCCCACCCCCATGTTCTCCTGCCCAGATGTCACCCTCCCCTCCCAGCTCCGTCATTAGGGCCACACAGCCAAACGTACAGGTCACAGATCGGGGTCCCCTGGTGCTGGCAGGGAGAGGGGAGCACAGCTCTGTGCCCTGCTCCCAAACCCGTGGGGTCTGCCGGGGATTCCTTCCCTGTGCTGTGAGAAAACCTCCAGCACTGACACCCCTGCACCCCGGATTAATGGGGTTTCTGTCTTGCAGAAGGTGAGCAATGCCAGCTGCCCCCGCATGCTGACGACAAGCAGGGAGATGGATCGTGGCGTCGGTCTGGAGAACCCCTACGCCAGTGTCAACATCCCACGGGAGCAGTTCCAGCAAAGCTTCATCACTCGGTACCTGAAGGACGAGCCCACTGTCATCGCCAACCCTGCAGTTGTGCCCCCCGACAGCGTGGAGGAGCAGGCGGACACTGCTGACATCTGGAACAGCCCGACCATTTCCACGGAGAAGACCTGGTCCCGTCCCTACAACCCCTATGCCAGCATGAAGAAGCCCAACGGGGAATCGGCCGACTCCTTCTACACCGTCACCCTGGACAAGTCACCCAAGGGCCAGGAGAGGGAGGCCAGCAGGGAATGCAGCTGCTGCAAGTGCTGCCCCTGCTGCAGAAAGTGCTGCTGTGTCATCTCCTAAGTGCCCTCGCTGCACCCACAGGACATGTTGACCATGGGGGACCGGGACAGACGGCCCTGCGAGGACGGGGCTGCCCTGCCTGGACACCCTGGGGTGCTGCACCAGTGCCCGGCAGAGGTGGCAGCTGAGAGATGGTACCAGTTGGACTCTGCTGTTGGTTGTCACCCATGAACTCTGCAGCCAGATACGCCGGTGATGGGCACCTGCCAGGTCCTGAGAGCTCAGTGTGGGGCGTAGGGGAGAAAGGCAAGTCCCCTCTGCTCTGCTGAAGCCCAGGACCCTTGGCGATGTTATGTGCCAACACAGATGCCACCAAGAACTGCCTACACTGGGGATGGGACAGCATGTTGAGCCTGTGATCCCACACACTGACCCAGGCAGTCCACCCTTGCTGGGAAGCCTCCAGCTCCGTGGAAGGTACAGGCATTGCCCATGTGCCGGAGGGTAGGTTTGGGTGATGGCAACCCTGTGTGTGTGGCAGAGGAGGACATCATCACTGCTCTCTTGGAGCGGTGGAGAGGAGCCAGGGATATGCCCCCAGCCGGGATAAGGGACATGGTAACCCCCATGCGGCATCATGGGCATCCTGCAGCACCCTGCACTGAGCTCCAGATGGGTACCGCTCCTCCTCACCACACTGCCCGTGGGATGGAGGGAAGGAGGCAGGAAGGACAGACAGACAAAGTGTGGCAGAGTGCTGGGAAGTGCTCCATAACAGCACCTGACAGCACAGCATGGGTGCAGGCGTTAACATCCCTGTGCCAGGAAACCCCATTTGGTTCCTCTGGCTCATGGGGCGCTGGGCACAACCCCCTCGCCCCATCTGCATCCCTGCTCAGGGCTCCACACCGCGTTATGGCCGGGTCCAGTGCCAAGGGCTGGCCCAGTGCCAGCAGTGGGGTAGCACTGGGGCACCCCGTTTGGGATGCAGATCCCCCTCGCTCGCCTTCTGTGACCCCCCCTCCCGGGCATTGAGGAAGGTGAGCGAGGAGCCCGCCGGCCCCTTCGCAGCGAGCTGGGGTGGCTCTGGGCTGGATTTTTGGCTGGGGCTGGCGCCACCGACCTGGAACAAGCCAGCCGTTGTGCTGGCGTCCCGCGGGCGGCCGCGCTGCCAGGCAGCGGCTGCGTAAGAGCCACGGCGGCTGCAGGAACCGCCTGGTCTGCAGGGGCTTGGAAAGAGCGCGCGTGTTAGCAGATGACTTCAGGGTGCTGCAAATAAAATCACAGCCATCTCCTCTCCTGCCAAGGTATGCCTCTTCCCTCCACCCTGGCTTTTCCGGGATTCCCGTCTTATTTCTTGCTTATCCTGGCAGGTTGTGTGAGGGCAGTGCTGGGGGCACACTCCCCTCAAACCCAGGTTTAACCATTGCACAGCTGACTTGTGGCAGCAGCAGTGGCACGTGAGCTCTTCAGGTGGCTGCTGCTTGCCACCCTGCTCCCAGCCCAGGCCCAGCACTCCCCTCGCCCAGGCGCTTCCAGTAAAGCCTGCTCCTGTCTGCCTGGTGATGCTGGCTCAGCCCGATCCTGCCAATCTGGATCACTGTTCTGTCTTGAAAAGGGAGAGCCCGGATTTAGGGTGGGTTGGGGAAGGGAGAGGTTCTTGGCTGGGCCAGCTAGGTGGGCTTTGTGGCACCACTCCAGCTGGCTGCAACCCCCTGGGAGCCCAACAGCACTGGAAGCCCACCACTGCTTGGAGCTCACCGCTGCTTGGAGCGGTGCCACCACCAGGATCCCACCACCACTGAGATCCCACCAGAACTAGGAGCCCACCACCCCTGGGAGCCCACCACCACCCGGAGCCTACCACCCCTGGGAGCGCACCACTACCAGGATCCCACCACTCTTGAAAACCCACCACCCCTGGGAGCTTCTGGGCTGGGGTGGCAGTGGCTTGGCAGATGTGCAGGGCAGAGCCCTTCCAGTTTGCCCCCCGTGCCCTGACCCCTCTGTCTGGCCCATGACCCATGCCGGTGGGTGGCCGGGGGGTGTGCAGCTCGCAGGAGGAGGTTGGCAAGGACAGCCCCACAACGCCTGCCCTGCACAAGGAGAGCTCTTGTTCTCCCTGCCAGGACCGTGCTGGCATGGGGATGAGCAGATCCACCTCTTGTTTGCTTTCATGTCCCTGACACCAGCCCTGCCCTGCCGCAGAGCCCACCCGCCGTGGGGCTGGGCAGGGACGTGGCGTCACCACCTTGGCTTGCTTAAAACCCACATCCCTGAGAGGCTGCTCCGTGCCCTGGGGCTCCGACACGCTCCACCTGGGACAAATGCAGTTTGGGGAGGGAGAACTGTCCCCGAGGGGTGCCTGGTGCCTTTGTCAGAGCTGCGGGCTGGCAGGGCTGGCATCATCAAGGCGGGGGGGCAAGGGAGAAGGGATGGCCTGGCCAGGCCCTGGCAGGGCACTGACAGGGCACAGCATCTGCTGGCAGTGCCATGTGTCACTGCTGCCCTTCGCTCTGCCGAACCCTGGAGTGAAGGTAAACACGCCGGGGGAGGCTGGGCAGAGCGCTCCCGGCCAGACACCCGGGCAATGATTAAACTGGAGGCAGCAGGAAAGCCGGGGGGTGGGCAGAGGAGGGCAGGGGATGCTGCCCCAGACCTTGATGGGGGTCTGGGTGACACGGGCAGCTGCGTGCAGGGCCCTGTGGTGCTCCCCAGGTGTGCCTCGTCCTTGAAGGGTGCTCGGGGTGCAGAGGGCTGTGCTGGGGGACGGCCCCCTCCTGGGTATGCAGTGGGTGGTGATGCACGGCTCTGATTCATCTGGCTCAGACCTTTGCACTGCCCTGAGGGTGCCGCTCCCTGCCCGGCTGTGACAAAGGTCCCTGCAGCTCTCAGGGATGGGTCCTGGGAACAGGAAAAGACATTTCCCACCCATGGATATCACTGCTGGTTGAAGACACTGCCCCCCCTCCCTGCCCCGTGCCCAGATTTGGGTGTTTCAGCAGGGCTGGTGGAGCCCAGCTGGGGCTGAAGGCTGGTTTCAGGCAGTGTGCCCTCCGTGTGTCTTGGCAGAAGCGCAGCCCACGTCACCAGGGCTCCCCCTGCTCCGAGCTGCGCCTGTGGGGTGCGGGGCAGATGAGCCGGGTTGCACAGCCCCGCAGCAGGGGCTTGCATGCGGTGGGCAGAAGTGGCAAAGGGGAGCTGGGCACAACCCCTCAGTGGAATGTGATATAGCTCTTCTGGCATTTGGGGAGGGGGACAAGAAGGTGGGCAGGATCTGGAGTGGGGTGGGAGGACAAACAGGGTATGTGTGTGTGTGTGTGCGTGCACATTTCTGCAAGAAGAGGCAGCCAAGGGGGGGGTCACTGCCCCTGGGCAGTGCCAGGGGCACACCCAGCCGTGCACTGAGACAAGTGCTTCCCTCTCACCCATATAGTATTTTTGGGCAGGGCTTCCTATGGCCTGAAGAGCTCATGCCTGCCTGCTCCGTACCTCACCCTGCGGCAGGTGAGCCAGGCCACCACCATGGTTTGGGTGGGAGAGTGACTTATTGCCAGCTTTGGGACATGCCCAGACACCCAGCTGCTTGCACATCCCTGGGCACAAGGTCTTGGGGGGGGCACGCTGTGCCCATTCAGGCACCAGCTCTGCCCCGCTGCTGTCATCCAGGGTGCTGCCACCCACCCTCCTGGCACACAAGGTGGCACCCGAAGGGCCAGGGCACAGCAGGAATCCCACACGGCTGGTTCCTGATCCCCCCAGGGCACATGGCCCTTTGTCACCACCTCTGCCAGTGGGTTTGGCCAAAACCGAGGTCCCTGGCACAGCCCTGTCCTGAGCTGGCTGCCCTGCCAGCCCTTGCCTGCTGCCAACTTGGCGAGGGGAGGGCAAAGCCCTGCCATCCCTGCGCCTGGGGACCCATGGGCACACGCATCCCATATGCACTGCCTGAGGACACCCGTGACAGAGGATGTGTCAGGATCCTGTGTCAGATATGGCCACCATGCCCCGAAGGTGCTGTGCTGCCCGCTCTGCTGCCTTGCTCCCGAGCTCTGGTGTCATGGGGGCGAGTTTTTCTGCAGAGGTCGGTGGCCCTGTGAGGCTCTCGGTTTGCCAACCCTGCGCACAAGGCTGGAAACACGGCCCGGGGGCTGCGGGACCGTTGGGTAAGGAGGCAGCAGAGGAGAGCGCTGCCTGTCTCCCTGCCTGCGCTGCTGCCTGCTCCTGCCTGCAGCTGGAGCTGCTGCCCTCTCCTGCTCCCACGCAGAAGTGCTGCTGGGTGTCCCGGCAGCCCTGCCCTGGCTCCAGGATGTGCTTTTCTCCTCCAGGATTCTGGGTCCGAGATCTGTCCCCCATCACACTCCCTGTTTTAAATCTTCCCCTGCTCGGAGCCCTCTCCGTGCAGAGGCTGCAGCGTTGTTTCCGGACCAAGGGCCGTGCAGGGGGCTGGCAGCTGTGGGGACTGAGCCTGCCACCACCCTGGTGCTGTCACCTCCCCTGGGTCAAGCATTGTGTCATGAACCTTGCTGGTTCGTGGCCGGGGTCCTAGGTTCTCCCCAGCCTGGTGCTGAGCATCGGCCCCGTCAGAGCCGAGGGTAACTCAGCCTCCAAGGCCAGAGCCTGCAGCCCCAGCTGGAGGAGCAGGGGCAGGTCACCATCACGTCTGGCAGAGGTCACCCTCTGTCACCAGACAAGGAGCACCACCCCACACATGGGCACTGCCAGCTTGGACCAGGCTGGAGCCTCGGTGTCCCTGTGCCAGCCCCAGCCCCTCCATCCCCCGCTCCAGTTCCAGCTGTCTCCGTACCCTGGACCTCCTGAGGATGTGTGGGCTGGAGTGTGATGGGGTGTCTCCACTGGCCAACATCTGCCCAGATGTGCCCGGCTGCAGGAGATGGCTGAGGATGTGGAGGACTCTGCTGCTGCCACCCAGATTCAGCCAACGTCCAAGCTCCCTCCACCCACAGTGAAGCCCAGAGCTCTGGCCTCATGGGGACAGTTTCTTCTGCTAATGAAGCAGAGACAGATAGTTAATGACTGCTCCTGGGGCTTAGATTTCGGAGGTCTTTGTTACCTGGGTGCTTGTAACCCAATCTCCCAGGCTTGGCTTCCCAGCAGCAGATCCGATAGCGTGCCTCTCCCTGAAAGGTGAGCCCCTTCCCACTGCCACAGCCACCAGCAGCCGCTGGGACCTGGCTGGGGAGCTGCTGGCAGCTCAGGCCCCCGATGCTCCCCACAGGACCGCCACAGCCCCCCAGGACAGTGCAGCCCTCCTGCCACCTCCCCTGAAGCCCTGGGGGAGCATCTCAGGACAGGTAGGGATGGGGCACAGGGGAGGAGGGGAGGAGAGGGATGTCTGTGTATATCAAAATGCTTGAGGTCACCTGTAGAGAGGGAGTGGGGTCTTGGAGGCCTCCGGGAGAGGTTTGCAGATATGCTGGTGGGTACCAGACCTCCCTTAAGATGAGCCTGGGCTCAACTCCTCCCTGCCAGCCTGCGTGCCTGTCCCCTGCTGTTGTTAGCTGTGTCACAGCAGCCTGGCACATGCAGGGCTGATGAGGAGCAGGGCTGTGGCAATGCTGGGTCCTCTGGATGCTGCTCCACTGCCCACCCAGCCGACATGCTCCTGCCCACCCCATATTCCCCACCAATCCAGAGCCTGGGCAGGCTGCTGAGGTCCAACTAGCCCTGATCCCCCACGGGACATAAGGGGCATTTGACAGAGCTGCTGGTAGAGGTGCAGGGTGGCAGCAGGGAAAATGCATCCCCCTTGGATGCAGGAGAACCCTCTGTAGTGGCAGAGTCCTGCTTTTCTAGGCAGGGCTGCCCACGGGGCAGGCAGGGATGTTGGGCAGGGAGCCTGATACCCATCGGAATCCACTGCATGGGTCAGCTCCCCATATCTCACACGCATCAGATGGACTCAGAGGTGGCATCCCACACCCAGACCATGGGTCTGATGGCTTCTCTTGACCTCCCCTCCCCAGCATGTCCCAGGCTGGTGGCAGCCCCCGGGCAGAGGACGCAGGGCTGTGTGTCAGGGCACACTCACGCACCCCGAGCCGGGGCAGCCAGCGGGTTGAGTGCATCATCTGCTACTCCTCCTACGACCTGTGCGGCCGGCTGCCCCGCCGGCTCTACTGCGGCCATACCTTCTGCCAAGCCTGCCTGAAACGCCTCGACGCCGTCGCCAATGAGCAGCGCTGGATCCCCTGCCCGCAGTGCCGCCAAAACACGCCCACGCCGCGTGGCGGCGTGGCCATGCTCGACCTCGACCTGGCCACCTTCCTCGCCGTCAAGGCTGACAAGGAGCATCCCCGGGTGGCCAGCAGGTCCCAGCCTGACTCGGCCACCAAGGGCTCGTGCAAAGAGAAGGCGATCACGCAGCAGCCGGCGGGGCTGTGCCAAGACACGGTGCCTCCGGCGCCATTCCCCCAGCGCGGCTGCTGCCGGCCGTGCCTGTGCTGCGGGGTGACGGCTGTCTTTGAGACCTGAGCACCAGGAGGGGGCTGCTGGCAGTGCGTGAGCAGCTGAGCCTCTGGGGTGCAGTCTGGGACCACTTCTGGAGACCCCATGCCATGCCTCAGACCCACACATGGGCAGTAGCAGGGGGGCTGTGCTGGCAGCCTGGAAAGGCCTTCAGCTTGCTCAGGGCTTGCTGCCCGTCCTGCTGGGATTTGGGGTACAGCAGGGGGGATGAGGATGCCCCCCTCATCCTACCCACCTGCCCCTCTGGCAACTCAGAAACATCATCCAGCCATCATGGGTGTCCCCTGGTCCCTGGCCCAAGGCTTGCCCACCCCCAGGTTCCCCATGCACGTGGCTCTGCAGCAGGGACACCCGCCCCGCGCAGTCCCCAGGCAGGGGACACAGGAGCCTGGCAGAGCGCAGGTACACAGCAATGCTCTGGGAGCATGTCCAGCACACTGAAAGCTTCACACCTATTAAACAATGCTCTGCTGGCCCTGCTGGGCTGCACGGCTTGGTCGGATTTGTGGGTGAGCCTTGGGAAAGCCTGGGGAGAGCCCTGCCTGGGGTGGGGGCAGGACAGCAAGAGGTGACCTGTCCTGCCAGATTGCTTCCCTTTAAACGTTTGCTCTGTTGGCCCTTTTCATGAGAAATTTGGGCACTGGGGTAGCTGGACAGTTGAAATCAAGGATGACAGAGTTGTTAGGAGGCCACACCACCTTGCTCCAGCTCTTTGGATTTCTCTGCCCACTCCCTACTTCTCTCCAGTACGGGAGGAGAGCTGAGCCTGGGAGCTCCTGCTTGGCCTTGTGCTCTGTGGCTGGTGCCGGGTTTGGTTTTCCTGCCTGAGGCTCTCCCCATCCCTGCACACCCAGGCACAGCCCCTGCACAAGCCCCTGCTGCTGTTTTCCAGGTACTGTCTTCGCTGCCAGCACAGCTTTCCCTGCCTGACCCCAGGCAGGGGGTGCGGGCACCTGGGCCCAAGCAGCCGGGGTGTAGGATTAACAGAGGCCAAATGGGGAGGACTGGGGCGCACCAGGGTGATACTAAGGCAGTTCTTGGGCAGGGCTTGCCATCGCCTGTGCAGCTCTTGTGGTCCTTCCACAGAGCCCATTTTCTGCATCCATTTTCCATGTGTTTTATGAGCTCTTGCAATATCCCACCATCGGACACCACTGGCTGCCCCTCGGGGCTCAGCAGGGGACCCCAGCCTGTGCCTGCCTGGGGCCAGCAGTGATCTCATGTCCCCTGGGTAGTCTTGGTGCTCGGCCGTCCCCTGCACTGGGTGCCAGAGCTGCAGCCAGAGGAGCCCAGCACCCACCCCCTGCACAGCGCCCATGCACAATTCTGCCACTTGGTGTCACCTTCTATAAAAAGTCAGAGCTCTGAGATGTGCCCAGCAAAGATCAACCTGGGGAGCTCCAGCCATGGGACCAGGAGCACCAGGGATGTCTCAGGGCAGAGGTGCCCAGCGGGGACAGCAGAAGTGTGGTGTGGTTCAGGGACTCCATGGGGTGAGCATCTGCCTCCCTCCGATCTTTAATTACATGGAACCATGCAATAAATTAAAGCCTTCAAGGATGGGATAAAATTTAACACTTTCCCCTCTATCTTCATTTCTCCCCAAACACTCCACAGTGGGTGGTGGGAAGTCTGGGCAGACCCCATCCCTACCCTGGGCATGGCTCTGGACAAAGATGCCAGCAGGACTCTGTGCTCAGCTCGGCACCTTGAGTCCTGTCTTTCCAACGGTGGAGGAGGGTATGGCTCCCTGTCCTCAGCTTCTGTGCTCCCACCCCAGCTCCACAGCGTCCCCCCAGCACCAGAACTGAGCTGTGAAGCCTGGTCCTTGCCGTGTTCCTCTGTGCACATCCCTGCTGCCCCCAGCCAGTGGCAGGGCTCTGAAGGTGTTAATCTGCTCCCCATCACCTCATTTCGGGAATGCTCTTAGCCTGCTGGTGGGTACCCTGATTTACACAGGTTGGCCAGAGCAGGGCTGATGCTGTGCCCTGTGCCTTGGGGGACTCCTCTATCAACATGCCACCCCCCCCCCGCAGACAGTGTTGCTTGGAGCAACCTCTACTGGTGCTGGCCCTGGGCTCCGCATGGACCCCAAAACTGCATCAGGGGAGTGGGGCGCTGGTGGGTGCAGCCCTGGCTGGGGACAGGGACCTCTGCCTGCAGGGTGCTGGGTCCCCCTCTTCCAGAGAAGGGGACAATGACAGGGAGCCATGCTCTGTGGGAACACTGGCAGGGTGTGTGGAGGGACAATGGTGGCACTGATGGGGTACAGGACCCCAAAGGGCCTGCAATTGCAGCATGAAGGCAAAACAGAAGCAGGGACAGGCACGGCCAGCACCAGCCATTGCATTTGGCTTGTGTCCCTGGCAGGCAGGACACTGGGGACATCTCTCCTGCCATGTGCCTATATAGGGGTATGCAACGGGGTGACAGCGAAGGGCTGGTGGAGGAGCTGAGGTGGGTTTGCAGCCTCCTGGGCTCTCTGAGCACAAAAGCTGGAAATGGCCTTGCTTTTAATAGTTTTGGGGTTTTTTCAATGAATTTTGCACTTCTCACCTGACCCCAAGTAACCACAGGCAGTGGGCAATGTGACCCCTGAGGAGGAAGAGCATTTTGGGACAGGGCTCCCTAAAAACCCAGGTCCTCATCCAGCCCACAGCTGCTGCCATGGTGAGCTGGTGCTGCAGCTCCACGTGGCTGCGGGTTTGTACCCTGATTCGGGGCTGGGCTGGGCTGGTGGATTCCTCTGAATTATTTCCAGATGGGGATTAATGCAGTAAACCGAGTTTGCTGCAGGGTAGATAAACAAACCAAAGCTCCTCTGGCTGCTATTAATAAACCGCCTGCCTGCTGCTCCTGCCCCAGATTTGGGAACATCCCGGTCCTGGCCTGCAGCCCTTGGCCGTGGGGCAGTGGTGCCAGGGATTCCTGCGGGACCGTGACCACCAGGGTCCCAATCGGGACAGGAGCTGCAAGGGTGTGAGTGGAGGACAGTGTCTCTGCTCTGTGTCCCCGCTCTGGGCTGCGGGTAGGATGAAGTGCTGCTGGCCATGTCCCCTGGTGTCTGCTGGGCTCTGCCAGGGATTGTGGCACTGGGAGGTGACATCTCTCCTCTATAGCCTTCTGCTGAGGGGCTTCAGGCGGGTCTGAAACCGGTGCAAGTGTAAACAGGGTGGAGGCAGACTTTGAGCCCTCTCCTACTGGTGCTGCTGTTATGGGGCGAGGGCAAACAAGTTCCAGTTGGCTACAGCCCAGCAAGCTCCCCTTTCCCATGTTTTCTCATGTGGGGGCTCCTGGGTGCCTCCTGTACGCACGCAGGCATGCTATCCTGCTGGGAAGGAGGAGGGTGGCCCATGGGACTCACATCCCAGCCCTTCTCATTTTGGCATGGCTTGTGGTCTCCTGCCAGGGGCAATCATAGACTGGCCAAAAGCCAGGCTCAGCCAGGTGGCCCGTGGCTTCCACATTGAGGACCTCTGGGCATGGTGGGCCAGTACGGAAGATGGGGTTAGACCTGCTGATGATATGATTTAAGCTTTATCCCACACCAGCCAGCTAAGGGGGTCCTGGACCCACACACCCCTCGGTACTGGACTGGTGGGGCAGCACATCCATGGGGGATGCCCTGTGGGGAGGGTGGGCACCAAGAGACGGGGCTGGGTTTGCTTTTTTACATCTCTCCAGCCCGCAGCGCACACAAGCAGTTAATGCCGGGCCGCGCAGAGCTGGCTGCTTACCTGGCTGGAGCGGTGCCTGGCAGAGGGAGGGACGAGGGCACGGCTCCGCACCTTGCCAGGGCCGGCAGCGTTGCAAAAATATTTGCTGGAAAAAAAAAAAAAGTGCAGCTCCACCCCGAAGAAAACCGGGGCCGGAATCGCAACCCGCTCCGGGTGCGCAGAGGGAGGGTGGCGGTGAGCAGTGCAGGGGGGAATGCGTACGGCTGCAGGGAGCCGAGCACATCCCCGGGCAGCCTGGTACCTCTGCTCAGCACCGGAGGGTGCTGGGCGAGGACAGGGGTCTGGGCAAGGCAAGGGGCAGTGGGGATCCTGCTGGTGGGGGAAGCCCTGCAGCGGAGATCGGGGAGCCCTCGCCACCTTGGTGGGCAGCCATGGGCCTCTGGAGGGTCCCCAGCGCGGTGCTGGTCTGCCTGCTTCTCCTGCGCCCTCCACCCTTGCCAGCCTGCCCCGCCGCCTGCCGCTGCTCCTCCTCGGGGGAGGTGGACTGCAGCGCACATGCCCTCCGTGAGGTGCCGCAGGGCCTGGCGGCCAACACCAGCAACCTGTGGCTTGGCTACAACTTCATCACTGTGCTGGGGCCACGCTCCTTCCCTGCCCTGCCGGGGCTGCTGCTGCTCAGCCTGCCCCATAACCGCTTGGGGCTGATCCACCCCCAGGCGCTGGTGGGGCTCGGGGCGCTGCAGGAGCTGGACCTCAGCAACAACTACTTAACCGTGCTGACCCCCGAGACCTTCCTGCCCCTCACCAGCCTGGCCACGCTCAACCTGGGCAGCAATAGGCTGGAGGAGCTGGAGCCTGAGGTGCTGCAGTCCCTGCCCCAGCTCCGAGTCCTCCTCCTGCAGGACAACCCCTGGGTGTGCAGCTGCGACATCATGCCCCTCTGGTGCTGGCTCAACCACAACAGGGAAAAAGTGCAAGGTGAGTGCCCGGAGGACCATGTCCTTAAGCTCCCCAGCTGCTCCACACTGTGTGGTCACCCTGTTGGGGCTGAGGCAGGTCCCAGCACCCTGGCTGCCAGCTGGCTGCGGGCTCGCGTGGTCAGTGTCCGTGGGGGCTCCCCAGGACTCGTCCTTATGGCAGCTCCTGTGTCTGCTTGGGCGGATGCAACCCTGGGTCTGGTACCTGGTGCCCACCCTTGGTCCTTGGTTACCAGCAAGGATTGCCTGGAGAGGAGGGCTGGACAATGTCCCAGCGATGGGCACCCAGTGCTGTCCCCAGCAGTGGCACCAGTCCTGCAATGGTGAGGGCAAGGTGTGCTGGGCAGTGAGCACCTGAGGGGCAAGAAGATCCTGTGTGTCAGGATGGGCATCACCACTGACCTGGCCAGGACTCAGTGCCTTCAACCCCTTCCCCAATGCCTTCAGGAACACAGATCTGATCCCATATTTCTTCCCCATGAACCTTGGAGAGTGACAGCTCTGCCAGCAAGGTCTCCCCTCCACTGCCACCCACTCCTGGCTTGCGTCCAGCTTGGGTGTGTGCCTGTCACTCATGTTGGCTGGCACCTTCTGTGGCATCTCCAGGTTGGCTGCTCACTGCTTCCCACATCTGTCCCCTGGGAACCAGACTCATCCCCTTACCTGCCCCATCTGCCATCCTGCCCCATCCTATCCTGCCCCCAAACCATTTTCCAGTGTCCTTTCCAGCACTGCTCCCACCTCCCCATCCCATCCCATTCCACTCCCCAAGGTACAGGATGCAGGTGAGCCCTGAACCCTCACTGCTCCCTTTCTTTGTACCTTGCCTTGGGCTATAATGGTCAATCTGGCCGCTGTCCTCCTGCTGTGGTCCCATCTGTCCCATACAGACCTGCCATCCCCTCTGTCCTTGACACTTGCCTTGTCCCAGCTTCCCAGTGTGGCCATCAGCACTGCTTTTCTCTTCCAGAGAAGACTTTGCTCCTGTGCAGAGTCCCGGAGCAGCTGAACAAGTATCCGATCATGGCCTTCGGGAATGAGTCCTTCAGGCAATGCCAAGAGACCTCACTGTCCGCCCGGCACTACCTCGTCTTCTTGACCATTGGACCGTTCTCCTTCTTGGTCAGCATCTTCTTCTGCACCTTCATGGGCTTCATCACAGTTGTTTACCACAATCTGCGCAGAGATCCCCACTTCTGGAGAAGACCCCGCATCTGCAGGGGACACTGAGGCAGGGCAACCAGACAGGTTATGGTCCATGCTCTTCTCCAGGGGTCCATGCCCTTCTCCACTGCACCCCACTGTTCCAAACAATGGACCAGTGAACACCAAACAGTGTTCCCCTGTGGACCAGTAAGAGGTTGCTCTCTTCCTTGAAGTTCCTTCTCTTCCTCCTCCCAGAGTCCCCCAAGATGATGCTAAGCTCCCTCTGCCCCACTGCTGGGGGGAGCAGCCTCCAGCTCAGCCCCCCTGAAGGGCAGAGTCTGACCTCAGATGCTCTCCATGTTTCTGGAGGCTCCCCTGGGCCACCCTCGGACCTGCACACCCTCTTCTCGGGGAGGGCCAGGTGATTCTTCTCCTCCAGCTCACCCTGTCCTGCCCCTTCTGCTGCCCAGGGGCCACGGTGTGCATTCCAGGATGCACTCTATACCTCTGTGTGCCTTTTGGTGCATCCTAGGAGCTGCTGTGTGCATCTCAGGGCAACCCATATTCCTCTGGGTGCCTCAATTTGCCTTTCAGTGCAGCCCAGGAGTCTCTGTGTGCCTTTCAGTTGGCCCCAAAGCCCTCCTTGGGCCTTTTGGTGCCCCCTGCACTCCTCATCTGCCATTCAGTGACCCCACCAGCCTCAGAGTGCCTTTCTGTGCCCTCAAGAACCCCATGGCTTGGCTTTTTGTACATATACCATCTGTTTGGCTGTGTCCTGACAGGCATTTTTTGCCTTTTGGTGTGCCTCAGAACTCTTCATGTGCCTTTTGGTGCACCTGAAGATCTCTGGGTGCTTTTGGGCCACTCCAGAGCCTCCACGGGACTTTCAGAAAGCCCCAGACTCCACTGTGTGCTGCCCAAGGACAGGGAAAGTTGTAAAATGTTTGGGGTTTTGGTATTTTTTTTCCCTTGAGACAGGACTCCTGATGCTGAGAAGGCTCAGCCAACATCCAAGACCTCAGGTGAGGCTGAGGTTTAGGGTGAGGGCTGGAAAGAGACAAAGCCTCGAGCTCTAACTGATGTGGTTTGGCAAAGGGGCTGCCAAAGGATGGGTGAGGCTGCACAGTGGTTCCTCCCCCCGCAGCTTTTCCTCTAGGTTAAAGCTCATCCAAGGCCAAGGTCTAGGGTTAGCTCAGTGAGTGGAGTGGGGACAAAAAAGCTCCTGTGGGTTTACAGCCCAGAGCCTGTGGCCCTTGCCTCTGCCTCCGCTCCCATCAGCCACAACAAGGGGCTGGGGCTGCCCCTGCATCTCCTGGCCCTGCTGCCTCCTGCCCTTCCCTGCAGAAATGCTTCTCCCCCGCCTCATTGCATGGAAATCCTTAGTGAGTGTGCTGGGAATTGGCCTGGCAGGAGCTGGAGTGTTCTCCAGCGGAAAGCACAAGCTGTGGTGATGGAAGATTCTCTCCAGGTGGAACAATGGCCCTTTCTGGCATGAGTGATTATCCATGAGTAAGAACACGAGTTCTTAAGGTGGTAAGAGCCATGAGATGACTGTGGCCACCAGCGTCCCCCCGGTTCGCTTGATCTCTTGCCCATGCAAGTGCTGTGGGACAAGCCAGGGGTGTTAATGCATCCTTTGGCAAGGGTTAAATAAATCATGCAGAGAAAAAACCAAATGTTTTCTCAGTTGTGGCTTCCTCCCATTTTTATTTTCAAACTGACCCAGCGTGCTGTCACACAGCTCCATGCCCACCCAGCTCTCCCTGCGGTGCCTCCCCTATCGAGGGGGGTGAGGGCTGCGAGGAGCTGGTGAGAGCAGCAGCATCTCCAGTGCCACCAGCACCCGGGATGGCTGCGGGACCTCTGCCAGGATCAGCCCCCTGAACGGTGCCTTTCCCAGAAGCAATCCCAGCTCTCCCAGTCCTTCTCTAGCAACATCACTCGGTCCTCCCTGAGTAGGCCTGAGCTTCCCATTTGGAGCTGGGACCTCCCTTCTCAACCTGCACAGGCACCTGAGCCCCGCTCCTCCTCCCTGATCACGCTGAGGCTGAGACCCCCATGGAGGTCGGGCTGGTGGTCTCGGCACACAGGGAGCACGCTCTGAATGGGTGATGTTGCTTCAGTTCAGCCTGGGGGAGCTGCGTTTTGCAGATCCCTCAGGGCACCCCGCTATGGAGGCTGATGTGCAGGGATGTCCCCAGGTGCCTTCATCCCTGCAGTTGGTGCTCTGTTCCCGCAGGCCAGAACCCCGTGCTGGCTCCCAGGAGCCGAGGAGCACAGCAGCAGCAGGGGATGCTTTTCCCCTGGACGGAGGTGGGTGTGAGAGGCAGCTTGCGTGGTGCTGGCATTTGGGTGGTTTCAGACCGTCCCCTGCTCCCCACTGCCAGACCTGTCTCCCCCCACTGTCTATCCAGGCTGCCCCACACTGTCATGATCCAGCCTGACGTCCCAGGATGGTGATGCCCCTCCCCTCCCGATCTTCCCTGCAGCTCTTGGCCTTTCTGCCTGCTGGCATCCCCGTCCCTCCCCGCTCCTCCACCTTTTACGGTTTGCAAACCCTGCGGCAGTGCTGGGTGAGGCTCTGATTCAGCACAGGGCTCCCTGCCAGCCTTGCCAGAAGGCAGAGACGGAAAGAGACACACAGCACTGGAACAAACCACTTCATGATCCAGTCTAGACTTTACTGAGCTCTTGCAAAACTTGGTATTAATGTTACATTGACGTATAAAGTAGAATGGGTCCAATTTCTCAGCTGGAGCGAGATGAACTTGATGGAGCCACTGCAGTCAGTGAGGTGATGCTCACAGACCTAGCTGCCGTCTGAAAATCCTGCCTGCGAAAGCTGCTGACCCACAGGGGGAAGCCCTGCCTGCTCAGCTGGGGCAAGGAGAAGACAGTTTGTGCTGCTGGGGCTTGGTACCAGGTTGCAAGAGGCAGTGAGTGATGTTGCCCGTGCACTTGCTGTAGCTGCCCATCACCAGCCTGCCTGCTGCCAGAGGCTTCCCCGACCCTGGTGTCTCCGCACCCACTCTCAGCGCCCACAGGGAGGGTGCTCAGGGGTGATGGCACATGGGCACGTGTGTTTGAGGGGAGGAAGGTGTGGGGAGGAACAGCATCAGCCTGTCTCATTTGGTTCCCTTCCTCTGTTTCCCATGTCTCCAGGTTCAGGCAGATGCAGCCACGTGAGCTGAGGCTTTGGGGCTGCTGCTGGAGCTGCTGGCAAGCTTGTACCACAGTGAGTGTGGTAGAGAAGGTGCCAGAGCCTGCTGTGGTGCCCTGACACTGCTGTCAGGCTGGGTGGCTGCTGCAGACACCGCAGCATGGAGCAAACCACGGCCGGCAGCATCTCTCCTTGCATTGCTGGTGCTGAGGCAGTGTTGAGCTTGGCTGAAAGTCAACGTAACCATCCAGAGCCATTCCCCGTGGAGATGTTCCTGGCCAGGAGAGCCACAGTGTGAGAGCTACATGCTGGCCATGGACAGGCCCTGGGATTGTCTTCTGTGCAGGATATGTGGGGAGACAGGATCTTGGCTGACAGTACGTTATGAGGTCCAGAGTGCCACGTTTAGCAGAGGAGCGTGGGCTGCAGGGCTTTGAGTCCTCCTGCTGCAAAGAGAACACGTAGAGAAGCCGAGTCATAGCCATGGGCTCTGAGCACAGGCTTATGGGAGGAGGAACAAGGGGTTCATCTCTGGAGAGGAGCAGAGCACACATCTTCCAGCCCCTGCCACAGAGGCAGGTGTCACTTGGCACAGCAGGAACATGTGCCTGATCTGCGTCGGCTGCTCTGGCCACTTGGGACCATGAGGATGTTGTACAGCCCTCCAGGGTGGTGGGGACTGTGGAGCACACGTCTGAGGGGCCGTGTGTGTGCTGAGAAGCCTGAAGCCTGCAAAGTGAAGCACTTGTCTGGCACCAGCTCTTCCCTGCTACTGTGGGAGAGCAGGCACCATGTTCCTTTCGAAGTCCTTTCCCCTTGCACGTAGCCAGTCAGTGGCAATACTGATTATCAACAGCACTGATTGGAAGTGATTATCTCTGTACAGTGAAGTCCAAACTGTGTCCTGGTTCTGCCGTGCATTCTGGGGCACGAGCATGGCAGCAGGCCTAGGAAGGGAGGGAGATATACAATGAAGTCACTGTGTATGGATGAAGGATGCTTTCCTCCCATCTCACCCAGAAGAACCCATCAGTGTCCCTTGAGAGGCAGTCCTGGCTGTGCCTTCGTATTGTGTTGGGCAAGGACTGATGGCCCTCGGGGAGAAGGTCACACCACAGTGCTGACTGAGGGGTCGGAGAGGTTGAGCTGGCCGGTGATGTCGGTGGGATGATATTGCTGCAACACACAAATAGACAGACAAGGAGAAAGAAGTGTTAGGCAGTTCTGGCACCCAGTCCTGCCTCACATCCCATGTGTCCCTACAGGATATCTCTTGGGGGCGATGCAACGGCCCAAAACCCGCTGCTGGCTGAGGTCCCCCTCCCAGTGCAATCCAAGCTTGTGCAGAGGTCGTGGCAGACACTCTCCAAGCACCCTATGGCGAGGCAGGGAGGATGCCCAGGAGCGCGGCGCAGCTTCTGCGGAGCGTGGCAGCCGCGTCGCCTGCTGAGCAAGCCCCTCTCTGCTCTGGGGGAGCCACAAGGCAAAGCCTGTGACTCATCAGCCCAGCCCACGGCTGAACCTGTGTTTGGAGGGTCTGGCTGGGTTTCAGCATCTCTCTGGTGCCAGATCAAGCTGTGCTTTGAGGCCAGGGCGTTTCACCTCCTTGCTTGACTATCCTTTAATGCAGGTGAGATGTGCAGTGTGACTTGTGATAAACTGTGGCGTCAATTGCTAATGTGAAAATACAGCCTGTGCTGGAGATGTGGCCTGGATTTGGGGTTCTGTGCTCCTTGCAGATAGGGGACCTGACAAAGGATCCCTGGGAGAAACCTCCCCAGCCACACTCCCACCAACAAGCCAATGGCGAGAGCAGAAACTCCCTTTGATAGGCAAGAAAACAAAAAGTCCTTCCTCCCCAGGCAGGGATTTACAACTGAGCAGTTATTTTCTCCCTCTCTCCTTCCACACTCCCTTCCTCTCCCAGTTCCACTCTCCTAACTCCAAACCCTGAACTGGAAGCCCTGACCAGCCCTGCTGTGAGAGCGGGTGGCATGGAACATCTCGTGCTGCTGTCTGGGGACATAAATGGGTGCCGGGACAGAAGAGGGTCTCAGCACGCCTCGTGTGCTGTGGTGTGGACCCTCTCCAGTGACATTTGCTGGCCCTTGCACCCCACTACCCATGAGGGCTGCCGTTTTGCTGGGCTCCTGGGGGGACTCCTCAGTGATGGGATTTTACCCATCTTGCGTTGGTCAGTGGTGACTGTGGCCCCCGCGGTGCTGCTGGTGGCTCTGGCACTGTGGCTACCCTGCGTGGCCCTACACCCTGCCTCCTGCCGCGGGGAGGTCTGGGGTTGCCCCCGAGTCCTCGGGGCTTCCCTGCTCTGCCCAGTTTTGTGCTTCACCAGGACCCCTCGGTGGGGAGCTGCTGGGGTAGGGGCGAGAGCCAGCACGCTCCCGTCTCTCCCGTACACGTGCCAGGGACACGCTGGGGAGCACCTCACGGGATCACCCACTCATTTAGGGCACTGGCTAATATTAAAATGGAGCCTCTGAGAAATTCCTGGCTGTGGCCTTGCTTTGCTAAAGTGGCAACGCCTCGGCCATCGCCCGTTCCCACAGAGAACAACCGAGGGGGTCCCAAAATCGCTCTGCCGCCCTGGGGGGAGCCTTTTGTGGCTATTCATCAGTCCACAAAAAAGCGTCCCTCTCCCCAAAATGGGCGCAGCCACCCCCTCCTTGCAAAAAAATAAAAAATAAAAATAGGATTCCAACTAAATGCAATCTTTCCTTTCCGTAGCAAAGCGGCTGGGAGGCGTGCGCTCGCGGGATGGGGCTTGCGTCCTGACAGGGAGGAGAAGCCACCAGGAAAGGGGAGAGGCTGAAAGGGTGAGTCACTGGTGGAGTAGGAGGAGGAACTTGAGATACAGAAAGGAACAGGCAAAAGAAAGGTCCTTTTGTTAAATACCCTGCCTGACGCAAAAGCGGGGAGGAAAAAGCGGTGTGTGCCTCTGTGTGTGTGCGTGTGCCTCGGTGCACGTGTACGTGTGGCTGCTGCGGTGGAAAGCTGGAGGTCTAGCAGGGCAGGCTGGGGCCTTCTGGCCTCTCTGCACAGCTCTGGGGGTGGGAGACACTAAAGTAACCAAGCAAAGTGGGGAATCTGGCCAGAAAAATTAAAATACAAGAGCATGGCTTTTGATTTGAAAGCATACCTCCTCCAATCACAGAGTTATCACAGGGTAACATTCTCATTTACTTTTTTTTTGTGTAGAGTTCATGCATGCAATTTTTAATAATAAAAATAAATAAATGAATAAAAAAGAAAAAGGAAAAAAAAAGCAAGAAAATTGTCATATCAAAATTATGTTAAAGTAGAACTAATGCTAGAAGCACATATCAGTAATTTAGGGCAAATTATGTTACAGGGATGGTGCAATTATCCCCAAACCAAACATTATAAAGCCAAGAAATTAATCAATATTAACCGTAGAAGAGACTCAAACATGTTAAGGTATGGAAGTGAAGTGAAGGCACCAAAAACTTTAAATGACAACCAGGAAGAAAATATAGACAAGAACTTAATATGTCTTTAAAAATGACTTCAACCTAATCTGGGCTCATATGGTAGTCCCTGGCTGGTGGAAGATTTTCTGGAAGAATTTTGGGATTTGGGTGCGTTTTTGTTTTCAATTAAAAATTAGGATTCCAGCTAAATGCAATCTTGCTGTAGAAAACGTCAACTTCCCTTTAAAAAAAATAATTAGTTGTCTTTGACCTACGTTTGGTTCTTTTGGGCCAAAAACTAGGTTCTTTTTCAGCCAAGAAGCATTTGGCTTTGGGACGGCTGATCCTCCACTGAAAAGGTGACCTTTTCCATGAACCCCCTTGGTTCTCGACCAGCTCTGGCACCATCCCCACGGCTGCAGGGCGAGCATCGCCTCACAGCGCTGGGCCCTCGCTTGGCGGTGACGTGGGACGTGTGTCATGCTGTGTCTGGGGGGGACGCCCGCGGGCTGGCGGCGTGGCTCCGCGGGGGCTGATGACGGCTGCGGTGGGGGGGCTAAGGGACCTGTGCGCCTCGTTACGTGTCTGTACGAAATGTGCCGGCTCGGAAGGTGTCTGTGTGGTTTATGCGTCTCACATGGCTTCTGTGGGGTTGCAGTATCGTGGGTGGCTGCGATGGATGGCAGTACGTCAGCTCTGTGAGTGCTATTCGAGTTGCAGGAGCTGCCTATGGGGAACACATGCATCTCCTCCTGGGGCGGTGGGGATGATGTGCCGCGGAGAGGCTGTGCAGCTCGGGTGATGGTGGGCGCTAGGACGTTCAGAGTGGGGTGGTAGCTTCCCAGGGCTGTCTTGGCTCCATGGTGCCAGCCTGTCTCTCTGGCACTCCTGAGGGACCATTCTGCAGGGCTGCAGAGCAGAATCCATTTTTAAAACTCCCGACAACGAAAAGGAAAGAAGCAAGGCCACCAGGTTTGCGTCTTTCGCTTGCTAGCCAGGAGAGCCCATGGGGCTGGGGTCAGCCTGGCCTTCCAGCCCCATGGGCTCTCAGGCCTTGCCCATCTGAGACCTGGTGTGGGCCCGCAGTTCTGCCGAGCGCCATGAAACAGAGTGCCTCACTGCTTTCTCATCTTTACAAGGACCCCAGGCAACGTGTCCCCGCATGCTACGTACTCATGGGGCCTTCCCCAGCAGGAGGGCACTGAGGTCTCTGAGCCAGGGCTGCTGCATGGACGCGGAGGGCACCAAATGGCAGGCTGTGACATGAGCTGGTGGCAGCACCCTCCCGCTGGCCGCTCACCCTGTAGAGCAACCACCAGGTCTGCCCGACATCACGACAAAGCTTGCTCCACCGTGGATCTCCTGCAATAGCCAGACCTTGGCTTGGCTAGACTCCATCTTGTCCCCATTGGCTTGGATGTTGGCCCCGCTAGCCTGTTCTTGACCCAACTATCCTGATTCCCTGGGGAATGTGTGCTGGGGCCCTGGCCATGTAGCCCCATGGCAGGCAGAAGTCTGCAACAGGCTCCAAGGTGATGGGGCATTGTTGCCCAGAGCTGGCCCACAGATGCAGCTGCCCCCAAAGCAGGGGCTGTCCTCTGGGATAAGTAAGACCATCTTCCTCCATGAGCAATGTGCTGCGAAGAGCGTAGCTGGGGCCCAAAACATCGGGAGGGCTCCTGGGAGCCCTGTATCCTACTGGTCCCCACCAGGCAAGGGAAGGGCAGAGCACAGTTCCACCGCTTGCCCATGGGAGCTCTGGTGCAGGTGGCCAATGGACGTGGTCAGCTCAGGGCTCCTACCATGGGGCAGAGAGTGCTGTGGAGTGGCATGGGGTAGGGTGGGTGCCACACCATGGAGCAGGATCAGGCCCAGGATGGCTCCCCGAGGAGGGAGCAATGTGGGAGGGAGGTACCAGGGGTGCTACACAACGACTGTCCTGTTGTTCCTGGGTTCTCCCCCTCTCCTGTGCCCACTGTGGCCCAGGTGCCCATTTTCCCATGATGGTCCTGCTCTCCCAGGTCAGGACCATTTGGTTTTCTAATCATGGAGTGCTCAAACTTAAAAAAACATGGGATCGGCTCAGGACATGCTGAGGCGCCTCCCACCAGATCTTTCGGGAATTTCTTCTCCCTTTTTTCTGTGCATCCCACTTGTCCCTTCTCCTCCTCAATCCTCCCATCTTCTCCCCCCTGCACCACCCGCCCCTTCCTCTCTCCCTCTCCCCTGGCTGGGACTCAGGCCACCAAGACACAACCTGCAACCTCCCTGCAGAGCTTCTCAGGGGGTGCAGCAGTGGGAAGGGGGGACCCGAGATGTGGGGGCATCCCCAGGACGAGGTGCCACCCAGGGAGCATGGGGGCAGTGCAGGAGATGACAGGGATCCCTGTCTTCCCTGTGCGGGTTTGGGGTATGAGTGGGGAGAGTGCGGGTGTCCCCCTGTGCCTCCCGGGCTTCGAGGTGACAGCAAGAGGAGCACTTTGCGTGAGACGGTGGCAGCCAAGTCCCGCCGAGGGCTCAGCTGTCCCTGGGGCCGTGTCGCAGGGGTGCTGCAGGAGCTTCTCGGGATGGAGCCCGCATTGGTGTCAAAGGCAGCCGCCTCCGTTCCGCCTGCAGCGCCGTGGCCCCGAGACGCCCTGCGATACCGCATGCTGCTCCCCGAGGCGCCCCGAGCCTGCAGCCGGGGACGGGCCACCCCACCGCGGGGGGCTGCGTGTCCCCCCGCCACCGCCGTCCCCCGGTCCCCGCCGTGCCTCGCGCCTCGGGGGGAGCCTGCTCTGAGCAACCCTGGGCAGAAACCCACCGGTCGCCCCGGGGAGGAGGAGGTTTTGGCCAAGCCCATCGCGCCGGGAGGTCGGGCAGCAAAACGCAGCGGCCGCTGCCGCACGAGACAACAGAGTAGCCACAGTGCAGAGTGTCATACAACAGACGGCAACATGCAGAGGGACACCGGCTCAGTCCGACAGACCAACAGCCCAACCTGACGCTGAAGAGTGTCTGAAGCTCCAGCACGAGCAGACACATTTGCACATTTGGAAACAGCTGGCTTTAGAGGCAGCAATTTGGAAATTTTCTCTGGTTACGTGAGAGCAAGTTTTACTCCGAGGCAGAAAGCACAAGTTTTGAAACCAAGGTTGGGTCTTTAAAAACCTCCTCTTTCAAGCCTTTGCGTCTCTTTTCTAGAGCTGCGTTACTGCTGACGATAACCAGAGGCAGCTGTGACTCCTGTGCCGAGGACTACGTCCCGAATGCTAATCGTCACAAACAAAAATCACATGTAGAGAATGTGACACGCATGGCTCTTGGTGAGGTGACACGGTGCCCAAATTAAATTGGGGTGATTGTTTTTAGGCATACAATGACAAACAGATACAGGAACACTCAGGAACAGAAAAGAAAAAAAAAAAAAGAAAAAAAAGAAAGAAAAATATGTCATCGGTTTCAAGAGGTCAGCACCGGTAAGGTGAGCGAAGCACAGAGAGGAACATCAGAAATCATCCAGGCAAAAAAGAAAACAAAAAACAAAACAAAAACTCGGTTGCATCTCCCAACTCATCACAGGACTCCAAGCCACCTCCTGCCTGCCCTCCAGGATCCCAGCATCCTTTCAGGTACACGGGATGACTGACTCACTGACTGACTGACTGACTGGTGACGAACATGAGCTATGCATGTACACTGGCAGCTTCGGGATGGGTGTGTGGCAGTCGATGGGATGGCAGAAGAGAGAAAGAGAGAGAAAGAGAGAGGGCAGAATTGTTCTTCTTCCTCTTACCGTATCCTTGGAGGACCTACGTCTCTTGAAGCTGGAGGCCAGGGTGGAGGTGATGGACCTAAAAGTGGCTTTCTTTTTAGGGTCAGGTTCTGCTCTACCACTTTTTCTATCCTAAAATGAATATGTATAAGTGATTAGATCTCTAGTGTGTTGTTGGAAACGCTAAATCTATTTGAATACTGCCCCATGTCATGTCCTTCATTTAGGTGAGAAAGCTACTGGAGGTGTCCTGTCACTCCCAGTCCTCCAAGGGCCTCCGGTGACCCGCAGCTACAGCACGGCCACCACACTGCTAGAGCTATGGGTCCGGCCCGGCGTCTGGAGCGCTGGAAACCCCTGCGGGGAGTAGCCCTGCTCTCCTGGGTGTCTGCGTCCAGGCCTGCACAGCTGACCTCGCTTCCTGGGGATGCTCTGCCCCTGGGGATGCTCTGCCCCTCGCTTCCACCGCTAGCCTGGCTAGACCGAGAGGTGAGATGCTGCACCTACCACTAAAAAAAAAATAAAATAAAAAAATTAAATAAATTTGCTCAGGGCCTTTTCTGAGGCTGAATCCTAGTGCCACAAGAGAGAGAAAGGACTGCATTGAAAGAGAAGTCATTGTATGAATATTCTGTAAAAAAAAAATGTATCCAAAAATTTAAATGACGCAGTTGTGCAAAGCCGAACGTGGTTGTTGGTGGTGGGTTGTGTTGTTTTTTCCAAAGTAAAACAGGTTAAAAAAAAAAAAAGGAAACTGGAAGAAAAAGAAAAGGAAAAAAATATAAAGGAAAAGAAAGGGAGGAAGCAAAGCATTAGCGCTATGATGTCATCGGGGGTCGGGATGAACTCAAAGAGAAACAGAACTGAAAAATGTAGGCATTGGTGTTAGCGAGTCGGACCTGGTTAGCGCAGGCTGGGAGCACCAGCCGCCATGGTGCGGGGGCAGCGAGCCGAGGGGACCGGCCGCGCTCTGCGGCGGGCGCTGACAACGATTCCTCCCCAATTGCTTTCGTGCCAATGAGTGTGACCTTTCCGACGGGGGACGGAGTGACCAGGTCTGGCTCTGCTACCGCACGGGGGTAACCAAAATGTATCCCGCTGGTGCGTAGAGCATGCTCGGGGATACATTTGCTCCTCCTTCTCAGTTCTCTCTTTTGCGGACATGCACAAACGGAAAGGAAAGCAAGATGAATGGAATGAAATGTCTTTTTCTTCCATGGCATCTCAGGAAATAGCCATGGCAAAACTGTGATCCCAAAAACCATTATTTTTGTTTGTTTGTTTTAACAAATAAATCTTTCCACTTGCCTACCTTCTAGCAATGTACCAGATACTAGTGCTCTGACGTTTCCTCCTGTGGAAAAGTCTTACAATGTCAAACGGCTCTTTACCATGAGGCTGTTTACCCCCACAGGGCAGCATGCTTTGCTCACAGTCCCACAGACTCTGCCCAAGGACCCAGTGCAGTATTTTCTAGAAGGTTGGCAAGTGAAAAATGGCAGTGCGACTAGTGTGCTCTGTCCCAGCAGCCTTAACCCCCTCGGTGCTGCTGCTTTTTGGAAGCAAAGGAAAAAAATAAAGAAAAAAGGAAAAAAAAATAGAGAAATGGCTTTTCCGAGACTCTTATCGGTGAACTGAACCCAGCGAGCTCTCAGGATACAGCAGCCCAGCCTCGTGCTTCCCCTCGCTGCTCTCGGGCAGGTCACCTCCACCCGGGCAGCCCCCCCCCACATCCCCAGCCAGCGCTGCTCCTGCTGGGCCACCGCTCCGGGCTCGTTTCGGGGTCCCCAAGCCTCATTCTCTCTCTTTCATTCACTGGCTCTGCTGCCAACGGCAGTCTCCTTTAGTCGCCTAAAGGATTTCTTGCTCTTTGAACGCCCATTTGCTTCCCCAAGGAAGAAAAACATCCCGGGCAATTCAGAGAGAGCCTCCAGCTGCCCTAAACTGGGGTTCGGGGACACCACGGGGCTCAGCCCCAAAAGCAGTGGGGTAGGGGAAGTGTGAGGCTGGTGGCCCACAGATGTGCCCATGGCTCAGTGTCACTGCCAGGCTTCACTGACCCTCCCGGGCTCCCCTGCCTGAGTGGCATGGGGGTGTTTCAGGAATGGGAGACCCAGGGAGACCAATGTCCCCAGAGAAGGGGCCCAGGGGAGCCTTGGTGCTGACAGGCACCGGAATTGCTGGCTCCCGTGTGGGGAGATGTCCTTGTCCCCAAATGACCAGAGCACGCACCACCTCTGTTTGGAGTCAGTCCCAGGTATTACAAGGGCTACTGTAACCCCAGGGAGCGGGCAGGGAAGGGGAGGTGATGGAAACCTTCCCTGGAGCATTTCTCCCCCTGAGCAGTGGGCAGGGATGCTCGGCAGCAGTGGATCAATCCTCCCATCTGCTGGTGAGCGTGGCCGGAGGCAAGCAGCGAGGCAGGGGAGCCCGCAAAGGGAGCTGCACCGGCACCGCTTGCTCGGCCAGGGCAAGACGTGGCTCCAGCATGTGGTCCCCAGCAGGGCAAGGTCCCCATCCCGAGCACTGCTGGGGGCATCTGGGCCAGGTCTCTGTCCCAGTTGGAGCTGTGCACAACACCTCCCCGGAGGTGGAGGCAGCCAAGGGCAGCTCCCGGGGACAAGGCAGGGACCCTACAGCTTTGCTGAGAGCCCGGTAACACCCGGCTGGAGTTAGTGGGGTGTGGGGTGTGGGACAGAGGGCCCCATGCTAATCCATAGCTCTGCATTCACTGGTTTGGTGAAGGAATGGAAAACGCACCTGTTGGAGATTTGCTCTAAAAACGGTTTGTCCTACCTGCAGGTTTTTCCTCCACACATTAACGGCCGCAAACGCCAGCTGCATCTGCTTCCTCCGCGCGTCCTTATGCCTTTTGTAAGCTATTTCTATGAATATTAAAAATATCCCGGCAACAATACCTCCAGCCACCAGCATAAACACACCTGAAATAAGCAGGAAAGTTACAGGGGGCAATGGAAATTGCACCATGACACTTCATTTCCTCTGTATCACGCTCAGCAACAGGAGCATTCACCAACCCAGGTTCCCCCCCTGGCCCCCCACCATCCCCCCACAGTCCCAGAGGGGCTGGGGAGGGGAACCCAGCAGAGCAGGGCACGTGCAGTGACGGGCAGAGAGGTGATGGGGTGATGGATGTTTGTGCAACCCCTGTTGGTTGGGCACAGGGGGCTGTGCTGCGGCGATGCTGGGGACAGGCACGGGGCACTGGCTGTCACACTGAGCACCAGGGCAGACCCCATGCCCTGGGGCTGGAGGGTCGTTTTCACCAGAAACCCAGCTCTGGTACTCCCATTTGGCCCATTGGGAGGGACAGCCATGCACAGAGCTGTCTGCCAGCTGTAATCCTCAAGGATGACATTTTGGGAGGGGTGTCTTGAGGAGATGGAGCAAAGTGTCCCCTCTCTCAGTGCTTCTGCCCTGACCTCTGGTGCCAGCGAGGATGGGGTCCCATCAGACACCCTCATCCTGCATGTCGCCACGTTAGCTGGTTGAAGGACTGGCAGCACTGCATCGCTGCAAAGGGAGAGCCCATCTGGGGGTACTTGCAGTCTTTGCAAAGAGGGATTGAACCCCTCCCCCTGACCCCGTATTGATCATCCTCCCCCTGCCCACTGCCCGCTGCCCGGGGCCAGCCAGGACACACTCCTTGGGGCTGGGGGCTGCCCCTCACCACCAGCTCCCTCCTGCAGCAGGGTCCTCACTGGCCTCGGCGGCCGCTCTCACCTCCCCTGAGGAGCTGCTCCCCCCTTCACCGTGACAGCCGCAGTTTGGCCAGAGCAGAGGCAGGGGGGCAATGTTCAAAGCAGGACAGCCCCACAGATGAGAAAGCCACCCCAGGGAAGGGGGAAAGGTCGGGGTAAGCTTCGCGGGGCTGTTTCATACAAGGTGAGATTGGAGCCCAACACAGCAGCCTCCCAGCGCTAGGAAAGCACAAACCCAGAAGAAGCAGAGCTTTGGCCCAAGAGGAGAGCCCCGGAGAGGAGAATGTCTTGAGCGAAAGCAGGCTACCCAGCGAAGAGGAAGAAAGAGGTTTGCAGAACAAACCTGCCATATTTTCAAAGGTGAGTGTTGCTGGGGCATTGCTACGGGAATCACACTCCTGATACCTCACCCAAGTCTTGTCCAAATCCTCCATGAAGCCGTTCTCGTGGGACCTGAAAGCACAAGGAGACAGGACAGAGTAGTCACTGGGGACCAGCAGCCGGGGAACATGCTCTTTGTGCTTCCATGCCCTCCATCCTAGCACTCTTCACTCATCTGCAGCCTACAAACACATCAGCCCGTGATGTGTGTGTGCCTGGCTGACCACATCTGTGTGCACATGCATGTGCTTCTACAGCTGTTGTGTGGAGAGTGTCTCCGGTGGGTGTCTGTGGTGGGTGTCCATACTGTGTGTGTTTCCCCTGCACACAGCCAGCACTGCTGTGACCCACCTGCACGGCACAGCGGGTGCGAGGAGGCATCCACAGCTCCCCAGTGCCACTGCCCCGTGGCTGAGAGCCGGTCAAGAAGAGCCATGTGTAAGCTCAGCTCCCAGGGGGAGGGATGGAGCTGACGGGTGTAGGCAGGGCTCGGAGGGTGTCCTCGGAGGGAGGCTGCAAGTAGCTGACACAAACCACATCCCTGGTGCCCTCCTGCAACCCCTCCCCCTGCCACGGCCACCCCAGAGCTTGGGCAGTGCAGGACCCCAACCATGTCTGGTGACCACCAGCTTCCTCCTGATCAGGGCACGGGAATAACTGCTGCCTGGCAGCTCCCTGTTGTGCATGGCAAGGGCTGGGACTTCCCTATAACCCACTATCACACCTTGGGGGGAAACAAACCATGTCCCCACTGAGCTCGTCTCTGCCTGAGCAGCTGCTGGGGTTGGAGGTGACACAGAGCACATGTCCCACCATGGGTCCCCCTGCACTTCTCTCCCTCTTGTTCCTGGCACATCCCACCGCCTTCCTTGGCCACCTGTAACTTGGTTCCCCAACCTCTCCCAGGAGGACATCAAGGACTCCTGCTGTCTCTCCAGGCTTCTCACATTGTTGTCCCATATC
Source organism: Tringa solitaria (assembly GCA_026413425.1). NCBI lineage: Eukaryota > Metazoa > Chordata > Aves > Charadriiformes > Scolopacidae > Tringa > Tringa solitaria. The sequence goes on along the minus strand of JAOXJM010000007.1, from coordinate 11,762,634 downwards.
CTATCTGTTCCACTGCCACCCATCTCTGTGGCAAGACCACCCCACAGAAGGGGTCCCATGGCTCCCTACGTTACCCTGGGGGTCCTGCCTTTGTCTTCCACATCCTTCCCATTCTCCCTCCCAGGCCTTTCTTTCATCTGCACATCTTGGGCAGGACCCTGGTGGCTTCTGACCCTGTCTGTCTGTCTGTAAAATCCTTCTCGCATGTGTCCCTCCCTGGACTTGCTGCTTCCCAGCTGCCCGTTACTCCATTGCCACATTCCTCTGCAGCGAGTGTGGCATTTCTCAACTAATACAAGGAAAACCCTTTTTATCCATAATATCAGACTGAGTTGTGGCACCCCATGCTGCAGGCTCATGCTGGTTTAAAAGCCTTAGCTGGACTCAACAGTGGTCCTGACATATCTCTGCCTAACAGGAATAGCCAGAGTTGAAAGCAAAACCCCTGGAAGATCAAGCCAGGGCAGTGCAATGCTGTCGGCCAGGCTGATCTTGCAGGGAGAAGCAGGGAAATGGCAGCAGCCCTCCTGCTGCAGCCTGTGTCCTGCTCCCAAGGACCTGGTGCTGGGTGGTCCCCAAACCGCTCTCTGCCAGCATTGCCTGTGCTCCTGCGGCCGAGCACGGCCCCTGCTCCCTGCCCTGCTCTGCTCTGCCCTCCCACCAGTCCCGTGCTACCTCCTCCAGCCCTCCGAGACAGAGCTGGAGCTGCGGGTGCCCACCCTGGCCACTCACAGACATCCCCTTCATCAGGAGTGACATGGCAGCCCCCGAAGCCCATGTCCCTGCAGAGGGTTTGGAGGGTGGGGTGGCCATGCCTGGCACGAGGCTACTTGCGTGCTAACACATGCAGCATTCGGGGCAAGCCCCTTGCCAAGAGCCATGTACGGACTTGAGGATGGCCAGGGAGACGTTCTGCTTCCATGGGCTGTCCTTGCGCATCCCGATCCCAAAGCCGGAGCGGAAGAAAAGTTCCCCCGTCGTCACCAGGTCACACTTCTGGGAGGCTTCGAACTCCAGCACTGCTGAGTCCCAGATGAAGGCATGGAGCTTGCTGGACACCGAGAGAGGACAGACAGGTAAGGTTGGGCAGCCCAGCTTGTCTGCAGCCTCCATGGGAGCAGTGAGAGTGCTCCCAGCCCTAATTTAAGCACTCATTAGTATCACCCTCCTGCCCAAAGGCTCTGTCTATGTGCTGCTGGGAGGCAAAAGACTTGGCAGAACTTTGGAGAAGTGTGAAGGGTTTAAATGGGATTTGAAGCCACCCAGCCTTGCACAGAAGCAACTGCAGAGGCCAGAAAGGGAGGTCATGGCCAGGGCCAGGGCTCTGAGTGTGCCTTTTCCCTGCACACCTTGTGCTCTCCATCCAGAGACCTGGTACCCACTGGGACTAGGAAGATCCCACCCAGCATCAACTGGGCAGGTCCCACCAAGCCATGCTTTGACTGCAAATCCCTCCAGGATTACATCAGCCCTGCTTGCTCCACCAAACTGTAGTCCCCCAAAACTCTTCCCAGGATGGCCATACAAGGTGCTGGTGCCACTCACTTGTCCCTCACTGCCTGGATGGCTTCGGCAGCGCTCTCGTAGTTGTGCTTCTCCATGTGCCGGTACATGGTGCTCAGCTCCACCTGCCTTCGGAAGTAGATGTCCACCGAGCTCTGCTTCACCGTGGCATAGATGAACTTATCAGAGGGGTTGCGCAGCTGAAAGGAAAGGACAGGGCTCCTATTTCTTCCATTCTTCATCAACCAAACTGGCTCACCCCAAAGTTGTGTTTCCTCTTTTCCCAATTCCTTCGGGACCTGTTTCCCAGAGAAGCTCCATATCTCCTCAGCAGACATAAGGATGCCATGGGGCAGTGGATGTGCTAGGACCACAGTGGAGGGGCATGCTATGGGACAAGGTCCCATGCTATGGGACAAGGACACTGTGGTTTTGAGGATGCAGGAGGCCTGTGGAGGTCATGGGGCTGGCAGTGCTGTGGGCAGAGTGCAAGGGATGCTGTGGGTCAGCGCTCCAACGGGGTGCATTCCTGCATGCCTGGGCTGATAAACTGTGGCTGCGTCCTTGCCAGAGCAGGAAATGGGTTTGAGGCATGTTGATATCTGCTGAGAGTATTGACTGCACCGCAGGGACAATTTCATTAGTTATAACTCATCCATAATGAATCGTTTCCTCGTTGGTTAGTGCAGGCTCTCCAGGAACTGGCAGGCAGTTTGGGTTTCAGCAGCACTGGGTAAAAGTGTTGTTTCTGGAAAAGGTTTTCCCTGGTGATCCCTCCCTGTGTCTGTCCATTCCCACCCACCACAGGGGCTCAGACCCGCCAGCCACAGCCCCAGGCAGAGCTACTCGGGGCTCGACCCTCTGGCACAGACCCACAGCCATGTTAAAGCCCCATTATATGAGCCAGGAGATACCCACTGGAGGCATCTCCTGCTTCCCTACCCAGAGGTGGACAGGGAAGGGGAAAACAAGTGAGGGGTCATTACCCGGGGGTCATTGATGCCTGTAATTCTCTCCTCAGGCCGGTCTAACACCAGGAAGGCTGCCAGGTTGGCAGTGTATGAAGCCACAATGATCATAGCGAAGCCAGCCCACACCATGCCAAGAATACGTGCAGAGAAACTCCGGGGAGCACCTGGAGGGAGAGTGGCAAGACCAGACTGGCACAACAAGGGTTTGACTTGGTCACCAAAGCTATGTCCATCCCCCGCAGGACCTATGGCAGTGAGATGATGTGCCTTATCTAACTGCTTTGCTGACAGTCATGCAAGGAGCTTCTTCATTGCCCAAACCAAGAAAATCCCACGACTCCTTCCAGGTCATGATGCATCTCACCCTGAGCGGATGGATAACCCTGGACAGGAGAAGCAGCCCGAGAAAGACCCATCTCCCATCGCTGATTGTAAGGGGTGGCAGGATGATCTGCATGAATTTTGCCATCCCAGCACTACCATATCCCCCATCAGCCCACTCCAGGGAAGGGTCATGGAATGAGGGCCATACTTATTCACTAAATGCTCCTGAGGGCATCAGCCTTGCCTCAGAGAGGAGACAGTGGAAGAGGGCATGGGCTTCTCCTCCAGACCAATGTTCTCCCCTGCTCAGGATAGGGTGTGGGGCAGAGCAGTCCCACTGTGTTCTGCAACCCACCTTCTCCGATGCCGGAGTTCAGCAGGACTCCCCAGGAGAACCACATGGCCGAGGAGAGGGTCAGGGCATCTTCCTCCTCCTCCTCACTGTTCACTTTGAACCGGCCAAATGGGCTGGAAAACAAGACAAAGATCTCTTCTTGTATCCCTTATCCTGGTTCCCAGGCCTCTGCTGTGCCCTTAGTGTCCTGATGCAGCCTACATCACTCATCCCTACAGACTACACCTGTGCCCCAAACAGCTCTTCACCCCTCATGTCCCACTGCCTTGCATGTCCCCTCTGCAACCCTGTTCATCTCACACAGGTACTGGTACCATTGTACTTCTCTCTGGGACAGAAAGATCATCTGATCCTGACCAGCTCAAGCTTCCTGTGGTTGGACTCAATGATCCCAAGGGTCTCTTCCAACCTAAATGATTCTATAATTCTGTGGTTCTCCCACTGCGACAGGGAGGGCTCACTGCAGATTAACTGCAAGAGCCCCTGGGCACAGGGCTGATGGGGGGGATGGGGTCCCTGCCCTTCAGAGGAACTGCCTCGGGGACATGGGAAGGGACTAACTCAGAGTCTAGAAGCTGACAGTCCCCTTGGGTTGACACCTGGTCTGACAGGTATGTTCCCACATATCCAGGTGCTGGGTACTCTACATATCCATATCTCAGCTTAGCAGCAGCCAGAGAAGCCAGGAGCCTCAGCACAGGGCTGGTGGGGCAGAGGAAGCCAGTTTAGCTCCTACGAGAGCCTCCTGAAGGGCTGCAGGGCTGTGTCTGAGCAAGACACTGTTCCCAGGAGCACCTCCCTGCCCCCTCCAGCCCTTGGGTGACCCAAAGTGCACTCACCTGAATCGGTCTAGGAGGTACAACATCACTGCCACCACGTGTACCGACAGCCCCACCAGCAGCCACAGTGTGCTCTGGAAAGGCTGCATGAACGAGTCCAAGGTGCTGCGGGGGATTTCCTGGCACACAGGAGAGAGGTGAACAGCGCTGGCACCCATCGTGCCTGCCCCCTGTCCTGCTCCAGCCTCCTCCTGCTCTACTAAACAGGAATGCTCAGGGTGGCCAGGTCAAGATCCAGCATTAAAACCAGCAACCTGGAGGCTGGCATCCCACAGCAAAGGCTGGGATTTGCAGCTTCCTCGGGGTGGGCAAGGGGCAGCAGTGTGGGAAGCTGGGCATGGTGCAGACATGGCACGTGTCTGCAAACTGGGGAGGAAGGGAGACCTCCCCTGTACACAGAATAGCCCATCCCAACCCATACCTTCTTCACAAGGATGGTGAGGCCCTGGTACTTGAAGGGCTTGGAGAACTCAATGTACTGTGCCCGCTCGTTGTTGATGGTGAGGGGAGCCACAATCATGTCTGCTTGGCCACTCAGCAGCTCCCCCATCATCCCATTCCACTCCTTCTTGTTACTGTTGTTAACCTGCCAGAGATCAGTGCAGGATCAGCCCGCTGCCCTGACCCCTGTCCCCCACCAGCCAGGACCCCCACACACCTGGAGGTGCCCTGCACCAACCTCCCACCCCACCCCTGCTCCAGAGAAGGGCCCGGGGGTGTTTCAACACACGATACAAAGAGATATCACAGGCTGCCCAAACTCACCCGCTCTTGGGTACCAAATTTACCATCAGCCACCAGGTGAACCTCATAGGTGAAGTTCATCACCCCTGCCAGCCGGATGAGCAGGTCAATGCAGAAGCCGTAGCAGCACAGTGCCACGGTGGGGCGGCCTGTGGGTGGGAGAAAATGGGGGGAACGAGTGCAGGCAGCCCTTTGCCAGGGACCCCATGCAGGATCTATGGCTGTCCCCAGTGATAGCAGCCACCTGCGTGGCTCTGGCTTTGTTTGAGATATAATCATGTTATTCCAGCAGTGCCATCTGCCTTGACCACCCCCTCCCACTGCCTCCATCACCCACGGGTGCAAGGGAAGTACCAGTGTGGGAAGAAGGCAAGAAGGGAGCAAAGGGGTCTCCTCCATTTGCTATGTCCCAGTGAGGTGGTCTGAGAATTGGTGCTACCAACCCGCTGCAGGGGACGGAGGGGGCTTGGGGCACACAGGCTGTGCCAGAGGAGCGCTGACATGAACCCATCAGGTTGAACACAGCCCAGGACACAAATTGGGGCTTGGGGGGGCTGTGCACAGAGAAGCACGATGGGCCAAGGAGGTGCACTTCAGCTGGATTCGGGCAAGCCTGGCATTGTGGAGCAGCTCGCACTCCCCACCGGGTGCTCACTCCTAATCCTGAAACAGACTTTCTGTAATAAAATGGTTCAAAACTGGTGTTCTTAGTACCAGTGCAGCAGGTGCTGATGTGCCTCAGAGTTCTTCCTTCTGCTTGAGATTGGGGCAAGGAGAATTGGAGCATGTCAGGAGACAGAAACATGGGATGCAATGCCCCATAACAGCCCTGGAGCCCACCCAGAAGAGAGACAGTGAGAAAGTCATCTGTTGGGGTCAAAAAGCTGAATCCCAGTGCCCAGTTACAGCACAGGACTACTGTGGGGCTGAACTGATGGAGGGGGGGGAGGCATTTGGGGGCTGAATATGCTGTCACCTTTCCAGTCTTCAACCTCTGAGCCTCCTGTGTGACTGAGCACCCTCCCTGGGGACCCCTTGATGGGACACTCCATCATCTGGGTGGGCTGGGGGAGTTGCTGCGCTCACCACCAGACCAAGTTACCTGGGATGGTCTCGTTGGGTCCGGTGCAAAAGACCTTTTTCACAGGATCTCCATTGATGGTGAATTCCTCCCTGCACGTCCCATCTGCTTGTGTGGGCTTCACGTACACAAAGGGCTCTTGGTGGATCGTCACAATCTGTGAGGTGAAGAACAAACACCCACTTGTCTCAGTTCCCCTCCAGAGCTACGTTCCCCTGGGTAGGGAGCTGGGCTGCCCTCTCCACGCAAGCATGGCCCAAATGTCACGGTGCCCTCCTCAGCTGCCATCTCAGCACACGAGGCTGCTCAATCCAGCAGCAGGACCTGGCTTTGGCATGGGGAACATTTGCTTTCCCTGCACCCAAGATGAGGAACAGCTGTATCAGGATCCTCCTTTGTGTGGCACTTTCACCTCAGCCTCAAAGCTTTCATACCCCATTCCCTAACAGCCAGCTGATGGGAGCCACCACAGAGCCAGGACTAGTGCCCTGAATGGTGCCCTAGACACTGTCACACTGCCCCAAGCTCATCCACGTCTTGCAGTCCTGCCCTGGACCTTTTCAGTAAAGCAGCATCTGAGTGCACCTGCCCCACCTCTGCAGGAATAAACTGGTGGGAATGTGTGATGTCCCTTGCCCAGACAGTAGGACAAATGAACACTCAACACTGGTAAGACCAGCCTGCCCGGGATCCAGACAATAAAGTGGCTGCTGGGGTACTCTTAATGGGAAGGCATGAGAAGCAAGGCAAGGGCAGAGGGAGCTTCTCCTGGTGTCACCTCCAGCTTTTCGCCATCAGCTCTTCAGGGAGTTCCTGAGCCCACCAGCCTGCCCACCCTCCACTACCTTGTTTAATCTCCCTTTGAACTGTTTCCCTCTGACCCCTGCACTGCCCAGTGGCAATGGGCTCCAGAACTGACCTGTGCCAAAAGACCCCATTCTTGTGTTTCCTGCAAACCTGTGCTGGGTGTCCTCTGGCTCCCAAGACATGAAGAATGGTGAACACCTTCCCCCTCCACCCCTTCTTTGTTTTTCTCTCTCATATCCCCTTTCCAGCTGCCTCTTTCCAAACCAAAGGGTGCCACCCTATCTAGTTTGTTGCCAGCTGGAAGATGTGCTCTGGTTCTGAACACCCTTCACTATCTTCTCTAAGTTGTTCTACTATGTCCTCACTGAGACCCAGGTGCCCTGGGTTTGCAAATACTGCTGACAGCTGCAGAAGCAGCGGTGGGAGGTAGATAAAGTCACAGCTCCGCATGCAGAGAGCTGAAGAGACCTGCCACCCCCTGCTGCCATTTGCTGTTACCTTCAATTTTGTTGACATCTGGTAGCCTTGAGGTTTCTCGGTTTCCCCCCCTGGCCAGATAATCTTCCGGTCATTGGTCAAGACCTATAATCAATCCCAGAAGAAAGAGATAGACATGAGGCCATAGGTAGACACCCCAGCATACCCATCCCTCCCACCCAACCTGTCCAGGCCTGTACATACATGGCTGCCATTGTAAATCCCAACTTGGACCAGTTTCCGATTCTGCAGGTTCATGATGCTGTAGTTGGCAAACTTCCTGTCCCCATCCTCATTGAATTCTACCCGGCCGGTGACACCCTCCGAGTACTTGGAGGACATCAACACCCTGTGGAGAGAAACACAGAGAGGCCATGGTAGAAAACCTGCTGTGGCCATTGGGACATGTAAGAAGGAGCCATAAAAGCAAATGTTTTCTCTCAGTTGGCTGCTGTGTCTGATATGCCCATTACACTATAGAAGTCCAGGCAGGCTACCTCCAACCTGCTCATAGCCCTGTGGTCGTCTGCTCCTGATGGATGAAGTCAGTCTGGGGACTCACGTTGCCTGAAGGCCTGAATGCCGTACTACCATGTCTGTTGTCAATGACCCCGGTTTTCCACCAGATCAGTCCAATTCCCTTAAGGAATGATCTGCCCCCCAGCACCCAAGGACACCTTTCTCTGGGTGTCCCTTGGGAGCTAGTGCTCCTGGTGTTTCTGTCTGGCACCAGCCCATCACAGCTTGTGTAATGCCCCAGGCAAACACATAAACCACCAAGGGCACAACCAGCCCCGCAAGCCCTGGAAAGATGATAGTGAAAAGACAGAAGTGTTGCCTGAGTCACCTGCAGAGCACCATAGAGAAAAACTTCAAATAGCACATGCCAAAAACTGTCACTGCAGAGGATGCTGGAAATCTTTCTAAAACAAGCTTCAGGCTTTGCAGGTCCCATGCTCAGGAGAAGCCAGGTCTCCAGTAAGGGCATCCCACAAACACCGCAATCAACCCCTGGCACATGATCCCACTGACGAAAGCAACACCCTGGTGCCAGGCTGCACACTGCGGGGAGCCGTGCTGCAAAGGGAATTGCTGCTTTACTGAAACCCAGCCTGCAGAGAGGCCCTTCTGGCTCCAGCATCTGCAGGGATGCAGCACAAACCCCCGTGCAGCCCAAGGACTGGGTTCTGGGGAACACATGCAGCATCGACCGGTCACACTGCCCACGGCAGCAAGATCCAACACACGCATGCTCTGATCTGCTGAGATCCCACTACCCAAGACCACAGCACCAGTATTTGCTACAGCAGAGCAGCCTGTCCCATGCATGGGGATCTTTTGCCCCCAAGTCCCTCTTGCAGTGCACTGACCCCATGCCACAGCCCTGAAACATTCAGCAAGAAATGTGTCCTCAGCACTGAGCTCCAATTTGACAGAAGGATCCTCCTACCCTGATTTGGCAGGAAACCCCCTTTATTCCCTCTTCCACCCACAGAATTAAGATCCAGGCCGGAGGACATCACCCCTCTGTGGCCCCCAGATCTCTTTCTCCTAAGGTCGTTCCCTGCCCACACTGATCCCAGCTGCCCAAGTATTGCTCGGGAGAGCATGGGTTGGCATGGACCAAATTGGTGCCAGGCACCAGGATGATGCCTAAACAGCTTAGACAAACTGGGGACCAGTGCCTGAGCCCATGTCCTCGTTTCTTTTCTAGGAGAGAGGAGAGATGTAACCCTCACATCCAAATCATGCGGGAGAGTCCAAGCAGTCCTGTGCCACATGTCCCAAAGCTTTAGTGATGGATACTCTGGACACAGCTCCCATGCTGCCCTTTTCCACATGCTCCCACCTTTCTCAGCTCCCCCAGCAGGTCCTCTGCTCCCTCCAGCAGGACCGTTCCCCAAATACCTCTTGAAAAGGGGTCCCGTCTTCCAGATATTGGTGTTGCCCACGCAGCCCCGCGGTGGGTCTGTGATATTCTCCTTCTCAAACAAGTCGTGCACGGCCTGGGCTACCACTGCAACAGCGTCGCTGATGTGGGCTGACTCGTTCTTCCCGTTGATGAGCTGCAGACCAATCACTCCTGCCACGAGCAGAGGGGAGGGGGCAGATGAGCAGAGCACACTGGTTACTCTGGCCTTACTCCCACCCACAGGGCTCTGGGGCCAGCAAGGACATGGTTACGGGATTGAGGACCACTCAGATGCAGCTGGGGAATTGTCTGGGCTTCAGGCAGGGGCAGGCAGGGCAAGTGTCCACAGTGGTGCTGGGCTGGCACTGTCCTGCCCGCTGGATGGGGACTGGGGACAGCTACGCTGGCTGCTGACACCCCGTGCCCCATCCCCATCCTCTTCCCAAGCCTTTCCCCAAGTTGATGGCGAGCTGGATTTGGGGATGGCAGCCTGGCCAAGGCTGCTGCCTCCCTGTGCGGGCAAAGAGAGCGGAGAGCAATGTGTGGGACCCTCCACTCGCTTGGGACCACCATGGCATCGCGTTCTCCCAGCCCGAGGGGTCCCTGGGAGGGCAGGTGCCCCTCGTCCCAGCTCCGAGCAGGCTCCTCCAAGCCTGGCTGACAGAGGGACGGGTGCCTCCGGCGGGTGCCTACCATCAGGGGCGTAACGCAGGGCATTGCCCGATATCTCCCGTTCCCCCACCAGCCACACGTAGCCGGAGCCCGTCATATTGAGCATGGCTGCTGCTCTGTACACCGTGGCCGCATCATCCTCACTGCAACGAGAAGAAGGGAACGGCAATGTGGCTCCAGCTGCCGGAGGGCCCCTTTTCTCCCGTATCGGATCGCAGGGTGGGTGGCAGCGCCAGGGAAAACGCATCCCCAGGCAGTTCTCCTCTGGTAACTGGGTAATGGACAATTTCTTGATATAACGGGACCCTTTCTCACAGCTTCACCTTGTCCCACAGCACCCAGCACTGCTGCTGAGCATCTGCAAATCAGGCCCGTTCCTCATTGCTCACCACCATATTGCATGGGGGCAATAAGACTCCCCTCTTCACAGGTGTATCAGGACAAACCACCAGTAACTATTGCTGCTTCTGCAGCTGCTAACGCTTGGCAGGACAGACAGACACCTCAACCAGGGTCATGACTGCAAGCACAGCACACATCCACCACCTGCCTGGGGCATGGGGCTTCATGTGGGTTTTCTGCCACGCTCCTTGAAAGGACAACATGCCCCGACTCCGCACTGACTCCGGTGCTGGGCAGCGTTGCAAAGGGGAGAGTGAGGAAATCAGAGCAGGGAGGGAAGGGAGGCCTCTGCCTTACCTGGCAGAGAGGATGATGACACGAGCCTCCAGCTCCTTAGCTTCCAGCAGCAGCGACGTCACGTTTTTGGTTCCGGGGTCAAACTGAAGCACTTTCTCAGCCTGTGATTAGTGTGAGCAAAGCTGGTTAGTGCGGGAGCCCCAGAACTGCTTGTGAGAGCCATGCTATCTAGAAAAGGGTCAAGAGAATTCATTAAACTGCACAAAAGTCTGCCAAATAAGGTTGGTTATAGCTACTTTTTTCTTTTTTTCTTTTCTTTTCTTTTCTTTCTTTTCTTTCTTTCCTTCCTTCCTTTCTTTTTTAAAGTTTTGGCTTTTTGGTTTTGTTTTTTTTTTTTTGCACTGTGCATGCAAACTGAAGTCAATCAAGACCCAAAAAGAGGCGTGCATTGTACAGGAAAGAGAAAAAGGCTTTGAAATGCAATTGAAAACTCAAACGAGTGTTGTTTTTCAAAAACATGGGAAATGAAAAAAAAACATATTGCACAGGGTTAACCTTTGGGAGTAAAAGTGAGCAACTTACACCAAGGAACCGTTTCCTTTGGGGGAAAAGGGGGTTGGTTCAACTTTTCAAAAAAACAAAAAAACAAAAAACTTGCAAGTTAATTACTGGTTCACATGCATGTTTCAAAAAGAAATCCTTCCAGGGTCAGCTGGCTAGGTTTCCATTCTCAAGTCCAAACCAAACTATCTCAACATAAAAACGTGCTACCAAGAAACATAGTCATGGATCTTTTTCTTTCTTTTCTTTTCTTTTTTTCTCTTTCTCTCTCTTTTTTTTTTCTTTTTTATTTTTCTGGTGGCTGTGGCTATTTTTCATTTGCTAGTTAGGTTGGTGGGCGGCGTGCATTTCCATGCATATATACCTTGGGTCCTCGCTTGTTGTCATAGGAAAGTTGGTCGAGGTTTTCATAGTTCCTTTTTTTACTCTGATGAATAATGTGCACAGAGAAAATATGTAGACACAGAAGAATATTATAAACAGTTGAAAATGACGTGTAGTAAAGCAATCCAACATCCACCTCCTCCTCCACTGTTTGCTAAAGGGTCTCTATAACGCTGGAGCTCGCAAAAACCACTATCAGGAGAGAGTGCCTCAGCTCTCACGGGAGCGTCAGGGTGCAAAGCCGTATCGGTTAGAGCAAGCCTGAGTGTCACAGCTGGTGCGATGCAGTTGCATTTCCCTTGTGGGACTGGGGATTTCTTCATCAAGAAACTTTTATCTTAAACTCATAACCAATCTACACATCTCTAAGGGCCTAAGTGGTGGGGTTTCCATGGAATTACTGTGGAAGTAAAGGACAAAATGTTGTGTACGGAAAGAGCTGGATAAATGCAAACTGTTACAGTTAAAAGTATTAGCATTACTCCCGTCACTATTATCATTACAATCCTGTTCGCCCTAAGAGCGTTCACAGCAAGTGAGGTGCCTCAGCTGAACCTCTCACCTCCTGCAAGGAGGGAGCAGTTTTTTGGAGCTCTGTTGCCATCCAAAAGAGAAAGAAAAATCTCGCTACGTCCCGTGTTGGCTCAAAGCGTGGCGATATGAAGCAATGGTGATCATGGGATGACATTGCAGCTTTTACCTGGTGCCTGGGGAGGGCCAAGGGCACCTCGTGGCTCTGTGGCACATGGGTGACCCTGGGAGATGCAGTTGCCGGAGACCACGGTGCCTGAAAGCTAGCCCTACACATGTCTAGTGGGGTTCACTGCTTGGTGGTTTTCATGCTGCTGGCTGGAGCATCACACCCAGAGCTCAGCATGCACTGACCCCACAGGTAATGGGAGCAGAGACCCTGCTCCCCACCTTGTGTCCTGCCTGAGCCACTTCTGCTGCTCGGCCCCAAAGGAACCAGGGGCACCAATCCTACTTATGGAGGTTTCCTCTCCTCCAAGGACCGTGCTGATGGCCTCTGCTCTCAGAAGCCTTGACCCTGCAGCAGTGTGCACAGATCCCTGTGGATCTTCCTGGGATCAGCCCCTGTGGTCATTCCAATAACATCGACCTGACAATGCCTGCAGGACAGTGCTCAGCAGGTTTTGGTGGGACATAGTCTGACCTCTTCTTCTTGGCCCCATCCCACCCCAGCTGGACATCCCTGATCTGTGTGTATGGGGTATGGGACAAGGCTCTATTCTGATCTCCATTTCTCAGCATCTTATGGCAATGGCATCTGATCCCTGCCAGGAACCCAACCCTTTGCACCCCGATAATACCAGGGTTCATGTTCCCAGACAGGTTGTTTCTTAGGCAGGCAGGTTTTATCTCTGCATCTTGCTTTCCAAACTAAACAGCTTGCCTCTTCCTGAGCACTCGGACAAGTCTTTGGCAGGACATTTTGCCAAGGCCTCCTTTCCATGCAGCTGTGTGATATTTCCTTTATTCTCCTTGGATGCAGTCTGAGAGGTTTTCCATTGCTCAAAGAAGTTGGGTCCTTGCAAGGAAAAGTATCTGAAGAGGCAAAATCTGCTTGGAACCCAGGTTTGCCTTCACTTCCGATGACGTCCATGGTGAGGATTTCTGCAATGGCTTCTTTGAGTCTGCTCAGGCCACAGTGAGACCTGGAGTGACGACTGCCTTGGAGGAGAGCAGAGCCGCAGCAGCAGGACAGCATGAATGTTCTCCAATGAAGAAACATTGGCCACTTTTCCTTAGGCACCATCAGTTTAGCTGGAAACATGGTCATCCCTCTTGCAGCCTCCAGCCGCAAATCACCTCAGGTGCCGGGGCCGTGCTGTTGCCTCAACCCAAGCTGGTCAGCAAGGGGAAGCAGAGTCTTGGGTGCAGCAAGGCTGGACCTGATGGCACCTGATCACCTCTGTCTCCCCCTGTCCCCATCTCTATTGCCAGAACTAGATCAGCAATGTCTCCTCTCTTCCCATTTTTTCTGTGTGGTCCTGCAACATTTCCCTGCTCCTCAGCCCACACAGAGACAGATTCATAATTCACTTTCCACCATGTTCTCCAGCATTCACTGAAAAAACAACCACTTTCGTGAACACCATTGTCCCAAAGGAAGGGAGTCAGCACACCAGGGACCTGCCACCTCTGATTTTGACAAACGCTGGTTTTCACAGCATCTGGCATTTCCCCCTGGACCCGAGCAGCATTGGTGCAATGGTGGACCAGCCCAGGTGAATGAGCAGAGCTAAAATTGGATGAAGCAGTAACTCCAGGCTGAGAGTTACTGCAGACAGACCTAAGACAAGGGAAGAATGTGGGGTGTGCCAGGGCTGGCCAGCTGAGTGCTGGGCTCCCAACACCTGCCTGAAGGGCAGATCCACACAGTGGTGCCTGAGTGACACCCCGTACTGGCACAGACCCCAGGGGACAAGCCATGCTCAGATCCAAGAGCTCAGGGGGACAGGTGAGCCTCTGACCCAGCTCTGGGTCCACAGGGGGCTGTGATCCAAGCCTTGAAGAGGTCAAGAGCAGATCTCCTGCCTGATCTCTCCGCATGGCCCAGGCTGGCCTTGAGGAGGTTGGGGAGGGGTCCAGGGTACCACTTCGCAGCATGAGAGAAGTCAGCACAACAGTGATTAGAAGAGCAATTAGCAGAAGGGAATGAGGAAAGAGGGAAAGCCCTGATGGGAGTTATTTACCTTCCAGACCAGTTTGACCAGAGCAAGCTCCTCAAGGACAAAGAAATAAGATGCTGTGGCACATCTCAAAGGGAAGACAAGGTGACCTATCCTCACAGAGCACATGCCCTGGTCTGGATGACAGCCAGGGCATTCGCAGTAGCCCAGTGGCTACCAGGAGACACCAAGACATGTTGTAGGTGCAGTGCAGATGGGGGGCAGGTCTGAGGACAGACCCTCCCTCTCTTGTCTTTCAAGCCCCAGATCTCGAAGGCTTTCTTGTAGGATGGGGAGGCTGAAGAAGAAATACACCCTGTGCCAGGGACCGTTACATGGAGTGAGCAGGGAGTGGAGGCATGAGAGGGAGCAGCAAAAGGGGATGCACAGGAGCTGCAAGAAAACAGAAAGTGAAAATCAAAAGATGCAAGGAAAGGGACAGCAGGCTGACAGTGGGGACAACCTTTCCACAGCTCTCCTTGGGTGAGGAACACTGGGAAGAGGCATTGGAGAGAAATACTGTCCTGCTGTCACCAAGCAGGATGCTGCCTTTGGAGGCAGGAGGATCCGACCATGTTTGGTGGCACGCTAGTGCCTCATAATGGCCCAGGCTGCAGCAAGGATAAAACTTCTTGGAAACCTCTGCCAAAAACAAAAGCCTGTTGGTCAGTGTGGCTTGTGCCACTCTGCACCCCTGCACCAGTTGTTCTTCCAGTGGCTTGGTGAGAGGTGACGAAGAGCAGTGGCAGGGTACTCTCGCTGGGCTCAGCCGCCAACTCCAAGAACAAGAATTGTCTATGACCACATTTCCTCAACAGCCAACCGCCAAATGTCCAGTGGCTGCTGGTGGGGCTGGAGAAGAGCAGACTGGGGTCATGCCTGTGACCCAGGAGGGAGCAGCCAGGAATGGGTGCCTGCCCTGATGCTGGTGGAGAGTTGGAGATGGGCTTGGACTCTGCCCACCTGAAGGGGACCTCACTCTGCCCCGGGCAAGAGGATGTGCTGGGACTTCACCCTGTTGGGCAGGAGGTGGTTCCTTGCCTTCCAGACAGGCACCTGCCTTTGAACCGCTGCAGCCAAACGGCTCCCCATGTTTTTCCCTGCGTGGCTTGAATGCTTGCTTGGTCCTTGTTACTCAACGGCAGCAGGTCAACGGTAGTCCTTCTGATTTTCTAGCAGGCTCGGGGACCTCCCCTGCCTCCCTCCCTGCTCCCCCGCGGGGCCCTGAGAGCGGGTGCCACGCACCGCCTCAATAACGCTGCTCCCGCCAGCCGCAACCGCCCTCTCGTAACAGCATGGGGTGGCAGGAAAAGCAGCGTTTGGGATGTGCTTCAATGGAGATGGGAACGGGGCGTCAGCCGCAGAGCTGACAGCTCTATGGAGAGGGCGTGTTACCCTTCCGTGCATCACCGCGCCGGCTGCCCTTGCCCTAAGGCCCGCTCTGCTTAGCCAATTCAGAAGCTGCTTTTCGGGGTCTGTTTGGCACTGCTGGGGCTGCCTGGTCCCTGGGTGGCTGTAATGGGGCAGGAGCTTCCCTAAGCTGAGCGACTGGTCCTCTCCTTAGGTGGGAATCTTGGGCGAGGCATTTGCAGAGCTCCAGGTTATCCTTCCCTTCATTTTGTAGTCGATTTACATGTAGGAGATTTTGACCATGGCAAAGCAAGTGAAATGAATAAAGTACAAAGTTCTGTCAGGTACTAGTCAGACACTGTTGATGCTTTAAGCATGTTAGCCATGTTACAATGGAAAGAAAAGGTGTTTTACATACAGAAATCTACATACATACAACAGCCCGAGACTTCTAGTTTTGTTGTTGTTGCTTAAACAAAGCTACAAGACAATGTTCAGGAACTGACCTTGGACTCTTTCTCCTCCAAGAGGGTCTCCAGCTTCTTTTGTGCAGCACGACCTTCATGGTCGTCACTGACTATCAGAATGACATGATTCCAGTTGAAGACTCTCATCATCTCAAACCAGACGTTGGCCTGGTGAGAGTATGGTGGGACCGTGCGCAAAAAGGAGAGGTGGATGCTCTGCAAGGAAGAACAAGAGCTCAACATAGACTGGTTGGGTTGTTGGCCAGGGTGCGTCTCAGGGACTGGGTGGGTTTGCGGGGACAGGACTGGGATCACAAAGCCAAAGAGTCAGAGTAGCAATTTCTGGTAGACCTCTGGGTTGCGCACCTTGATCTAGCCTCTGGGACCTGCACTCCTGTTTTCTGGCTGAGAAGCAAACCCTGGCTACGATTCTGTACCTCTCTGTGGTTAAAGCAGTGCACGGCAAAGAGGGTTTTTTTGTTTTGTGGTCTGTAAACACACAGTGAAGCAAAGCCAATCCAGCATCGAACTGTCAGCAACGTTCAGTGCAAATATAGCCTTTCCTCTTGGCTTTTTGAAAATATTACTAAGCAATGGACATCAAAAAGAAAACTAATTCCCTTTGGAGAGCGACAAGGAGCAGTTGCAAGTACCCGCAGGTATATATTAGTTATTTGTCATGGGACAAGTTCAGAAAAGCAGTTTTATAACATGCTATTTGGCTGTTTCTAGGTCAGGCTGTTCTGCAGCAGCATGCAGGAGGAGGCAGCCCTGGACTCATGCCCCAGCTAACCTATCTGATTTGGTTAAAGACATCATTATGGTTGGATGATTGAGCAATAGCAATTCCAACCTAATTAAGTACAGCCCTCTTTGGGGAGCAGTTGGACCAAAAGCTGTAGCTGACAGAGAGGTTTCAAAAAAATGCAGCTTTTCTAAAAGGCCCTAGAGTCAAATATTAGAAAATGAAAGTGCTTATGCTCAGCATGGACGCTACTTGACAAACCAGCTACGTGCTCCAGGGAGGCAGATGTCTGAGCAGGAGAGGACAAAAAGGAAATCACCATATTTCTTTTTTTAAGGCTGAGATGGTCCTCTGGATAAATGGGGCTGCTCATCCAGAGACTGGACCCAGGAGGGTTCAGAAATGTCCTGACTGGACAAAAATAACTCATGCTGGATGGGAAAAGGCATCATGAACCCACACAGGACGAACAGGCAGACCAGAACATGCCTTTTCCTCACACTCAATACAGTGATAAAGTCAGACCAAATCATGAAATATATAGAAAATAATGTAAAACCTGTGTCATGGTCAGGTCTCTCTGTGGTGGGACAGCAGGTCCGTTCTGCTGCTCAGGCCCAGATGCAGAAATGACAGAGGCAGCAGCAAAAATACCAAAGCACTGAAAAGATTTCCTAATTATGGAAGACTGAGAGGAACTGCGGATGTTTAATTGAAGGAGGAAATGAACCAGGAGAGCTGTAACAAGCATCTCAGAGCTGCAGTTTTGTACGATGGATACAAACATTCCCAATTACATGGAGAGCAGGAGAAATGCAGCTCACCCCACCAGCCCAGCACGAAGCAACAGGACGGGGAAGGAGCCCCACAGGAACAAACAATGGAAGGAGAACTATGGCCTCCACACCAACACGGTCTTTTCAAGCGCTCTGTGGAGTCAGCAGGGATGCCCAAGACTTTCCAGGGCCAGCTCCACAGCTCGGGCCAGGGGCACACAGGATGAATCTAAGCATTTTTAATCCCTCAGCATTTTTAATTGCTTTAAGGAAATCCATGGAAATGGAAAGTGGAAATGGGAGGCAAAAATCAGAAGAGAAATGAAAAGAGAACAGAATAGCTAGTAATAAAAAAAAAATAGCAAAATACAGGCTAAAAAAAATTAAAAATCTAACTTAAAATTATTTTAATCCCTTTTTGAAATGAAAACATATTTGAAATTTCAACATATTGCATCAAATTATTTTCTAGTTACCCAAATAGCAAAAATGCTGTTTAAACTGATCATTTAAACAATCTTAAACGGCTTTCTTTAATGTTGTTAATACATATCACTAGGTTCAGATGAACAAATTTTACTGCAAAGTTGCTGGAGAACAACTTGGTTTAACAGTTCAGGCAAGTTTGCTTTCTGAGGTGGTGTCAAAAGGGTTGTGGGCTTTCTATGATGGTGTCTCAGCTCTCAGATTACAGAACTGCAGTTTCTAAATTGGATAATGGTGAATAACTAATCGCAAACACTGAGTCTAGATTTCAGGGTGAGCACTCACATTCTGTGCTCAGCTTTTGAAGCCCGTGGGACGCCTGAACCTCTCTGTGGGGCCCAAAGATTGGCAGAAAAATGGAAGTAGAGTCTCCCAAAGGTTAACAAGTCCAACTTGTGATGTGCAGAGGCAGCCGGGAACCAGGTTTTGTGTGATCTGATAACTCACATCACAGCGTATGCCATGACACGTCTCTGGCAAACCCCTCTGAACTCAGCACAGAGTTCTCCTGGCTGCGGGCACATGGGTCTGTCCTGAAAAGTATGTGGATGCAGTGATTTTTGATCATAGTAAGCCCTTTTTTTAGGCAAATAACTATTATAAAGATCTGATTTTTTTTTTTAAGACAGCCTCTGAGAGACAACCACCCCTCATTTCAGCTGCACTGCTCATCACACTGCCCCTGAAGTACTGCTATGAGTGCTTGAACTCTGAGCTGCCAGGGGTCACAACCCGCTCCCCTCAGATCAGGCACACAACAAAAATGCTGCTAATTACAAATCAACAGTTTGCCTAGCAGGATTCACATCACTTTCTCTCCTCCAAGGGTGCCTGCCACCTGCCGGGAGGGCTGGGGTGCGAGATGGGAATCGCTGATGGCAGCCCCGAGAGAGGAGCAGCTTCCTGCAACATCTTCCTAACGCCAATGAAATCTCAGCCCTGTGCTTCCTTGCCTAATTCCATTTCTGCAGTAAGTCAGGGAATACAGGTTGGGATGGAATCCAGGCTTTGAAGTGGATTCAGCTCAGCAGAAACCCAATGGGGCTGGAACCCAAAGGCTCTGGGAGCGTGTGTGGTGCTGAGGCTGGGGACGTGTGCTGGGTCTGGACCCTTAGGAACTGTAAATTATTAGTGGTACTGACTTTGTTGATATGAGCAGATGTGAAAAGGAGCTGAATTTAAGTAGATGTTTGAGTAGATGTGTGTTTGTATGTATGCATGTGTGTAATCAAGCACTTTATGTACACATAAAAATGAGTACATATGTGCAGAAACCGTGTGTGTGTGGGTACCCATGTAGGGAACGTGTTTGGGTGTTTCAATAGCTGTGCGCTGAGCCTGCACGTGGCCAGGCCAGGCCTGGGGGAAGGTGCATGTGTGGGTGCCTGTCCATGGCGTTTTTACACAGAGGGGACGTGCACATGTATAGGGAGTGTGCAGGCACGGCTGTGGCGACACCAGGGACGCCACGACCATGTACAGATCTGTAAGTGAAAAGATTGCTGTCTTCTTTATCTCTGTCTACCTAAGGGCTCATCACTGCTTACAGTCCATGGCTGGTAGAGTAATTTTTTCTATAGGCCTGAGGAAACGAAGTGGGTTTTTTTCATTACCTATGGAAATCATGCGGTCACTCCCCCTTTTATCAGCGCGCCCCAAAACTGAGCTGTATGGGCAGTTTCAAGGAGATTGACAGAGATTCCAATCAATAAAGTTCCCGATAATTCAGCAAAAATTATCGTCTGGGTATGGAAAAGAAGCCTTGGCCACTGTCTCCGTGGAAGAAGCCCAGGCTGCTCTGCGCCCTGCTCTGTTCTTCCTGCCCACGTCTCGCTGAGCCCCACCAGCCAGCAGCCTGCCCACCGCCCTGTGTGATAGCTGTGGACGTGGGAGGGAGCTGAGATAACTCTGCAATAGCTTAGACGTGTACTGGGAGGGATTTCGGTGGGGGCAGACGTATGGGGAGCTCAGGCGCAAAAGCATCATCTGCCTTCCCCTGCAGTGCATGGAGGAAAGGACAGCCTGGAGAAGAGAAGGCTCTGGGGAGACCTTCGAGCCCCTTTCAGTGCCCAAAGGGGCTCCAGGAAAGCTGGGGAGGGACCCTTGATCAGGGACAGGAGCCATAGGATGAAGGGGAATAGTTTTAAACTGGAAGAGGGGAGATTTAGATCAGATCTGGGGAAGAAATTCTTTACTCTGAGGGTGGTGAGACCAGAGAAGCTATGGCTGCCCCATCCCTGGAGGGGTTCAAGGCCAGGTTGGATGGGGGCTTTGAGCAACCTGGTCTGGTGGGAGGTGTCCCTGCCCATGAAGAGAGGGGAATGGCCATGAATGAGATGATCCTTACGGTCCCTTCCAACTCTAACCATCCTATGGTCCTGACTTGTTAACCTCTGGGGAGTGGCCCAGCACCGCAGCAGCAGCCCTGCAGAGTGGTCGGGCTGCTCTGTCCTCCTCCCAGCTTGAATCCTGGGAGCTTGTGAAGAGCTCTCATCCGCTGGGATGAGTGGGTCCCATCACTGCCATCAGCACAGGCTTCAGCACACAGAGCACCCCATCTGCTCTGCAGGACCCCCTGCTGACGGCTGTGCTGCTTGGCGGTGGCTCTGAAACACATTCCTGGGGCAAACGTCTCTACGTTACATTAGCCAGCCTCTCCAGTCACTTCTGGCAGGTGCCAGTGAAGGAAAACTGACCCTGACCTCAGCTGAGGTGAATCACTTTTCTCCTCACTTTCAGTGGAGTGTCCCACGCTAACACCGTTCCTGCTGAGCATCGGTTGCCAGTGAGACCAGTAACAAATTAAAATACCCCTCTCAGTGAACAGTAACCCCCAGGAGGGCATGGAGTAATTATACTGAAATGAAGAACCAGAGAGAAAAGGCATCCCCATGTCCAGGCTGGAGAGAGAGAGAAAAAAGAAGAGACTTCATTTCAAGTACCAGGACCAGGCACCGGCCATTGAAATGGCTCTCTTGAGTGCACAATGACTAAACTCCATTTCCCACCTCTTTCACCAGCAGATTAGGTCTCAGCCACCCCTGATCCTGCACTGCCCCTCTGATGGGGTGAATGTGTGGGGCTCAGCACCTCGGGGTGCCCAGCAAGTCCCTTCATCCCCATCGCATAGGTCTGGTCCCACGCAGTGGTGACAAACGGCACCAGATCATTTCCCCGCGAGCTTTGCTCTCACACTCTCAGTGTCATTTCATGTTTCTCATCTTGTCAAGACATCAATGTCATCTCATCTTTTTGGCTGAGATGCAAAGGAGATATAAATACCCCCAGTGACACATGGGAAACAGAAGCAAAAAAGCAATAGTCCAGCCTGTCCGTTCGGGGAGCTCAGCATGAGAAGGTCAGAGTGTGATTTTTGTGATGCTCAGTCCCTCAGGAGTCCGTGAAGGGCTCTCCATATTGATGGACACCATGCCCATTGATGTTGCCTTTCCTCTCCTCCCAATTCCCTGCTCACCCCGCGCAGAGGTGACCGTGATTTCAGAGACCCCCTCACTGAGCAGACAGGACTGCGATGAATGATGTGAAGACCTTTGTGAAGAAACAGGTAATCATTTCATAAGATGTACCTACAAGGAGGCCAAACAAAGGCTGACAAGGCAGAGCACTCAGCTTGATAGCTCCCATACCATTTCTAGAACAAATAGCTCTTTGAATACTGGGAGCAATAAAGCTTTGCTTTACTGGCTACAGCTCGTGGACTGCTGTGCCCGACTGGAGATGCTTTGAGAGCATCAAAAGGTACCGGGCAAACCTGTCTGAGCTGAGGCCCACGCCTTTCCTCTCCCTGGCAGCTTAGCCTTGGGAGGACCATAATTAACTCTCAGAATTCAACCCCCTGTGAAATTTAGCTAAAATTGGCTGATGCCTTCAAAACCAATCAGGGGTACATACACAAAGTGATTTTACAAGCTTGTTTCCATAGAAACTAAGCTGAAAGATATAATTTCCTGAATTTAAAAGAAAAAAAAAAAAAGAAAAAAAAAACCAGCAAGCTCATCAGTGGAAACCAAAAAGGGAACCAGCTGAATGTCCCTGTGTTGCACTGGCCTGTCCTGCTGCGTGCAGAGCCTTGCACAGTCCTGTCCCACCCCTTCGCACCCCTTTGCTCTGCTGTCCTTCACTCTCCTCCCACCTTTGCTGTCCCCTCCAGCTCCTGCCAGTGCACTATTCAATGTCCTTGCTCCTCCACCCAACCAGTCCCTGCCTTTACCCCATCCCCTGCCTGAAACTACCCTCTCTGCAGAGACTTCAAGGCCCTGGAGCCACGGGCTGCTTTGTGGGAAGGAGGTTGAGCGAGAGACTGGGCAGGAGCACTTGGAGGGGTGAAACACACAGCGTGGTCACACCGATGAGTCTCTGCCAGGACAGCGCACCCCACAGCCCTGCACCTGCCCAGCACCCCCAGATATTCAGTGGGGATCATCTCCCTGCCACTGCAGTGGCCACTGCCTCAGTGGGTCGCTTCTCCAGCTCTGAAGTGATCCAGATGGTTTTTACAAGCCACTTTTGCAGAAAACATGTTTTAAATAGGAAAAAAAATAATATGGCTGAAGCAGAGTCTGCCAGGGAAGCTCCATCCCCTCAGGGTGAACACACAAATTCAGCACAAGGTCATGCTGTGGAAAAGGCGGCCAATTTGCTTCGGTGAGCATCCCTCTGCTGAGATGCGGCTGGACCCATGGCATGCAGGGTCCCCTCTCCCCGCTGTCATGTGCAGTGTGACAAGGTCCCTCTCGGTGACGTTGCTGATCCGACCAACCTATCTCCTCCCCACGGCAGCACAAACCAAATTCCCACACACGTTTTCCTGCTGCCAGCCCTCTCCTGCCATCTGCCAGCTATGTCACCATCCCCTTCCTTCTAACAGTGCCTGAAGGGACCCTACCAGGGCCTGCAGGTTCCCATCCCCCTCCAGCCCCCAGTGCTGTCACTGTCGTGGTCTTGGCTTGCTGGTTGTCCTACCGTGGTTTTGCTTGGTGGGAGATGCCAAGACCTGCCGCTGCTCTGGCCAAGCAGTCCCTGCATCCCTGGGAGCTCTGTTCCTCCTTCCTGAAATTTGACTTCATTTAGCATGTAGGCGGGGTGACTATTTTTGCACTGAACATTTGCATTTGTGAATATTCACATTTTCCACGCAAAGGCCGCTTCGTGCTTTGAAACAGGCCTGATCTCACCCACTAACTTGTACACCAGGACAAAAGCCTCCACCACGGCTGCAATGGCGTGTGGTTGGCCGGGCTCCACTCAGCTCCTCTTTTTGCTATCACTCATCACAAAGTGTCTCTATGGGTGGTCTGTGAGCTGAGGGCCTGGTGGAAGTGCCAGCCATGGCAGCACCTCATCGGTCAGGTGGGGGCATTGCCCCCAGTCACTGCATGGAGCAGGACCTCATCCAGCCTGAAAGTCCCCACGTTTCCGCAGGGACAGCAGACAGCAGCTTGAGACACTGGGATTTGAACCTCCTCCTTGAGCGCTGGTCAGACCAGATGTCATTTAAAGCCTTGGGATAACTTTCTCATCAATTCTGTTCCCTCCCCTACCAATACCGCATAAACACAGAGAACTAAACGCAGCCAAACAGCCTTCAAGCCCCAGAGAGCTCCTGCCCGATGTACAGGCTCCACTCAGATCCTCCTGCCCCTCCACAGGTCCCCCCACACCCTGGGAGCACCCAGGACCTCCCGGCTGTCTCTGGGGAGCAGGGCAGAAGCCAGGTCCTGCGTTTGCCGTGGCTGAAGAGCTGCAAGCCCAGCAGCCTGGCAGAGCAGCGCTGCAGAAACCATCCAGCACTATGTAGGTCAACACTGGCAGCTGCGAAAAAATCATGTACGGGGGAATGTGGGGGAGAGAGAGACGGAGCTGCAGGTTTAACTGTGGACTACGGACGGACAGACAGACACATAGATAGGCAGGGCGGTGTAGACATCATTAACCCTCCTGACAGGGAATCTTGATTTACACCACACGTATGAGGTACTAGACTAGAAACATGCATCAGTTACCTTATCAGAATATATAGACATGCGTGTTGTCAGACCAATGACAGGGATCCTGTAGAAGCCAGCTGTGTATGATACGGGTGTTGGTGTTAGGTGATCGTTGGGAGCAGGAGGGTGACTAACTAATATTGCATAGACCTGTAGGACAGGATACACGACACAAACATTATTTCACAGGAGCACATCGGCCACCGAGAGTGATTTTTTTTTTTCCCCCTTTTCTTTTCTGCAATGTTAAACAGCCCCACGTTAACATGATAATGGCATTCAAATAACCGGGAGCAGCAAAGCAAGGACCCTGCTGGGGGGCGAGGGGTGCCGTGCTGCGGCTCGGGCTGCAGCCCCCATGGAGGTGATGGGTCTGCTCGGGGTTATATCTTAATGGAAACGCCATGCCCAGCCGCTCCGCTCGCTAAACTAATAACTTTCATGGATTACAGATTAAAGGGAAACATCTCCCTTACAGTCACACTGTGTAATGCGATTTCTTTAACCACACATTTAATACTCGGTTGTAATTCCCCTCCGAGGACTATTACAGACAAAGTGGTCAGCTGGGACTCCGAGCAGGAGAAGGAGCACAGAGCCACGGAGCAGATCAGCCATCTGGCCCCGAGAGCGCAGGGAAACGAGGAAGCCGGAGGGATGGCGAGGGGCAGGAGCTGGGATCTGCCCTCAGCACGCCGGGGTGATGGGGCACGGGGGTCTGGGTTACATCGAAATGGGGAAGGAGGATCTCAGCAAGATCCTGCTGTTATTACAGCGCTGGGATTTTGGTCTCCAGCAGCATCCTATTTTGTGTCAAATGGAGAGGAAGGAGCTGGGTAATCCCTGGGGGATCCTTTGTTACACTAATGCCCTTTCACGGCGCAAGGAATGTTCCCAGCTGGTGACAGAACTCCAGCTAGGGTGAAACAGTGCAAGGACTTTGATGTCTGGGAGGAAATGACACTTCTTCCTCCTCCAAGCATCTGCCCGAGCCCTGGGAAGCGCTCTGTGGCCGGGCTGGAGGGATGGCTTGTGAGGATGGGAGGGGAGGATGAAGCATGTCTGGGGAAGGAGACTTGGAGACTCGGTGGGGTGGGAAGAAGGGAAGGTCCTGCCTGGCATTAGGTGGGAGGAAGATGAGGGTGCAGGGCAAGCCAGGGCAGGGGTTGGAGACTGTGTTATGGGAGAAGGGAGGAATCACCGGAGCAGGGTTTGGGGAGGTCCCCTGGGGAGGCAAGAGGAGCGGAGTGCCTTGCACAGAGGCGCCCGGTGACAGGAGGGGTGGGCGAGGACCTGCACCCAACAGCTGGGGCATGGTCCTGGGGACAGGACCAGGCAGGAGCCATTTTGCATGCGTGGGGCTTCCAGCCCCTCCTCTGCCTCGCAGCCCCCTGCTCGGGCACAGCGCCAGCGAGCGGGGACCGAGGGTGGCCGTGCCCCACGCCGGGCTTGTGGGGCTGGGAGAATCCCTGCTTGTTGGGACCGAGTGGCCATCCCCAGCACCTGCAGCCCCCTCTGCACCCTGGCTTCACTGCCCCCCCCCATGTCTCGCCACTCATGCAGGGACATGCCAGCGCCTGCAGCCCTGCACTGGCCGGGGGTTCTGTGGGGTTTGCCGTGGGGACAAGGCTTAGACGTGGCCTGGACGCAGGCATCCATCAGCCGGGTTGCTTAAATGGAGCCTCTGCTCAGCAAGGGACCTGACTGAGCCTTCTCCCTGCTGGGCAGCAGGTGTAGAAGAGCCCATGCTGCGGTTCCTGCCAGTGTCCCCACGGGTGACTCCAGCCATCCTCTGTCTCCATGTCGGGAAGCTGAGCTGCGAACGTGTCAGCTCTGCTCCGCTCCGTGCCTCTGGCCCCTCCAGCTCCCTCCCCCTCGCTGTCATCGCGTGTGCCTGGGTGCATGCATGCATTTATGTGTGCGTGGGGGGTGTGTGTGTGAGCCTCTGTGCTGTGAGCGTTCATGCAATTTTGGTGCACGTTCATACCTATGCGTGGGCCCGCGTACACGCGTACTGCACGGGTGTGTTGGGGGTGGGGGCGGGTTTGTACCTGCCTGTGTGCCCACCTGATGGCCCGCAGCGGGGGGAATGGGGCTGGTTAGCTGGGCTCAGCACCCAGAGCACATACAGGGGAGGCCACAGACTGCCCAGGGCACCCAGGTGGCACCCACCACCCCACGACTGATCCCTCGTGTGCGCTGAGGGGAGGGAGGACACGCTGGGCTGGTGTGCGTGCAGGCATGTGTGTGTCTGTGGCCCTGGATGTGTGCGTGCTGTGTCTGTGTCTGTGGTCTGTGTGTGGCAGTGGGTGTACTTGTGCGTGTGCTTCACACACTGTGTGGTGCAGGGGGGGGCATGGTGCTGTGTGTGCAGCTCTGGCTCACAGTGGTGTAAGTGTGTGACCCGGGAGCGTGTGTCTACATGAAGCAGTGTGTGTGTGTGCGCGCTTGTAGCACACACAGGGGGGTGTGTTTGTGTGGCAGCATGCGTGTGTGTGTACCTGGTGCAGTGTGTGCTTATGTGTGCACACGGATGCGTGTGTGCATGTGGCAGAGCGTGTGTTCACCAGTGTATTTGCACACTGGTGTAAGCACAGACATGCAGTGTTCTGTGTGTGCCTGTGTTTTCACAGTGGTGCATGTGTGCACATGGGAGGTGTGTGTGTGTACATGCAGCGCTGCCTATGGGCATCCCCACGGTAATACATGAGCACACAGAGTGTGTGCACGCGTGGTGCTCCCCGTGCCCACACCCGTCCACTGTCTGCGGATGCTCATGTGTGCATACCGCATGCGCACATGTGTGTGGCCGCGTGTGCCCACGGTAATGCGTGTTTGTGCACTGTGTACGGCTGCATGCATGTTGCCATCTCCACGCGTGGTGCTGGGTGGACACGCCTGCACACCTGCTCTGTGTGTGTGCCCCGGGGTGTGTGTGTGAGGCTGTGTGTGCCCCAGGGCCGGTGCGGGTACCTGTGTGTGCCCCGGGGTGTGTGTGTGAGCCCGTGTGTGCCCCGAGATGGATGCGGGTGCCCGTGTGTGCCCCAGGGTGTGTGTGTGAGGCTGTGTGTGCCCCGAGGTGGATGCGGGTGCCCGTGTGTGCCCTGGGGTGTGTGTGTGAGCCCGTGTGTGCCCCGAGGTGGATGCGGGTGCCCATGTGTCCCATCGTAACTCCC